>CM061148.1:33002571-33105071 GCA_030710495.1 Labroides dimidiatus | reverse complement strand
CCATCCATCCATCAATCCATCCACCAATCTATCCATCCATCCATCAATCCATTCACCAGTCCATCCATCTATCCATCCATCCATCCATCCGTCCAGTTTTCAGGTTTTCAGGTGGCAACAGAATGTCTTAGCAGTGAAGATGTCAGATCGTATTAGCTGTAGCAGCTGGAGTCTGGCAGGTCCACAGCATCAGTCTGCCTAAACAACAATAATATAGAGAAGTCCATGTCTTTGATGGTTTCAGTGGTTTGTCTTCACTTTTTTCACTTCAGGATAACTGCACTTATAAGTAAGCCCCACCAATGCTCTAGCATGGGCCACCAGCCTGAGTCATCTTTCTATTCCAGAACAGAAACATTCATATGTGACCTTTACAGCTGTGGATGAGTTATTTCCATTTAAATGCTGGCCTGTAAAGGTAAAGAGTGGTATCACATGTCCTTGAATGTCACTTTTTAATCTAACTTTAACAAAATAAATTACACAGAAGCTATTTAATGACCCGATTCAATTAGCTCAACCTATCTGCACAAAGTTATGAGTTAGATAACATGCTCACTTCGTTACATCTGGCACCTTTGACTGCTGCCATAAACCTTCATTCTTAAAATCCAAGGCCTGGACGCACTAAAAACAGCTGTGTTATTTCATCTTCTCAGCTGCTGGGTTATGAAACATTTTAGGGGTTATTTATAGAGGATTTTGGTTATTTTTCTGCAACCCATGCACTGAGTTAAAATCCATTAACCAAACATTCACCTGTTGACTCAGCACCTGGGTTGTTTGTTCTTTGAACGTCATCATGTCATCACATCAACAGGTGTGCCCCACCACAAATTCACACACAGTACCAGGCTCTATGCACCGAGTGCTCACCTGAATTAGCACTTTTTTTAATTAAACACTCTCTGTAACTCTGAAAAACTGCTCCTTAACATTTAGAGAAAATGATTTTAGCAAAGTCATTTTTGTTGTGACAGGTTTTGTTAACCATGAGTGAGGAGGGAACACAGTGGATATGAGACCCTGCTGTACATTGATGTGCACAGGCTGTCTGTGCTGCATATGGACCGGCTGTTTGTGTTCAGTCATGTGCACCACAGCTTTATTTAGATATAAAGTATTATATATTTACAAGATAAAATTAAGTTAGACCAACTGTTTTGTGTGTGTATTGGTTAATTTGATTCAGCATTTGGGTTGAATAGTTAACCCATCTGTTGGGTTAAAATGGACCATCCCATCTTTCTGGGTCAAATAAACTCCTGCTGGGCTGGTGCTATAATGACCCAGTGGTTGGGTCATAAAAGAACCCAAACAAGGTTTATTTTTAACCCAACAGTTTTTCGTGTGTATGTTGGGGGAACCTCCTGGAAAACCTCCATCCAAGAAATTCAAACTGCACATGCCTACTACACATAAACAGAGACACATGTCAAGCTGTAACAGTGTGACTGAGAGAAGATCAAGAAAAAACAGTTTTTCAGCAGAAGAAATGTAGATTTTATGAGAAGAGTCCAGACTGAACAAACAGCTGTTATCAGCCAGTCAATGGTCAAAGAGAACAAACACAGAGAGAAAGGGAACGTTTGGATAAAGATCTTGAACAGGGTAAATGTGTGTGGTGTTTCCACAGTAGAAGAGCTCAAAGATCAAATCAGCAACATGAAGCTGCTTTGAGGAACAAGCAGCGCAGCAATGCCCCAGAAACTCCATGGATAACTCTAGAAGCAGCTGTTTGATGAACTCCAACATTTCAGCACACACATCCTGGAAGGACCCAGATGCAGAAAAGACAAGAGCCATGAAAACGTGCCAAACTGACAGCAGCGAGCCTTGCTGGTTGGAGACTTCGATTGACTCCTTTATCTCATCTGTTCACTGAAAAATGTCCTGACTCCTAAATCTGAAATTGATGTAAAGCTCCACGTCATCATACTTTTCCACAGAATTCCAGAGTTCCATCTCTAAATATCCGTTCTCTCTGCATATTTTGTCATAGATCGTAACTAAGGGGCACGTCCACATCAGGCCAGGATGGCCCTGTCCAATGATTGGCTTCATTTGACTGTGTCAGGAACAGACGGGTGACATTGCGTAGACTAATTCCATATTTTATACAGTCCATGATGGACGTCCGCTATCTTTAAACAGCTGAACAGGTGTGGAAGGGCGTTAACCTGGCTCATACATCCCACTGATCCCTTTTTTTCCCCTCACCATTAGTACAATTGGTCCATTTTCATCTGGCAGGATGTGCATGCAGGCCCAGTTTGATGAAAGTCAAATCCTGGTGTGTTAGTAAATGAAGCCAGAGGACTTCCTCTAACTGTAGCTGATCTTGCTTATGAGTGTTTAATGCTGCAATGAGATCAGACAAATGTTACCAATGTTTGTGCCTCATGAACACAATACCAATTCCCTCCAAAGCAGACTTTAACTTCTTTGACTTATTAGAGGAGTTTTTTTTTTCCTTTGCTTCTTTGTGGCTTACCACATTTGTAAATTATTGTTTTTTCCCCCTAAGTGAGATCTTACAGGACGGAGGCAGCATGTTTTTTGGCCCAGTGAATGGTCTGGATTTCCATCTCATTTGAGATTAACTGAGAAGAGCTGTTTTGGATTAGCTGAGCTCCTCTCTCTCCCTCTGACACTGGCAGATAAGAGAGCCTGCAGTCACTGAAACACACTAGTCAAGCAAAATGCCCTTTTTCTACACGCTTAAGACTGCTCGGCTCCTCTCTTGTTGCCCAATGTGAACTCTTTGTTGAAAGGATTACTGCAACAGACTGGAGAGCTGTTATCATGCTGTCAACTGAATGGGGACTGTTTTGAGTATAACATGAGGGTTTGACCGATACACAAGTCCAGTGTTGTTCAGATGTCAATAACCTGACATTTTTCATCTGTTTTTATAACCCTGTCACACTGAGGCAACACTTAGAGTTAATCAATATGCTTTAATTATGGTGGTGTCAAAGCAATCCACTCAGCAGTCTGTTAATCCTGCAGTGATTTCACACTGATGGTGTCTTCAAGGTACAGTCAGTCATTTCAGTTAATGAACTTACTGACAGTCAAATGGTCCAGGACATCACCCCAGCACAGTCTGAACAGGTCTCTGGCCAACATGAGTCTGGTTCTGCTCCAGGTTTCTGTCTGTTAAAGGAAGTTTGTTCTTACTGTTGTACAGGTCTGTACACATGGTGGATTCAGTTGAGATCAGACTTCTGATCCTGTCTCCATGTTGGGTCTCTGTTTATACTTTTAGCAGCTCTGGACCTGTTATTGTTTCTGGAAAGCATCTTGAAATAAAACCTGTTGGTACTATGTAAATAAGACTTATCAAATGATTGGTTTCAAGGTGACTTTATTTTAACTTTATTTTTATTTTATCTATTTTAACAAGGGGGATGCACCCTGCTCCCCACAGGGCTACAGTTTATATGATGCTGCTAGTGAATGGTATAAAATGATTTGTTCACTAATTTTTTCCTCTAGATATGTTTTCAGATGTAAGCCTGTATTAGGCCCACTAAACTCTGAATCTGTCTGATATGACTTTCCACTAAAAGTGAATAAATAAATCTATTCGTAAAATCACATCAACACCTTCTACCTCATTAAAAATAATTAATTCCATAATATGTTCATTTCATTTCATAAGTCTGGCTGCTGGATACAGGTCTCCTTATTCACTCTAAAGTCCATTCTCAGTGTGTGTGCGTGTGTTCTGGAGACTTCACCTTCCCACATCAAGATAGTGGACAAATTCAGCTTCCAAACGATTTCAAACAAGTCTTGCACACACTGTAGACCCACCCTTTAAATCCTTTAAATTTTGGTTTTCAATAAGCACAGAGAAACATTCCACTTTCAGCAGACTAATGGGAAATCTGCCTACAGTCTCAAACTTAGCAACTATCCGCTGCAGTTTAACACATGAATGGGAAACCCTGTAAAGGGTCAATGAGTCACGCAGAACATAATCAACTAGCATCCCTGCTCTGCCATGACAGAGAGGGGATGGTAGGTTAACAAAGGGGATGCATTTTGATCATTTTGCTGACAAGGGGGACACAGCCCCCTTCAAATCGCCTACTGGACATTATACTCCATAAAGGCCCATTTACAGCCTCGCTCATCAAGATTATGTGCAGCTGCTCTGGGGGGAGGGGGGAGAAGAGTTGTGAATCACAGTTTTATATGGATTTCACCTAACCAAGGGTAATTTCCCAAAAAGGAAGAAATAGGTTTTCCAGCAACTGTAACTGTAACTTCATTGCTTCTGACCCTGATCTTCCTCTTGAAAGCTTGAATGTTATTGTTTTTTTGTTATTCTGCATTGCTTGATGCTGGATAACCACATATTTATCTTTTTTGTATCAGCAGGTTCGGGGATTACCGCCACGGCAAGCACCAGCCACCTTGCACCCACAACTCTGGGCAGCCGCTTCAGCAATGGCAGCGGTGAACATGGTCCATTCAGATTCCATGTCCCCGGCCACCCCCGGAACACAGTCAAAGCTCTTCCGGAGGTGGGAGTTGAAGACCATCCTGACAGGGTCCTCAGTCAGACGTTCCCAGCAAACCCTCACGGATCATTTAGGTCTGCCTGGTCTGTCCAGCATCCTTCCACGCCATCTGATCCAACTCACCACCAGGTGGTGATCAGTTGACAGCTCAGCTCCTCTCTTCACTCGAGTGTCCAGAACATACGGCCGCAGATCAGCCAATACGACCACAAATTCTATGATAGATCTGCGACCTAGGGTGTCCTGGTGCTAAGTGCACTTATGGACACCCTTATGCACGAACATGATGTCAGTTATTGACAAGCTGTGACTAGCACAGAAGTCAAACAACTGAGCACAACTCGGGTTTAGATCAGGAAGGCCGTTCCTCCCAATCACGCCTCTCCAGGTCACGCTGTCATTGCTCACGTGAGCATTGAAGTCCCCCAGTAGGACAACAGAGTCCCCAGTTGGGGCACTTTCCAGCACCCGTCCCAGGGACTCCAAAAAGGGTGGGTACTCTGAGCTGTTGTTTGATGCATAAGCAAAAACAACAGTCAGGACCTATTCTCTGACCCGAAGGTGCAGAGAAACGACCCTTTCGTCCACAGGGGAAAACTGAAACACACCGTCAGAGAGCTGCGGAGCTATTAGTAAGCCCACACCTGTCCTCCGCCTCTCACTCAGAGCAACTCCAGCAAAGAAGAGGGTCCAACCCCTCTCGAGAAGGTTGGTTCCAGAACCCAAGCTGTGCGTTGAGGTGAGCCCGACTATATCTAGCTGTCTAGGTATCTCTTGACCTCTTACACCAGCTCAGGTTCCTTCCCCACCAGAGAAGTGACGTTCCATGTCCCAAAAGCCAGTTTCCATAACCGAGGATCAGGCCGCCAAAGCCTCCGCCTTTGACTGCTGCCCAATCCACACAGCACCGGACCCCTATGGCTCCTCTTGCGGGTGGTGGGTCCACAAGAGGATGAACCCATGTCATCCTTTCGGGCTGAGCCCGACCGGGCCCCATGGGTGGAGGCCCGGCCACCAGGAGCTCACCTGCGGGCCCCAACCCCAGGCCTGGCTCCCGGTTGGGGCTCCGGTGACCCTCCGGCCAGGGTAAACTGAGTCTTGTTGGTGCACATCGTTAGGGATCTGTGACCACGCTTTGTCTGGCCTCTCACCTTGGACCATTGAGGCACTCAAACCCCTCCACCACAATAAGGTGGTGGCCACGGAGGGCAAAAAACACGGAGGGCAAAAAACACAAAAGTTAAAGGTCTCACCCTGAGTTACATTCACAACACGAAAATCTTTTCGTTTCTTTGTACTTCACATACGCAGACACACAGTTTCCTTTACTTAAACTCACTGTGTCCTATATCACTGCAGACAAAGTCTGACACGCTTCATTCAGCTTTCTGTTCTTAAATTAATGACTTTATATCATTACTTAATGTCAATGTCTCTTTTTTCTTTCATTTCATTTGACACTAATTTTCTAATGTGGCGCTGTCACACCGTCACGCTATCACATAGCTGACACGGCTATCGGCATTCGGCCTGTCAGCTATGAATACTGTTTCAAAAAAGTAAAAGGTCTCAGGGTCTCATGATTTGGCTCATTAGTTCCCGGATGATCATATGCTGCTGATGTGGGGTGGAGCGGTGAATGACCACAAAACTGAAGCCACAAAATGTGAGTGCCTGTCAGACTCTAAACAGAGTGATAATTTGTGACTATCGCACAACAGTAAAACTGTTAGTTTGATTATTATAGGCGTATGATAATTTCCCCCAAAATATGATAATTTTTAGGCTCTGGTACGATAATTCTATATTTCCCATCTGGCAACACTGGCTGTCATACTGAACTATCAGCATTGCCCTGAACTGTGAAGGATAAAGCATAAAATGCCTCACTGCCTTTTATTTCCCACCAAAGGAATCGACAGGTCACATGATCTCTGTATAAACACTTTGGGAACTTCTATGCAGTTTTACTATGTGAAAACAGAGTTGACCACAACACAGGGACAGAAGCAAATAATATTTTTAATGATGAAATTTAATGAAACACAGCAAGTTTATGTCCTTGGCAAATGATCATTTAACTTTAAATACGGAATAAAAAAACAACTTGATTCTTTCATGTTAATCAAGTTGAAAGTGTGAATCAGGACCTGGAGATGAGCAATAATTGGTGTGTTAGCTATTATTTAGATGTTATAATAAATATAAATTGTGTCTAAAATTTATATCAGGCACTATTATTAGAGAAAGGATAACACTGTTAGTAATATTACTCAAAGTTAATTCAATATAGATTTTTTTTTTTTTTTTTTTTTTTTTTTTTTTTGAGGGGAAAGGTTTATGTGTAAGATGTGAAATATACCCACAGTTCTGGAAAGACTTGAGTAATTAGGTTCAACAGCAACACAAACTACAACCTCAAATACAAAACCACAAATAAAGATGAATAAAGACTTGAAGTCATCCAGGCTGTTTTCTCACACCTGCCTGTGCCCCGCTGTCTGAGGGCCACCAGGTGTAAATCACTGATGGAGAATCTCTCCAACTGAAACATATTTCTCAGAGAGGACTGACATGAAAGAGAGGCACCTCACTAGAGTTCCAATTTCCACCTTAAATCAGACAGTGAGGGGGGGGGGGGGCAGCTTGTAAATGTCAGAAGCAAAGCAGCTGTCAGTCACTGCCGTTGACACTTTAACTGCAATCAACTTTTTCCTGGGGCAATTATTAATGTATGAGGGCAAGGCACAAACAAGCAAGAAAACAGTGTGTGTGTGTGTGTGTGTGTGTGTGTGTGTGTGTGTGTGTGTGTGTGTGTGTGTGTGTGTGTGTGTGTGTGTGCGCGTGTGTGTGTGTGTGTGTGTGTGTGTGTGTGTGTGTGTGTGTGTGTGTGTAAGGATAGGTAAAGGTTGGTCGGACAGTGGAGGTTTATGATAGAAGAATTATCAGTGCAGCACAGAGTGTGTTCTGACCGCTGCATGTGTGTCTGTCCGATGCTTTCCCTCTGACTGTTCCTCTGAAGGTGTCTGGATTTCCTCCACAACTTCAAAGATGTGGTGTGTGTGTGTGCGTCTGTGTGTGTTTGTGTGTGTGTGTGTGTGCGTGAGAGAGAGAGAGAGAGAGAGAGAGAGAGAGAGAGAGAGAGAGAGAGAGAGAGAGTAAGTAAGTGTGTGAATGTGTGGAAACTCAATTTGTCCAAGTATTGGATGTGTGTTGGACTGAGCTTGAACTGTCCCCATGACCATGGAAAGGATCAACAGGAGAGGAAACCAAGGGCGGACCTGATCTGGTTCAAGTGTTTGTCACTGACATGTACAACTAGTGTACTGCTCCAAATTTGAGAAAATCCCTTTATTATATTTGTTGTTAATAGTTCAGTGGAATCTGAACACATTCAGTCCCATGCACCCTTAAGAGACTGAGAAACCAACATTAAAAACATAAGTGTAACCGGCTGATTAGCGGGTATGCCTTACAGCTGCGGGCGGAACCAATAATTGGCACACTCATTGTCTCCCGGGGATATATTTACGGGCCGGAACACCTTCTCGTCCTGTGAACTTCCGGATGAGCAACAGGTATGAGCTATTTGTAGCATGTAACTTGTGATTAACGCTATAATGACTCTGCTTATCATCCCAGGGCATCGTTCACGTTGCTGCTTGTAGCCGAAGTGGGGGATGTAATGTCAACGTGAGGGCGTGTACAGCTGAGGTACGGGTACAGCTGAGGTACGGGCTCGTTTGCAGCATTTCTGTGCATTGATTTTGTCGGCGGTGGCTAATGTTCTGTTTTTTGTTACAGTTTGCCACTGTTGCCTTGTTTTGCCTTGTCTTTTGTTTTGGTTGACTTTGTCCCGGCTTTTGTTTTTGTTTTCTCTTAGTTTATAGTTTTCCTTTGTTTTGTTATTTGGAAGCCTTAGCTTTGTGTTTCTGTAGATTTATCTTGATTATCGTTAGCTTGAGTTCCGTTTTGTTACGTTTAACTGCGCTTCTGTTTGGCTCATTCTGTGTTAAATTTACTTTCTTTTTTTTGAGTTAGACGCTGCTCAGTAAACGGTTTGTCAGGAGGCGCTGCTCAGTAAACGGTTTGTCAGGAGACGCTGCTCAGTAAACGGTTTGTCAGGAGACGCTGCTCAGTAAAAGGTTTGTCAGGAGACGCTGCTCAGTAAAAGGTTTGTCAGACGCTGCGCTGTTAACGGTTTGGGATTCAATCGGGTCCGGGGTGTGTTGGGAGGCCGTGCAGTGGCTGTCCAGTTTGATCAGGCTTTCTTTGTTTTCTTGTGTTTTACCTTCATTTCTATTTGCCATTAGATGTGTAGTGTTTCTTTTTTTCTCCCCTTAGTTTAGCCTGATCAGGTTTTCCAGTCATCTTTAAGCTTCTTCTTCACAGTGACCTCCAACTGTTGCAGTGTTCATGTGTCTATTTATAAAAAATCATTTTAAAGTATTTTTTTGCTATGAATAAAATAAAGATTTATATATTTGTACTTTTCTAAAAAAACCACGTCTTTGTATTCATTTGTGGACTTGCCTGTGTTTAAAAGGGGAAACCCTCTGTTGAAGGGGTCAGAGTAAAAAAGGATTCCTTGGGTGAAAGTCCCAAGGTGGCGTTGTTGGGTTTTTATTAATACCAGAAGTCCCTCACCAGTCCTAACTTGGTTACATAAGCATGCTGTAATAAAGATTAGCTGAACTGTTTATTGAAGGATCTGTTTGACCTCTCAGGGGATATTTTGTAGTGTGGACTTTTTCTCCTCCTCCTCCTCCACCTCATTCTTTTCTTCTTCTTCTTCTTCTTCTTCTTCTTCTTCTTCTTCAGAGCTTTTTGGATCATACATCTGTGGTTTGTAACAGAGATGCACTCACCAACCCACAGCTGCTGCCTGGATTGTTGGACAGATGTTGTTTATCTTGCTAATTCGGCATGCTAATAGAAGCTAAAGCTTTTGTATCATGATTTTCCTTCTAACATTTTCACCTCAGTGTTAACAATTAAATTAAAACATGCCGGAACTCATTTCTGGTGTTGTGTGAATGCAGTAAACTTCTTGTCTCCGTAGTTTCTCATATTATGGCACCTAAAAAGACCCGTAACAGTTCCACAGTACAATCCTGCTCTTATTATCTGAAGAGCTGATCAGCTCAAACATTGAGCTTTGCATGCACACCTCTATAAGTAGCTTTCTATTTATGTTAACCTGTTAACTCACATTGTTACTGCTCCATTGCATTCAGCAGATTGCAGCAACAACACAAGAGTTTGCACAAAGCAGACTGAGTGGGGCAGGAAGTCAAGTGCTGTAAACAACATTAAAACATCTGGTAGACTTCCAAAATAAAATACACTGTGTTGACAGCAGATTTTATTGAACTGTTCTAATAACAACCATTGGTCATAATGAATGGAGCCAGACCAGGAGTCAAAAGGTTTGATGTTTTACAGCCCAACATTTTACAGCTCTTCACCAGAAGAGAATCAACATTGAGAATGAATCGGGAACAATCCAGGGAACTCCTTGGTCTGTGACTCCAGCTGTGTGGGGGTCCTGAAACATTGTCTGTGAAAAAAAAAAAAAATGGTTATCATTTCACTGAGCTTAAAGGTCAAAAACTGCTCCCCCTGGTGGCTGGCTGCAGTAAAGGTCAAAAACTCTGTCTCTATATTCTCTATATGCTGTGTTCAAACTTTAAAAAATTAATACACCTTATAGAAATATTTTTCTCATTTGAATGCTGTGGTGATATTTGAATACTATCAGGCTGCATTGTGTTCAAGTCCTCTTTTTTCTGAAAAGTTTCTTTCTTTGATTAGTTATTAGATGTTAAAAATGGGGGTTTTATGTCTCTGTATTGATGATTGACAGCTGCTTTCCTTGTGTAGTTTTTATTTTCAGGAGCAGTAAAATACATCAGGAAGGAGAGTTAGAAGAGAATAGACTGTACACAAAAATAAATAAATAAATAAATAAATAAATAAATAAATAAATAAATAAATAAAAGATAATTTTCAACTCAGATTTTCTCTGAGATCCTCTGGCTGCACAATGGCAGCTCCCTTGACATGGTTATTTGACTTCAAAACAGTGCAGTGGTAGAAGGCAGAGCCATGCTGTCCATTCTATATACAGTCTATCTCCTGAACATGCAGCCTGTGTGAGTTGATGGATGATGGACTCAGATCTGGAGTCAAGTGTCAGTGCAAACATAACAGATGACAATTATACATAAACAGAATCAGACAAGCCCCCCCCCCCCCCCCCCCCACACACACACACACCTGTCCACACCTTATGTTATAGCTGAAAATCACCTGAGTTCAAAGTATTTCCACACATCATGCTTTCACTGAGTGCATCATTCAACACATCACAGATCATTTTGTAAAATCAAGGTTGTACTAAGAGCTAATTCTCCTTCAACACTTCAGCCTCACACCGTCTGTTCTGACGTGATAGAGTTCAGAAACATGGGTTGGATTGGTCCTCACCCTTCACTCAAGTGTGTGTGCCTGTCTTTCAGTCTGTCTGCTTTTTTTCTGTCTTTTTTTTCTGCATTTATCATTTTCGTCCTTGACATGAGGCTAAATTGCCAACACCACTTTGCAATTGGTACATAATTGCATCCCAGCTCTGCCACTTTTCATCCTCAGCTCCGCTTGATCCTTTACCTGTGTCATTAGATGTAGAGAGCTCAGGGCACAATGGCTGGCTTTGGAAAGCGCACAGAGGAGTGTGTAATTATGCTGGGCTTTGATTACCTCCTGTTTGGAGCAGCCTGTTCAATAGCCATTACATGAGACACTCCTCTGGTCTCTGTTTAATGGCCCACTGGCCTGGTTTTCATTTGCACCCCAACCTGCTGCTGTTAAGCTCACAAAGGACTTCAACACATCGCTGCTCAGGTCTTTTCTCTGACTGGTGCTGATCGATCTGCAGGGCTGCACACACTGTTGACTGCCTTTTCAAACAGAACAACAGCCTCCTGCCCTGCAGACATAATCTCCACTTAAGGAGGGCTGAAGTTTGCATGTGCCCACCAACACAGCGCCGTGCTGTGAATGTTCAAAGATTAAAAAGAGCTGCAATAAACATTCAGCCTCCATGAAGGAAAAGCTGCAGCACCTCGGCCATAAAGAGACACCTTCAGCTGGAGGAAGTTTGTTGACGTGAGCAGTTGATCAATCTCTGCAGAACACCGTCCAGTGTGGCCTACCTTTGGTGAGTAGGAGGAAACCTCTCTGCACCAGCTGTGTGCTTAACCAGTGCTTGGTATCTGAGACCTCTGGAGAGAACTCTCATTACAACAACAGAAAACACACAGATAACTTTGGTCTTGGTGGAGGAGCATCTGACAGAGATATGAAGCTGTACTTGGCATTGAAAAAGGAGTGTTACACCGCTTCCAGGCTCACAACCACACGATGTGTGAGTGATGACAGTGGGTTGAAGAAGTGAGTGGTGTTTAAAGGAATTTCAACTTGGTTACAGTCTTGAATAAGATATAACCTAAATGATTTTAATTGTAACCTTTTATTACCATCTTCAGTCTGCCGTTTGCTGACAAGCTTATACTGGATGCTGATTTTCTTCTCTGGCATGACTTAGCTCCTGCCAGCAGCACCAAAACTCTCACCAAATAGCTTGCTGACTATGAATCTAGTAACTGTGCTTGATTGGTCAGCCAGCTCGATTAAAGAGGGGGTATTCTCCTTTCCCATATTTTAAACATGGATCTAAAGTTGCTATGATCGGATGACCAGAATGTAACCGATGACCCAGATGCAGCGACAGAGACGATAAAGTTTTACAGACTTTATTATACTTGAGGGGAAAAGGGTGAGGGAGTGTTAGTCCAGAGACTGATCTGAAGCACAGGGTCACAGGTGAGGCTTGGGTCCACGTAACAAGGATGTGGCTCAGAGACTTGGCTGCAGGCTTGAGTCCGAGTGGTGAGAGTGTGGCTGGGGAGCAGAGCTGGGGCGGCTTGGCAGGACAGGAACGGAGGACACTAGGAGCAAGGAGGACAACGAGGGTAGGAAGCTGAAGGAACTCACAAGGAGAATAATCAGAATCTTTCACAGAATCTCTGACGACCGAGGTACCACTGAGACAGAGGAATAATCCGGAGCTGGGTCTCTCTCTGCAGCCCCTTAAATGCTGGTGATGACGGCTGATTGCAAGAAGGTGCATGCAGGAGCACAAGAGAGAGAGCCGGCACGGAGGAGACGAGGGATCCGCCCACAGCTCTGGAAGAGAAGGGAGGGGGGAAACACTCCAAGCCACACAGATCACCACAAAAGTATCAACGCTGGATGTTCAGACTGAGCATTGTTCAGACTGTCAAACCTCTACATTTCATATGTTGTAGTAATCCCTGAATCTGTCTGTAAACTGATCAACACACTCTGTTCTAAAAATAACAGCAGAGCTTCACCATAACTTTATTAGACTTGAAAAAACATGTCATCACATAAGGATGATCACAGAGGTCCGCCCATCGCTCCTTTCTTGACAGGACTCCAGAGCAGGGGCGTATTTAGTCATAACCCAGTCATTTGGGCCGTCCACATCCTTGTACTTCATCATCCTCAGAGCTGGACTGTCTTTCCTCTGGGTCCATTACTGTTGCATTCTGAGAATCAACACACAAGACAGTGTTAATACTGAACTCGGTAACATAACGTAACCCAACACATTTCTTTAAGTTCTGTACTTTAGTTCAGTTTTGACAAAAGGTGAGGTAATAAACCATGCTTGTATGCCCCACCCCCTCCCAAATCCACTGAATTATTTATCACCAAATGATTAGAACATAAATAAAGACATTAATTGGTATAGTTTTCTATTCTTAGCACTTTAATACTCACATCTTTGATATGAAAAGCGTCACTTGTGTCACTCTCCTATTCATCTCTAAGCCACTGCCTCCTCCTCAGCTCACACCGACAGCAGTCCCTCTCTGGCTCTTGCTGTTGTTGAGTACCTTCATTGGGTGTCATTGTGAAAAAAGTTGACATTTTGGTGGTTTTGATAAAAACTGTTTTCTCTCTTTGTCCTTTTCTCTGCTCCACTGGAGACACTCCACTCCATTTTTCTCGAAACCTCTCAGAACCACACCAGCAAGTTTGTTTTGCTACCATCTTCCTGAATCAAGTCTGCACATGAGCAGTAACATGGAATAGTCCATTGCATGAGATGGGAGGGGGCAGCAGTCACAAAAGTCATTAAAGCTTTAACACTATGATGTATTTTTAAGTGCACAAATTTACACTAAAACAATATTTATTGCTTTAAATCAAAGAAAATTTATCAATCAGTTTTTAGGAGGCCCCTGGAAATCTTGGGGCCCCGGGCAATTTGCCTGTGTTTGCCTAATGTTAAGTATTCCCCTGCTTCAGAGGGCTGGCCAATCAGAGTGAAGGGGGTTTGTGAAGCAGGAAGCCTTAAAGGGACAGCAGCACCCCCTCTTAAAGGGAGAAAATTAGAAGAATGATACCAGAATATACTTACTTGGTTTAAAAGCATTAAATATCATCAGTTGAGATCAATCTGGTACTTTATCTTAGTTTTATGACAAAGACAAGGAAAACGTATATCTGATAGTTACTGATGTGAGTGACTTTCTGGAACAATGTGTCAGTAAGGCTTCACCTCAGCTCAGGTGGCTGAATGAAGCAAGCTTGATTGTCCATTCAAAGACTTCTAATTGTGACAGAAATAGCAACATGATGCAGCTCCACAGGCTGGGGGGAGGTAAGAGGAGTTTCCAGCTCTGCTGAACGCATGTCTGTGATTTCTCCATTATCGCCGACCCTGGCAGTGACCGTGTTGTCTGCAAATGTCTGGCTGCGGGCTGTCTGTGAGCTGCGTGGTATTTTTTAAGAGTTTTTTTATTCTTTAGCTGTAGGGGGGAAAAAAAACTAGACAAGAAGACAAAGCATGAAAATAATCTGAGTTTCTAGCTGATTATTGGTCCTATTTAGAGTTTTAGACTCATAGTCATGACAGTCCGATTTTACACACTCATTGTTCTGATGAATTGCTGAATTTTAATTAGTTGAGCCTTTGTTTCTTATAATATTACATTTTCTTTGACTTCTTTTCTGAAGTTAAGAACCATAGAATGACATTTTTCTTTTTACAATTTCCGAAAGAAAGGCGAGTATCCGTGTTCAGAATCATTCAGTTTAAAGCCGTCCCTCATGTCTGTGATGCTTTATGCAGCAGCTGTTTAGCATTGCACCGTGTTTGTGTGTGTGTGTGTGTTTGTATATGTGTGTGTGTGTGTGTGTGTAGGCTCAGTGACAGAGCCAGAGTGTACACTGCTGAGCTGCGTGTCTGCAGTGACACCAGAGAAAAGTCTGCGGTTCGGCTGTTGCTGCACATCTGAGCTGACAGCTGTGGACTCGGTCTCCTGGAGGCTCTTACTGATGTCAGCGGCTTATAAGAAATCTGACTTCATACTCACTGAATACCAGTGGCACCCAAATCCTGAATATACTGTACGTGCACTCTCTGTGCCTTAACTACAGCTGAGTGCTGCATAGTGGATGATGCAATGTGACTCCTGGTTTTCAAACAGAATGAGAGATTAATGTCTGTAGCCACAGCAGCACGAGCAGAGCTCATGGGGACAACAATCTGGAAAGTTTACAGGTGTGACTAAAGTTACATAAACTACCAGATCACCAAACCAATGGCATTTGGACACACACTGAGCCTGCTGAGCACACAGACTGTCTCAGGACCTCAGGGCAGCTGTGGCTCAGTGGTAGACTCAGGGCTCCTATCCCAGGTCCTGCTGTCCACATGCAGAAGTGTCCTACAAGACACTAAACTGCAAAACTGTCTGCAGTGGCCGTATCATTGCTGTGTGGATGTTTTGAGCTTAAAATGCTAGTACAGCATCACGTCCCACCTGTGTAAGGCAAGGTGAGAGTATTTATAAAGCATCATTCATACAAAGAGCAGTTCAAGGTGCTTCACAGAGGGAAACACTGAACAGTCACACCAGAGTCGGTCCCACCCAATGTGGCACTCTGGGTAGGCTAAGTCCAATTTTACATCTCCAATGAAGTTTGGACGTTGTGTCAAACATAAATAAAAACAGAATACAATAAGTTGTAAATCCTGTGTATAGGTTAGCTATATTCTACTGAATACACTACAAAGACAAGACATTTGTTGTTCAAACTGATAAACTTTGTTTTATTGGTTTTATTATTTTTATTTTTTTTTAAATATTCACTCATTTTGAATTTGATGGCTGCAACACATTCTTAAAAAGTTCGGACAGGGTCAACAACAGACTGGGAAAGTTGAGGAATGCTCCAAAAACACCTGTTTGGAACATTCCACAGGTGAACAGGTTCACTGGAAAAAGATGGGTGCCATGATTGGGTATAAAAGGAGCATCCCTGTCATTCACAAGCAAGGATGGGGCAAGGTTCACCACTTTGTGAAAAACTGCGTGAGCAAATGGTCCAACAGTTTAAGAACAATGTTTTTAAACATACAATGTCAAAGAATTGATGGATTTGATCATCTACAGTCCATAATATCATCAAAAGATCGTGGAGAAATCTCTGCACATAAGCAGCAAGGCTGAAAACCAACCAACACTGTGACCTTTGACCTTTCATTTCCCAAACGCTTATTAAGTGTTGTTAAAAGGACAGGTGATGAAAGGTGATGGAACACAGTGGGAAACATGAGCCTGTCCCAGCTTTTTAGGAACACATTTTGCAGTACTAGTAACCAGTGCATGAATGATGCCAGTTTACATTACATCAGTCAGCTATCTGGGCTGTTGTTCCATGCTATTTGACTTGATGGTCCACAAGTTTTTTTTTTGTTTTTGTTTTTTTTTTCGGGGGGAGGATAAGTGGTCCTTGGGCTGGAACACTGATCTAAGTCACTCTTCTAAAATAGATTTTAGTCTCAATGAGGCTTTTACCCATAGACTGTATAAAATATGGATGTAGTCTCCACAAAGTCACCCACCTGTTCCTGGTACAGTCAAATAAAGCTGAGCTGAGCTGAGCTGAGCCTCTGATTGGACAAACTTGTGACCTTAATATCTTCTAAGCCGCTGAATTAGAAAAAAAAAAAAAAAAAAAAAAAAAAAAAAAAAACATCCCCTGTACATTGTTTACCGGTAGCGAAATTATAGTCTTAGACCCAAGCCGTTTTTTGAACCAGGCTGTAAATGTGTTTTTTTTTTTTTTTGTTTGTTTGTTTTTTTTGGCTTGATGTGTGTGTGGTTTCCAGTCTTTCTGCATCCAGCCTCTATAGGAAGCTCCGAGAAATGGGTATGTGTTCCATGAACACTTACCCTGTGCTGGAATCTGGCAGGATCTCCTATCCCCACCGAGATAAGGCAGCAGTTATCTCCAGTTCAATGCCCTCTGCTGGGAGGTGAAGCAGGGCTTCGATACCAATCATGAGAGCGTGCAACAATCCCGGATTGTTCCATGATACCGGGTTGATGTAAAAGAAGGGATGTTCCTCCACTTAGAAGGTTTCATCTCCGAAATCAACCTCTTTTGTGAAACGTTGGTTTGCCACCGAGGTGAGCACTCATGGCATTGCTTTGTTCAAGGCCATGATTGTGTACAATTACCCAAAGTACAACCACTTTATTTCAGTATTATGACCGTGACAAGGAGGACTGACGTTCTTCTTCCTCCTCACAACAAGCAAAAATGAATGAAAAGTTGTTAGGTTTGTGTTAGGTTAAGTGCTTTGGCTGTGAATTCTGAAGGTAGTATTCTCTGAATCTGTTGCTATCTCGTTCTCTAAATTGGGCTCTTTGTACTCAACTTTTTTTTTTTAATCTTCGAGTGCTTGGCCCAGGCTTTTATAGGCAAAAAGATAACTGAGTGGAGCCTGGTGTGCCTCATCTGCTGCTAAGTGGAGAAGCCAGCCAACCCCCCTGCCACTCACATACCTGCAGGAGGAAGAAAACGGAAAGGGGAGGGGGAGGAGAACAATTGCCAAAAACCAAATGACAAAACAAAAACCAAATAGGACATCATATTCTGCCTGGGATGGTCTCCAGCCCTGGTATGATTAGGACAGGTCGCAGACTCCAAGCCTACTCCTCAGTGGAAGGTTAACTGTCTGCCCTCTTCTCATTCCCTGCTCGTGTTGAATAAGTTTTAGTGTATTGTTAGTAAATGACATAACCCACACTGACTGCTGCGGCTTTTTTATTAAAGTCCATACAAAGCAAAATCAGCCATTTTCTTCTCAACACATTAAATTGGTCACAAATGTATTTCTTGAAAATATAGAAATGACATTCAACCATTTAGGCTTTAATTGTGGAGCCAGGCTTCACAAACTGTGTTTCAAATTTCTGTGTTCAAGATTTAAGGTCTGAAATCATAGCCGTGTTACGTCACGGAGCCAACATTAACATAACCTCACAAGGCAACAGGAAACCAGTAACCACCGGCAGAGTTAGCTATCCGTCATAGCAACAGCCATAGGCTGAAGAAACAGGTGGGTTGATAGCCTACCTGTATTTGGCTAGGCTATAGTGTTACCGGTCAGTAATCCATGTTGCTAAATGTGATAAATGGTAGAAATAAATGATCATTCTGATGGAGACTGTGAGGAACCAGGCTGAGCTCTATCAGAGTCTGACTCAGAGTCAGTTTCTGCCTCTGATGGATCAAACAGGTAGGGCTGGCTCCGTCCCATCATGCTGCTAGAGCTAGCAGCATTACTGTAGGTAACGTCCTTGTACAGTACATGGAGGCAGCTCCCCTTCCACATGTGGGCGTGGCTCCAGCACCTCTAACTGACACACCCTCAGCGTTCCACAGCAGAGAGAAGTGCTTGTTTTTCCATGATTTGAGATCTAATTTTATATACTTAGCACTTTTTTTAATCTTTCAGATTTGGCTCAGTGGTCAGTGACACGTGTCTGTGGAGTGACAAACTCATGACACAAATTTGTTTCTGCTTACACAGACTTTAAAGCCTCTGTGCTCTATTGTACGAATTTCAACTGTATCCTCTGGTTTTATACATATAGAACAGTGGATTTGGTGACTCGTTTACCATATCGTTCAGTATTCTCTGCAGCTCTGCCTGTGAATCAGAGTTTAATAAACTGAAACATGGCCGAACATGTAGTTCTAGTCACAATAGTACTCCCGCTGGTGAATAATAAGTCAGTGAGCTGAAAATCTAGTGGGACAAAGCTACATTTTGCAAACTGAGAGCTACTAAAACAAACGTATTTTCATTTACTGACTGTTTGACTCAGAGGCGGAGCTGCCGTTCAGTTCATTCAGATCGTTCAGTGAACAAAAGTCAGTGAGGGATTCTGTTGGAGCTGCAGTTGGTTCTGTGAACTGACTGAGCTTGAATGTGTGAGACTGGGAGTCTCCAGCCTCAGGAACACACACTCACTGTACTACTGAAACATGATCGCGTGTTAAAACCGTCAGCTGAGTAGAAATAAATTGTATGTATGAACTGTCTGCAAACCGACCACACATAAAAAGCTTTAAAAAGCACAAAAATTTTCAAGATACTCAAATGTAAAATAAAATATTTGCTTCTTCCTTGATTTTGGAGACATGAGACTTAAGAGAGGAGAGCGCCGCTGAAGTTAAGAAATGAACAGATCTCTCAATAAGTGATTCAGTTCAGTTCAGTCAGACAATTTGTTTGTTTTGAACAAATCTTTCATGAACGACATATCACTACTATAATTTAACTCTGGGATGCTATTGTAAAGAAAAGTGTTATATTGAACCCAAACTGGTTCCATTTTTCTGTGGAAATCACATTAAAATTTTCCCTCCTACCCTCCCTCCCTTCCTGTGGATGAAATGTTCTAATTTTTTAGGTTTGCTTTGTGACAAAAAGGAACATCATGATGAGGGAGTATTAAACTTTTTATTGAATGAAATAAGTCAGAATCCTGTCATTGGAGTATTTGTGCGTGCAACATTACACTTTTCAAGTTTTGAAATGATAATGTGAAGAATAACAGGTTAAATCTGACTGGGGTGTGAGCTTCATTCAGGGATTATTTGGAGAAATTGTCTTTTCTGTTAACATTACTAATTAAATGTATTGAGTTTTCACTTCAAATTTTGGCGTGGATATCATATACCTCATCTCCTTTACTGTCTCCACCTGTCTACACGTTTCTACGTTGGGCATCACTGGGCCTGAAACAAGGTTCCAGTTCTCTAACCTCGCAGCTTCCTAATGCCCTGGATGTCCACCTAAAATATGAAAAGGTGAGAAATGGGCTTGAGTAACTACTGTATGTTAACAGAAAGCCAAGAAGAGACAGAAAACTGAAGAGCTCCGAGAATGCTCTGCACCGTCGATCTTAGTTAATCACACTCTTTGTACCTTGGAGCCTCATGACGTACAAGCAGGTGACATTTTGATATTTTCACTCATACATCCACTCACGTAGCACACATAGGACACCACCTTCTTCATGTTTCTCTCCACAATAAATGGGATCGTATTACCCGCAGCCAATCACATGACCCCTAGATGATCTGCAGCTCCACCCTTCAGGAGCCCACTCAATCTTTTTTATCTAACAGGTTGCAGAAATCACCTAGGGATACATGATGCTGATGCATGCTTCAGTTCCTTCTGTTTTACTTTAAAGCCATCACTTGAGGGCTTCTTCTGGCTAATCTGGCTCCATAAAGCCTGAAGACTGAGTTAGAGATAATGGGACGCCTGAAGCTGGGTACCAACTGCCATAGTCTGTCCATGACGAATAAAGGGGATCTTAAGATACGATGCAGTTTGTGCTGTGACAGCAAATATGCATACAAATGTTAGAGCTCCATGGTATTGAATTTGAATGTAGCACGGTAAATGGACCAGTACTTATATAGTGCTTTTCTAGTCTTTCTGACCACTCAAAGCTTTACACTGCTGGTGTCATTCACCCATCCACACCACATTCACACACTGATGGAAGGAAGTTGTATTATAGGAACCATCAGTTTATCTAACCCATTCATACCCATTCACACACCCCTGAACAACAGTGGGAGCAATTTGGGGTTCAGTGTCTTGCTCAAGGACACTTTGACATGTGACTGCAGGGGCTGGGAATCAAACCCTCGACCTTCCAATTGAGAGATGACAACTCTACCGCTGAGCCACAGCCGCCCAGCTCGTTAGGATATTTCTGATTTGACTTGTGACATCATTCTCATGGTTATCACTGTCTTGTTATGTCGTTGGTTTAGCTCAGCATTTTATCTCGTCTTACCTTGTGTACTCGTACAATCTCAGGATCAATGTGGCTGACAGACAGAAAGCTCCTGTCTCCAGCTAACGTCTGCAGGCCTCACTGACTCTGAATGACCTTCTATTCAGTCTCCATTAACACCATGCTCAAACAACACACACACATTGGAATAGCACATCTCTCTGAGACCTGACGTCAGCTGTGGGTTGAGACAGCTGTCAATCATAATGATGGCCACTTACTCTGGGTTGTTTAGTTAAGCTCAACCTCTGTATAGGTGTAGCCAATGAATGTGTTCAAACTGTACTGCACCACCCAGATATCAGGGCTCATTCTGTTGAGACCAGCGCTGTGAACTTTGCCTGTGACCAGAAAAAATGTTGAACTGAGAGACAAGCAAGAGAAGAAGACAGCTTGGTTGTCAGCTAGTCCATTAGCCTTTGGCTAGCTAAGTAATAATAACACATTTTATTTCAAGGCCAGTGACACCGTATGAAACAAAGTAAAAAAGAAACACTTTAAAATAAATTCATTTAAAAGATAAGATGAGATCGATAGCAGTCAGAGTTGGTAGGCTAGGTGGAGGAGATGGGTTTTAAGACAGGATTTGAAAATAGTTCATGAGTCATTGTCACAGATGTCAGGTAAAGAGGGAGTCCCAGAGATGGAGGACAGAACCACTGAAGGCTACCCTATGGTGTTCAAGCGAGCCCAGAGGAGGTTAAGGATCTGAGGGGTTTGTTTTTGAGGAGGAGATAAGGGAGACCGCTCTGTCTCCTTCTGTCTGCTCGTAGCAGGGTGAATCCCTCCAGTTCATGCAGACTGGTATATTCCCATGAAGCATGTCTCTGTAAAGCAGAGCAAACTGCACTCCTTGTAGGTGTTCTGGCTGTTTATTCATGCCATCAGCTCGTGTGTCTTGTTTGTGAGTGACCTCACGTTCCCCATAATGATCGATGAGGGGATAGGTTAAATCTTCTGGCTCTCTCCATCCTCTCTCTGACTTTCCTGCCGGCTTCTTTCCTGCAATGGCTGCCTCTCCATAACTCCCTCAGGATATGCACTGCAGGGACTCTGGCTCTGTGTCTGAAGCGCAGAAGTTCCTTGTGGCTGTATATTATCATTCTCAAACAAGTAAAGGGCTCAAATAATGAGTAGACTAAACAAAGCTGAAAGGCTGATGTGGTGTAAACAATTTTGTAAAGCACAAAATGCATGTTTTTAGATGAAAGAGGAATGAAAAAAGTATTACAGGGAAGTTGCTTGGAGCTGCTGCAACTAGCTGCTGACTTAGTGCTGAAAGTCAGAATGACTTCCAGGGAGACCAGAGAGAAAGGCGGTAACAAGTGAGTGGACCAGGATGACGTTTGGGGAGGAGGAGAGAGAGGAGTTGTCGATGGTGAGCTTGAAACTGTTGCCTCAAATACACCGTCTGCGTCTGCACTGCAGCTCCGCTCTGCTGCAGCTGCGTGTTGACTGCAGTCATCGACTCACCCCGACTGCGTGCTTAGTCCAGCAAGCCACAGGAGTGACAGACAGTTGGAGTTGTGGGACCACGGAATTCCCGCACTTTCCTCTTCATTAATAAACCCCTCCTCATTCATGCTGTGCTGTGAAACCTCCAACCTGTTGATTTCTGGCGTGTCTTAGCTTATTGTGACATTTTATTGCATTGGTAAAGCTAAATATGATCTTGTTTTTGACACAGTTTGTTTTATTTTGAAAGTCTCAGGCTCTTTTTAGGTAGTTTCCATGAACTACTTCCTGTCCCGCTCAATCTTCTCTACTCTGAATTGAAGCGTCACAGCTCCAGCATCCGATAAAAATAGGATGGCTGCGGATTGGCTGCGATCTGTCAGACCAGCCACGCAGCTGAACCGCAGCAGAACGGATCCAGTGTAAGTTGACACATTGACTTGAATGGAAACCATCTGATCCAGCACTGTGATGGAGTGGAGCTGCAACGCAGACGCAGCCGGTGTATTTCAGCTGTGTTAACTTTCTAGAGAGTGGATTTGGAGGTGAGGTAGAGCTGGGTGTCGTCTGTATAGGAATCCACCTGAACCTTACAAAAGTTCTCTCGCTGGTTTGGGCATATTTTGTATTGCTCAAAAGAATGGTAAATGGTAAATGGACCAGTACTTATATAGCGCTTTTCTAGTGCTCTGACTACTCAAAGCGCTTTACACTGCTGGTGTCATTCACCCATCCACACCACATTCACACACTGATGGTAGAAAGATCTATTGTAGACCATCAGTTTATTTTTTTTACTAACACATTCATACCCATTCATACACCACTGACCAACAGTGGGAGCAATTGGGGGTTCAGTGTCTTGCTCAAGGACACTTCGGCATGTGACTGCAGGAGCTGGGAATCGAATCCTCGATTCGACCTTACGATTGAGAGACGACAACTCTACCACTGAGCCACAGCCGCCTGAGTTTATGGACACTCTGTGGTGAACATCAGTGACTGCAGAATAAGTCTAAAGTTAACCTGGAGTCTGAGAGAATAAATCATCTTTAAACCAACATTAAGTCATCTTGTTAAAGTCTTAGGCTGGTAGCTGGATAATTTATATAATAAGAACTTATAACTCAATTAATTCACCAGAAGCTGTGAGACACATTTTCAAACTAAACTTAAAAACTGAACTTGAACTAAACTTCAACAATATAAAACAGAAATGTTTTTTCCATTTCATATTTTAAAGTTTGTTTAGAATCCAAGAGACAAAGTCAAACAGATATGGGGGGGGGGTTTATTTAGGTTTATTTATTTATTTATTTTTTTATTATTTTTTTAATGGGGGGTTTATTTAGGTTTATTTATTTATTTTTATTTTTTATTTTTTTTAATGGGGGGTTTATTTAGGTTTTTTTTATATATATATATTATTTTTTTTTTTATGGGGGGGTTATTTAGGTTTTTTTTATATAATTTTTTTTTTTTTTTATGGGGGGTTATTTAGGTTTTTTTATATAAATATATATATATATTTTTTTATGGGGGGGTTATTTAGGTTTTTTTTTATATAAATATATATATATATATATTTTTTATGGGGGGGTTATTTAGGTTTTTTTTTTTTTTAGGGGGGGGGTGGGGGGATGGGGGGTTGTGGTGGGGGTGGGGGGGGGTGGGGGGATGGGGGGTTGTGGTGGGGGGGGGGGCAGGGTTGGGGGGGGGGTTGGGCGGGGTGTTGGGGTTGCAGGGTAGGAGGTTTGGGGGGAGAGGGTGAGAGTGGAGAGGGTAGTTTTAGGGAAAAGGAAGGATGAGGAAAGGAGAAGGAAGAAGCTACTGATGCTCAACCTCCGTCGAACAACAAGAAGCCTCCTCCGCCTCCTCCTTTTCATTCCTGCTCTTTTCCTTTTTTTTGTTTTTCCGCTCTTTCTCCTCTTGTTTCTTTAGCTCCTTCAGCTCCCTCTTCTTGGCTTTGAGCTTTGATCGAAGGGCCCTTTCTTCTTCTGTCTCCAGTTTAAACACTTTCACCAAGAGCCCTCTCTTCTTCTTGGTGATGACGAGCTTCAGCTCGGCATTTTCCTTCTCCAGCTCCTCGATTCTCTCCCTCAGAGTCTTTTCTTTCTTATTCATTTCTTCTTTTTCCACCTCAGCTTCTTGGGCTTTGGTGGTCAAAGTCCTCTCCTGCTCGGACAGTCTGCTGTTGTATGTCTCGAGCTCAAGGATCGTGGTCTTAGTGGACCAGGTCACCTTCTCCATTTCTGAGAGTCTGGTGGTCAGAAACTGGTTCTTCTCTTCCAGCTCTCTCTTCTGTTCCTCGATCGTGTTAATTTGAGAGAGGAACTCCTTTTCTCTCTCCTCCTTCTCCTTGGAGAACTGCTCCTGCAGAGCTTTAAATTTCTGTTCCCAAGGATCCTGTTTTGGGAGGACCAGGCTGTCTTTGCTCCTGAGCTCGGCCGTGGTCCTGATGAGTCTTTCAGAGAGCGCCTGCTTCTCTTTCCTCAGGTCTTGGATGAGGCTGTCTCTCTGTTTGAGCTGTTGCTTCACAGTCTCCATCATCAGTTCACCTTGTCTGAGCAGAGAAGCAGTCCTCTGGCTCTCCAGAGATGCCTTAAACATCTGATCTCTGAGCTCAGAGACTTTCTTCTTCTCTGCCTCCAGCTGAGCCGAGATCATGGCCACCTGCTCCTTGTTGAGGAGCTGGGCGGCCTCCATTTGTTCCTCCTTGAACTTGAGGCTGTTCTTGAGGTCGGTGATCTCGGTCTCTAGTTTGGAGACCTTCTGGGTGTTCTCCTGGAGTTCTTCTTTGAACCCATTTTCCCTGAGGTCAATGAGTCCCTCCAGGCGGTTCACCTTGTACTTGCCGTTGTGGATGGCATAGCTCATTCTCATCCTCTCGCTCTGCCATGCCTCAGTCTTCTCCGCCTGCTCCTGCTGAAGGCTCTGGATGGTGCTGTTGGCTCCGTCAAGGGCTTGAGTGAGCTCCTCAACCCTGGCTGCTGCCGCTCCGTGATGAGTCGTGTAAGAAGTCATTGTTCTAATGCTTTCTTCATATGTGAGTGGGGATAGTCTAGAATTCTTCCTATGACATCATCAAGGAAGATCAAAGGGAACAATAGACTTCAAGGGTTCCCTTCATCTTGTTTACTTTTAAATGGGATTTTCAAAACAAAACAATTCAAATACAAACCATTAATAAATGGTTAGATAGAGTGTTTTCCCATGATTATCACCACGTTTTTTTGCTGCACTAATCAGTCAGACCGAGAAAAACATATCAAATACTTTGGTCTTTCAGGATTTCCAAGATAATAATCTGTATGTTTCAGTCTGTTCACATCATTTCTTTTCAGGTTGGTCATTTTCTCTGTTCACAGCATCTTAAAATCACACTTTAGTAAAAGTTAATATATTATGATAGAATATTACTTTCATTTAGAGGTGAGTCACACCAATAAAGAGGACACAAACTCAAATGCACCAGTATGTGAGATGGGTTCTAAAAATAAAGTAAAATCAAAATACTATAAAATCAGTTTATATACATAAATAACCTGTTGATTTCTGGCGTGTCTTAGCTTATTGTGACATTTTATTGCATTGGTAAAGCTAAATATGATCTTGTTTTTGACACAGTTTGTTTTATTTTGAAAGTCTCAGGCTCTTTTTAGGTAGTTTCCATGAACTACTTCCTGTCCCGCTCAATCTTCTCTACTCTGAATTGAAGCGTCACAGCTCCAGCATCCGATAAAAATAGGATGGCTGCGGATTGGCTGCGATCTGTCGGACCAGCCACGCAGCTGAACCGCAGCAGAACGGATCCAGTGTAAGTTGACACATTGACTTGAATGGAAACCATCTGATCCAGCACTGTGATGGAGTGGAGCTGCAACGCAGACGCAGCCGGTGTATTTCAGCTGTGTTAACTTTCTAGAGAGTGGATTTGGAGGTGAGGTAGAGCTGGGTGTCGTCTGTATAGGAATCCACCTGAACCTTACAAAAGTTCTCTCGCTGGTTTGGGCATATTTTGTATTGCTCAAAAGAATGGTAAATGGTAAATGGACCAGTACTTATATAGCGCTTTTCTAGTGCTCTGACTACTCAAAGCGCTTTACACTGCTGGTGTCATTCACCCATCCACACCACATTCACACACTGATGGTAGAAAGATCTATTGTAGACCATCAGTTTATTTTTTTTACTAACACATTCATACCCATTCATACACCACTGACCAACAGTGGGAGCAATTGGGGGTTCAGTGTCTTGCTCAAGGACACTTCGGCATGTGACTGCAGGAGCTGGGAATCGAATCCTCGATTCGACCTTACGATTGAGAGACGACAACTCTACCACTGAGCCACAGCCGCCTGAGTTTATGGACACTCTGTGGTGAACATCAGTGACTGCAGAATAAGTCTAAAGTTAACCTGGAGTCTGAGAGAATAAATCATCTTTAAACCAACATTAAGTCATCTTGTTAAAGTCTTAGGCTGGTAGCTGGATAATTTATATAATAAGAACTTATAACTCAATTAATTCACCAGAAGCTGTGAGACACATTTTCAAACTAAACTTAAAAACTGAACTTGAACTAAACTTCAACAATATAAAACAGAAATGTTTTTTCCATTTCATATTTTAAAGTTTGTTTAGAATCCAAGAGACAAAGTCAAACAGATATGGGGGGGGGTTTATTTAGGTTTATTTATTTATTTATTTTTTTATTATTTTTTTAATGGGGGGTTTATTTAGGTTTATTTATTTATTTTTATTTTTTATTTTTTTTAATGGGGGGTTTATTTAGGTTTTTTTTATATATATATATTATTTTTTTTTTTATGGGGGGGGTTATTTAGGTTTTTTTTATATATATTTTTTTTTTTTATGGGGGGTTATTTAGGTTTTTTTATATAAATATATATATATATATATATATATTTTTTATGGGGGGGTTATTTAGGTTTTTTTTTATATAAATATATATATATATATATTTTTTATGGGGGGGTTATTTAGGTTTTTTTTTTTTTTAGGGGGGGGTGGGGGGATGGGGGGTTGTGGTGGGGGGGGGGGGGGTGGGGGGATGGGGGGTTTTGCTGGGGGGGGGGGTTGTGGTGAGGGGGGGGCAGGGTTGGGGGGGGGTTGGGCGGGGTGTTGGGGTTGCAGGGTAGGAGGTTTGGGGGGAGAGGGTGAGAGTGGAGAGGGTAGTTTTAGGGAAAAGGAAGGATGAGGAAAGGAGAAGGAAGAAGCTACTGATGCTCAACCTCCGTCGAACAACAAGAAGCCTCCTCCGCCTCCTCCTTTTCATCCCTGCTCTTTTCCTTTTTTTTGTTTTTCCGCTCTTTCTCCTCTTGTTTCTTTAGCTCCTTCAGCTCCCTCTTCTTGGCTTTGAGCTTAGATCGAAGGGCCCTTTCTTCTTCTGTCTCCAGTTTAAACACTTTCACCAAGAGCCCTCTCTTCTTCTTGGTGATGACGAGCTTCAGCTCGGCATTTTCCTTCTCCAGCTCCTCGATTCTCTCCCTCAGAGTCTTTTCTTTCTTATTCATTTCTTCTTTTTCCACCTCAGCTTCTTGGGCTTTGGTGGTCAAAGTCCTCTCCTGCTCGGACAGTCTGCTGTTGTATGTCTCGAGCTCAAGGATCGTGGTCTTAGTGGACCAGGTCACCTTCTCCATTTCTGAGAGTCTGGTGGTCAGAAACTGGTTCTTCTCTTCCAGCTCTCTCTTCTGTTCCTCGATCGTGTTAATTTGAGAGAGGAACTCCTTTTCTCTCTCCTCCTTCTCCTTGGAGAACTGCTCCTGCAGAGCTTTAAATTTCTGTTCCCAAGGATCCTGTTTTGGGAGGACCAGGCTGTCTTTGCTCCTGAGCTCGGCCGTGGTCCTGATGAGTCTTTCAGAGAGCGCCTGCTTCTCTTTCCTCAGGTCTTGGATGAGGCTGTCTCTCTGTTTGAGCTGTTGCTTCACAGTCTCCATCATCAGTTCACCTTGTCTGAGCAGAGAAGCAGTCCTCTGGCTCTCCAGAGATGCCTTAAACATCTGATCTCTGAGCTCAGAGACTTTCTTCTTCTCTGCCTCCAGCTGAGCCGAGATCATGGCCACCTGCTCCTTGTTGAGGAGCTGGGCGGCCTCCATTTGTTCCTCCTTGAACTTGAGGCTGTTCTTGAGGTCGGTGATCTCGGTCTCTAGTTTGGAGACCTTCTGGGTGTTCTCCTGGAGTTCTTCTTTGAACCCATTTTCCCTGAGGTCAATGAGTCCCTCCAGGCGGTTCACCTTGTACTTGCCGTTGTGGATGGCATAGCTCATTCTCATCCTCTCGCTCTGCCATGCCTCAGTCTTCTCCGCCTGCTCCTGCTGAAGGCTCTGGATGGTGCTGTTGGCTCCGTCAAGGGCTTGAGTGAGCTCCTCAACCCTGGCTGCTGCCGCTCCGTGATGAGTCGTGTAAGAAGTCATTGTTCTAATGCTTTCTTCATATGTGAGTGGGGATAGTCTAGAATTCTTCCTATGACATCATCAAGGAAGATCAAAGGGAACAATAGACTTCAAGGGTTCCCTTCATCTTGTTTACTTTTAAATGGGATTTTCAAAACAAAACAATTCAAATACAAACCATTAATAAATGGTTAGATAGAGTGTTTTCCCATGATTATCACCACGTTTTTTTGCTGCACTAATCAGTCAGACCGAGAAAAACATATCAAATACTTTGGTCTTTCAGGATTTCCAAGATAATAATCTGTATGTTTCAGTCTGTTCACATCATTTCTTTTCAGGTTGGTCATTTTCTCTGTTCACAGCATCTTAAAATCACACTTTAGTAAAAGTTAATATATTATGATAGAATATTACTTTCATTTAGAGGTGAGTCACACCAATAAAGAGGACACAAACTCAAATGCACCAGTATGTGAGATGGGTTCTAAAAATAAAGTAAAATCAAAATACTATAAAATCAGTTTATATACATAAATAACCTGTTGATTTCTGGCGTGTCTTAGCTTATTGTGACATTTTATTGCATTGGTAAAGCTAAATATGATCTTGTTTTTGACACAGTTTGTTTTATTTTGAAAGTCTCAGGCTCTTTTTAGGTAGTTTCCATGAACTACTTCCTGTCCCGCTCAATCTTCTCTACTCTGAATTGAAGCGTCACAGCTCCAGCATCCGATAAAAATAGGATGGCTGCGGATTGGCTGCGATCTGTCGGACCAGCCACGCAGCTGAACCGCAGCAGAACGGATCCAGTGTAAGTTGACACATTGACTTGAATGGAAACCATCTGATCCAGCACTGTGATGGAGTGGAGCTGCAACGCAGACGCAGCCGGTGTATTTCAGCTGTGTTAACTTTCTAGAGAGTGGATTTGGAGGTGAGGTAGAGCTGGGTGTCGTCTGTATAGGAATCCACCTGAACCTTACAAAAGTTCTCTCGCTGGTTTGGGCATATTTTGTATTGCTCAAAAGAATGGTAAATGGTAAATGGACCAGTACTTATATAGCGCTTTTCTAGTGCTCTGACTACTCAAAGCGCTTTACACTGCTGGTGTCATTCACCCATCCACACCACATTCACACACTGATGGTAGAAAGATCTATTGTAGACCATCAGTTTATTTTTTTTACTAACACATTCATACCCATTCATACACCACTGACCAACAGTGGGAGCAATTGGGGGTTCAGTGTCTTGCTCAAGGACACTTCGGCATGTGACTGCAGGAGCTGGGAATCGAATCCTCGATTCGACCTTACGATTGAGAGACGACAACTCTACCACTGAGCCACAGCCGCCTGAGTTTATGGACACTCTGTGGTGAACATCAGTGACTGCAGAATAAGTCTAAAGTTAACCTGGAGTCTGAGAGAATAAATCATCTTTAAACCAACATTAAGTCATCTTGTTAAAGTCTTAGGCTGGTAGCTGGATAATTTATATAATAAGAACTTATAACTCAATTAATTCACCAGAAGCTGTGAGACACATTTTCAAACTAAACTTAAAAACTGAACTTGAACTAAACTTCAACAATATAAAACAGAAATGTTTTTTCCATTTCATATTTTAAAGTTTGTTTAGAATCCAAGAGACAAAGTCAAACAGATATGGGGGGGGGTTTATTTAGGTTTATTTATTTATTTATTTTTTTATTATTTTTTTAATGGGGGGTTTATTTAGGTTTATTTATTTATTTTTATTTTTTATTTTTTTTAATGGGGGGTTTATTTAGGTTTTTTTTATATATATATATTTTTTTTTTTTTATGGGGGGGGTTATTTAGGTTTTTTTTATATAATTTTTTTTTTTTTTATGGGGGGTTATTTAGGTTTTTTTATATAAATATATATATATATATATATTTTTTATGGGGGGGTTATTTAGGTTTTTTTTTATATAAATATATATATATATATATTTTTTATGGGGGGGTTATTTAGGTTTTTTTTTTTTTTTAGGGGGGGGTGGGGGGATGGGGGGTTGTGGTGGGGGGGGGGTGGGGGGATGGGGGGTTGTGGTGGGGGGGGGGGTTGTGGTGAGGGGGGGGCAGGGTTGGGGGGGGGTTGGGCGGGGTGTTGGGGTTGCAGGGTAGGAGGTTTGGGGGGAGAGGGTGAGAGTGGAGAGGGTAGTTTTAGGGAAAAGGAAGGATGAGGAAAGGAGAAGGAAGAAGCTACTGATGCTCAACCTCCGTCGAACAACAAGAAGCCTCCTCCGCCTCCTCCTTTTCATCCCTGCTCTTTTCCTTTTTTTTGTTTTTCCGCTCTTTCTCCTCTTGTTTCTTTAGCTCCTTCAGCTCCCTCTTCTTGGCTTTGAGCTTTGATCGAAGGGCCCTTTCTTCTTCTGTCTCCAGTTTAAACACTTTCACCAAGAGCCCTCTCTTCTTCTTGGTGATGACGAGCTTCAGCTCGGCATTTTCCTTCTCCAGCTCCTCGATTCTCTCCCTCAGAGTCTTTTCTTTCTTATTCATTTCTTCTTTTTCCACCTCAGCTTCTTGGGCTTTGGTGGTCAAAGTCCTCTCCTGCTCGGACAGTCTGCTGTTGTATGTCTCGAGCTCAAGGATCGTGGTCTTAGTGGACCAGGTCACCTTCTCCATTTCTGAGAGTCTGGTGGTCAGAAACTGGTTCTTCTCTTCCAGCTCTCTCTTCTGTTCCTCGATCGTGTTAATTTGAGAGAGGAACTCCTTTTCTCTCTCCTCCTTCTCCTTGGAGAACTGCTCCTGCAGAGCTTTAAATTTCTGTTCCCAAGGATCCTGTTTTGGGAGGACCAGGCTGTCTTTGCTCCTGAGCTCGGCCGTGGTCCTGATGAGTCTTTCAGAGAGCGCCTGCTTCTCTTTCCTCAGGTCTTGGATGAGGCTGTCTCTCTGTTTGAGCTGTTGCTTCACAGTCTCCATCATCAGTTCACCTTGTCTGAGCAGAGAAGCAGTCCTCTGGCTCTCCAGAGATGCCTTAAACATCTGATCTCTGAGCTCAGAGACTTTCTTCTTCTCTGCCTCCAGCTGAGCCGAGATCATGGCCACCTGCTCCTTGTTGAGGAGCTGGGCGGCCTCCATTTGTTCCTCCTTGAACTTGAGGCTGTTCTTGAGGTCGGTGATCTCGGTCTCTAGTTTAGAGACCTTCTGGGTGTTCTCCTGGAGTTCTTCTTTGAACCCATTTTCCCTGAGGTCAATGAGTCCCTCCAGGCGGTTCACCTTGTACTTGCCGTTGTGGATGGCATAGCTCATTCTCATCCTCTCGCTCTGCCATGCCTCAGTCTTCTCCGCCTGCTCCTGCTGAAGGCTCTGGATGGTGCTGTTGGCTCCGTCAAGGGCTTGAGTGAGCTCCTCAACCCTGGCTGCTGCCGCTCCGTGATGAGTCGTGTAAGAAGTCATTGTTCTAATGCTTTCTTCATATGTGAGTGGGGATAGTCTAGAATTCTTCCTATGACATCATCAAGGAAGATCAAAGGGAACAATAGACTTCAAGGGTTCCCTTCATCTTGTTTACTTTTAAATGGGATTTTCAAAACAAAACAATTCAAATACAAACCATTAATAAATGGTTAGATAGAGTGTTTTCCCATGATTATCACCACGTTTTTTTGCTGCACTAATCAGTCAGACCGAGAAAAACATATCAAATACTTTGGTCTTTCAGGATTTCCAAGATAATAATCTGTATGTTTCAGTCTGTTCACATCATTTCTTTTCAGGTTGGTCATTTTCTCTGTTCACAGCATCTTAAAATCACACTTTAGTAAAAGTTAATATATTATGATAGAATATTACTTTCATTTAGAGGTGAGTCACACCAATAAAGAGGACACAAACTCAAATGCACCAGTATGTGAGATGGGTTCTAAAAATAAAGTAAAATCAAAATACTATAAAATCAGTTTATATACATAAATAACCTGTTGATTTCTGGCGTGTCTTAGCTTATTGTGACATTTTATTGCATTGGTAAAGCTAAATATGATCTTGTTTTTGACACAGTTTGTTTTATTTTGAAAGTCTCAGGCTCTTTTTAGGTAGTTTCCATGAACTACTTCCTGTCCCGCTCAATCTTCTCTACTCTGAATTGAAGCGTCACAGCTCCAGCATCCGATAAAAATAGGATGGCTGCGGATTGGCTGCGATCTGTCGGACCAGCCACGCAGCTGAACCGCAGCAGAACGGATCCAGTGTAAGTTGACACATTGACTTGAATGGAAACCATCTGATCCAGCACTGTGATGGAGTGGAGCTGCAACGCAGACGCAGCCGGTGTATTTCAGCTGTGTTAACTTTCTAGAGAGTGGATTTGGAGGTGAGGTAGAGCTGGGTGTCGTCTGTATAGGAATCCACCTGAACCTTACAAAAGTTCTCTCGCTGGTTTGGGCATATTTTGTATTGCTCAAAAGAATGGTAAATGGTAAATGGACCAGTACTTATATAGCGCTTTTCTAGTGCTCTGACTACTCAAAGCGCTTTACACTGCTGGTGTCATTCACCCATCCACACCACATTCACACACTGATGGTAGAAAGATCTATTGTAGACCATCAGTTTATTTTTTTTACTAACACATTCATACCCATTCATACACCACTGACCAACAGTGGGAGCAATTGGGGGTTCAGTGTCTTGCTCAAGGACACTTCGGCATGTGACTGCAGGAGCTGGGAATCGAATCCTCGATTCGACCTTACGATTGAGAGACGACAACTCTACCACTGAGCCACAGCCGCCTGAGTTTATGGACACTCTGTGGTGAACATCAGTGACTGCAGAATAAGTCTAAAGTTAACCTGGAGTCTGAGAGAATAAATCATCTTTAAACCAACATTAAGTCATCTTGTTAAAGTCTTAGGCTGGTAGCTGGATAATTTATATAATAAGAACTTATAACTCAATTAATTCACCAGAAGCTGTGAGACACATTTTCAAACTAAACTTAAAAACTGAACTTGAACTAAACTTCAACAATATAAAACAGAAATGTTTTTTCCATTTCATATTTTAAAGTTTGTTTAGAATCCAAGAGACAAAGTCAAACAGATATGGGGGGGGGGTTATTTAGGTTTATTTATTTATTTATTTTTTTATTATTTTTTTAATGGGGGGTTTATTTAGGTTTATTTATTTATTTTTATTTTTTATTTTTTTTAATGGGGGGTTTATTTAGGTTTTTTTTATATATATATATTATTATTTTTTTTTATGGGGGGGTTATTTAGGTTTATTTTATATAATTTTTTTTTTTTTTATGGGGGGTTATTTAGGTTTTTTTATATAAATATATATATATATTTTTTTATGGGGGGGTTATTTAGGTTTTTTTTTATATAAATATATATATATATATATTTTTTATGGGGGGGTTATTTAGGTTTTTTTTATATAAATATATATATATATATATTTTTTATGGGGGGGTTATTTAGGTTTTTTTTTTTTTTTAGGGGGGGGGTGGGGGGATGGGGGGTTGTGGTGGGGGTGGGGGGGGTGGGGGGATGGGGGGTTGTGGTGGGGGGGGGGGGTTGTGGTGGGGGGGGGGCAGGGTTGGGGGGGGTTGGGCGGGGTGTTGGGGTTGCAGGGTAGGAGGTTTGGGGGGAGAGGGTGAGAGTGGAGAGGGTAGTTTTAGGGAAAAGGAAGGATGAGGAAAGGAGAAGGAAGAAGCTACTGATGCTCAACCTCCGTCGAACAACAAGAAGCCTCCTCCGCCTCCTCCTTTTCATCCCTGCTCTTTTCCTTTTTTTTGTTTTTCCGCTCTTTCTCCTCTTGTTTCTTTAGCTCCTTCAGCTCCCTCTTCTTGGCTTTGAGCTTTGATCGAAGGGCCCTTTCTTCTTCTGTCTCCAGTTTAAACACTTTCACCAAGAGCCCTCTCTTCTTCTTGGTGATGACGAGCTTCAGCTCGGCATTTTCCTTCTCCAGCTCCTCGATTCTCTCCCTCAGAGTCTTTTCTTTCTTATTCATTTCTTCTTTTTCCACCTCAGCTTCTTGGGCTTTGGTGGTCAAAGTCCTCTCCTGCTCGGACAGTCTGCTGTTGTATGTCTCGAGCTCAAGGATCGTGGTCTTAGTGGACCAGGTCACCTTCTCCATTTCTGAGAGTCTGGTGGTCAGAAACTGGTTCTTCTCTTCCAGCTCTCTCTTCTGTTCCTCGATCGTGTTAATTTGAGAGAGGAACTCCTTTTCTCTCTCCTCCTTCTCCTTGGAGAACTGCTCCTGCAGAGCTTTAAATTTCTGTTCCCAAGGATCCTGTTTTGGGAGGACCAGGCTGTCTTTGCTCCTGAGCTCGGCCGTGGTCCTGATGAGTCTTTCAGAGAGCGCCTGCTTCTCTTTCCTCAGGTCTTGGATGAGGCTGTCTCTCTGTTTGAGCTGTTGCTTCACAGTCTCCATCATCAGTTCACCTTGTCTGAGCAGAGAAGCAGTCCTCTGGCTCTCCAGAGATGCCTTAAACATCTGATCTCTGAGCTCAGAGACTTTCTTCTTCTCTGCCTCCAGCTGAGCCGAGATCATGGCCACCTGCTCCTTGTTGAGGAGCTGGGCGGCCTCCATTTGTTCCTCCTTGAACTTGAGGCTGTTCTTGAGGTCGGTGATCTCGGTCTCTAGTTTGGAGACCTTCTGGGTGTTCTCCTGGAGTTCTTCTTTGAACCCATTTTCCCTGAGGTCAATGAGTCCCTCCAGGCGGTTCACCTTGTACTTGCCGTTGTGGATGGCATAGCTCATTCTCATCCTCTCGCTCTGCCATGCCTCAGTCTTCTCCGCCTGCTCCTGCTGAAGGCTCTGGATGGTGCTGTTGGCTCCGTCAAGGGCTTGAGTGAGCTCCTCAACCCTGGCTGCTGCCGCTCCGTGATGAGTCGTGTAAGAAGTCATTGTTCTAATGCTTTCTTCATATGTGAGTGGGGATAGTCTAGAATTCTTCCTATGACATCATCAAGGAAGATCAAAGGGAACAATAGACTTCAAGGGTTCCCTTCATCTTGTTTACTTTTAAATGGGATTTTCAAAACAAAACAATTCAAATACAAACCATTAATAAATGGTTAGATAGAGTGTTTTCCCATGATTATCACCACGTTTTTTTGCTGCACTAATCAGTCAGACTGAGAAAAACATATCAAATATTTTGGTCTTTCAGGATTTCCAAGATAATAATCTGTACAGTGTTTGATTCTGTTCACATCATTTCTTTCAGGTTGGTCATTTTCTCTGTTCTCAGCATCTTAAAATCACACTTTAGTAAAAGTTAATATATTATGATAAAATATTACTTTCATTTAGAGGTGAGTCACACCAATAAAGAGGACACAAACTCAAATGCACCAGTATGTGAGATGGGTTCTAAAAATAAAGTAAAATCAAAATACTATAAAATCAGTTTATATACATAAATAAATAAATAAAAATAATAAGAAATTATGTTAACAAGTCCGGGGCTAAAATGATTTTTTTCTAAATTAAAAGCTTTTTTAAAAAGGTAAGTTTCAAGTTTTCCTTTAATGGTTTATGTTAAAGTCTCCACAGATAAATACCTCTTTGTTATGAAGATGTTTGAACAATCTCTCCTAACTGTTTCTAAATACATCAATGTTCTTCAATCTTCATGTAATGCAATCTTACCACTGCTATGCTGACGACACTCAGCTTTTCATGTCTTTTCCACCAAATGACACAACTTTCTAAGCTCGGATATCAGCATGTCTGGCTGATATCTCCACTTGGATGAAGGAGCGGCACCTTCAACTAAATCTGTCCCAAACTGAGCTCATTGTCCTTCCAGCCTGTCCCTCTGCCCAACCACACATCAGCGTCATGCTTGAATCAAATCAACTTGCGCCCACAAACTCTGCCAGAAATCTGGGTGTCATGATTGATGACCAGCTGACCTTTAAGGTTCATGTGGCCTCGATTGCTCGGTCCTGTCGATATGCCCTCTATAACATCAGGAGGATCAGACCCTACCTGACACAACAGGCCACACAGCTCCTGGTACAGGTCCTTGTGATTTCACGCATTGACTCCTTCAGCTCTCTTCTAGCAGGCCTCCCTGTGTCTACATTCAAACCTCTGCAGATTACCCAGAATGCAGCAGCACGTCTGGTCTTTAACCAGCCCAAAACAGCACACGTCACCCAGCTGTTAATCTCTCTTCACTGGCTCCCAGTGGCAGCTCCAATCAAATTCAAAGCTCTTCTTCTGGCTCATAAAACAGTGACAAGAACGGCTCCTTCCTACCTGGAGTCCCTCATCCAGGTCTACACTCGCCTGGTGCTCCCAGCTCAGCATGGCTCTAAATCTCTACCAGACTCTTCTCCTCTGTTGTTCCTAAATGGTGGGATGAATTACCCAACTCATTAAGATCCACAGAGTCCCCTTCTACTTTTAAGAGAGGTCTGAAGACTCACCTGTTCAGGGAACACTTTGGACCTTAATCTGACTCTTCCCCTCTTTGTCCTCAGGGGTCAGATCAGAAGGTCTCAGACTGAGCTCTTAACAAATGAAAGCACTGAACATTGAATGCTGTTGAATGTTGAATATCTAGTTATCATTTGATGACAGAGTACCTGTGACACATCTAACTTGAAGCATTTATTCGCACTTAATAAGTGTCAAAATTCTTGCTTGTGTTCTACGTTGCTTTGGAAAAAAGCGTCTGCTAAATGAAATTGTAGAATTGTAAAGTCAGAGGTGAGAAAAGATTTTAATATAGAACATTTTCTTCATAAATGATTCCAGTGTAAAAGCTTGTCCGAGTTAATAAATGAGGAATCTCAGTAACACATAAACAGATGTGTGTTTGTGTGTTTGTGTGTGTGCGTGTGTGTGGCAATGTATAATTCTGTGACATCTGTTGGAAGTCTCATGCAGAGTTTAATTTCAGCTGAAATACCACCAAGCTGCTGAATCAGGCCCACAGACAGTCGTCCTGTCAGAGAGCTTCTCTCTGGAAACAAGTGGAGCTTTGGGAATTAGCAAAGGCACAGATTAGTAGGTGTGACCCTGTTCTCCACACACCACCACTCTGCAGCAACACCGCCCTGTGTGCTCTCCAACACTGGGTCTCCATCTCCCATCTACAGCAACTCTACTTAGCATGAATTAGGTTGTCATGGCTGGAACAGCGGGGTGCCTCGCTGAGAGATGACTGTGTGTTTCATGCAGTTGGGCTTCTTACAGGAGTGTGAGAGGATGCTTATTAAATCAGCTTCCACAGGCGAGCAGGAAGAAAAGACTTTCTGAATGGCTGTTCTGACAACATCATTTGCATTCTGTAATTAACTGACTCTGTTAACCCCCACTTCCAGCTCCACTGGAACATTCACACCACACACACACACACACAGAGAGAGAGAGAGAGAGAGAGAGAGAGAGAGAGAGAGAGAGAGAGAGAGAGAGAGAGAGAGAGAGAGAGAGAGAGAGACTTCAGTCGGGTCACTGGTTAACATTCCTCTTCTTGTGAATAAGCTCTGTGTTGCTGTGGTGACAGGTCTTTATCACAGGCGACACAGAGAGTGCGGTGGCAGCAAAGCTGACGTCTGACAGGTCGCTAAAGTTTGGGAAATAAAGACTTCAGAGAGTTTCACTGGATGTATCCGTCTTTTTCAAGAATATGAATCAGAGTCACCCTAGTTTGAAGTGCTTTATTTAACTAGATAATTTCTCAGTATAAAACTGAACACTATGGAGGAATAGAGTAGAATAGAATAGAATAGAATAGAATAGAATAGAATAGAATAGAATAGAATAGAACAGAACAGAATAGAATAGAATAGAACAGAATAGAATAGAATAGAACAGAATAGAATGGAATAGAATAGAATAGAACAGAACAGAATAGAATAGAACAGAACAGAACAGAATAGAATAGAATAGAATAGAATAGAATAGAATAGAATAGAATAGAATAGAAAAGAGTAGAACAGAACAGAATAGAACAGAATAGAATAGAATAGAATAGAATGGAATGGAACAGAACAGAACAGAACAGAACAGAACAGAACAGAACAGAACAGAACAGAATAGAATAGAATAGAATATAACAGAATAGAATAGAATAGAATAGAATAGAATAGAACAGAACAGAACAGAACAGAATAGAATAGAATAGAACAGAACAGCATAGAATAGAACAAAATAGAATAGAATGGAATAGAATAGAATAGAACAGAATAGAATAGAATAGAATAGAATAGAATAGAATAGAATAGAATAGAATAGAATAGAACAGAACAGAATAGAACAGAATAGAATAGAATGGAATGGAATGGAATAGAATAGAATAGAACAGAACAGAACAGAACAGAATAGAACAGAATAGAAAAGAATAGAACAGAACAGAATAGAATAGAATAGAACAGAACAGAATAGAATAGAATAGAATAGAATAGAATAGAACAGAACAGAACAGAACAGAACAGAATAGAATAGAATAGAATAGAACAGAACAGAACAGAACAGAATAGAACAGAATAGAACAGAACAGAACAGAATAGAATAGAATAGAATAGAATAGAATAGAATAGAATAGAATAGAATGCACTTATTAATGCCTGTAGGGAATTTTAGGTGTCTGTGCCGATGAAATTAATTAAATAAGACTGCATTAAAAATGAATAAATGAATAAATAAATAAATAAATAAATAAATAAATAAATAAATAAATAAATAAATAAATAAATAAATAAATAAATAAATAAGTCAAGATTTCAGGGAAAAAAAAGTCCTTATGTAAAGTGAATGTGGATGTAATTTATTGAGAAAGAAGTCTTAAAAGGGCATGACTGATCCATGTGATTCTTCATCTAATTATCCTTTTTTTAACCAGGGAAATACTTGGGGAAACTTCTCATTCGGAGGTTCAGTCTGTGTGCAGCTGAACTTTTGACCACTAGTGGTTGAGAGATCCAAGTTTGTGGGATCTACGCTATTAGAGTTCGGGCAGGCAGGAGGGCTGCAGTTATGGCCGATCCTAAGCTTGCATGCAAGATTCTCCTGACACTCAAACCTGCTGAGCAGGCAACAAAAGAAGACTGAGAGGCCACTGTCGCCGCAGCAAGGGACGACAATCAGCATCGCAAGAACAGATGTAAAGACGCTCAAGCCCAGAGACTCAGATTTAAGTTGAACACGTGTTGTATGTAGAAAAATAAATAAACAAATAAAAGCCTTGGCCTGTATTCACAAGGGAAGAGGCAGAATTAGGAGCATGTTTCCCACCAAATCAGTGCGTCATTCCCTGTCCTTGTGCACACAAGTAAAGAATGTGAGAAGCGCTGGTACAACCTGCAAACCCACGTGAGAAAAGAGACTACAGCACACAAGTGAAGTTGTTCTCAAGCAGTGCTGTAGGCAACCATTTAGGCTGCCGACTTCACTCACTTTGATTAAAAATCAAAAGAATTTCATCTGCTCATTCTGGATGTTTAGGGGGCGGATCAACAGTGAATCAGCAGGTGGCAGACTGTGTTTAGCATGTTGGGAAAGTCTGACACCAGTATGAGCAGCCACTCTTAGTCTTCTTAAAACACCTTCTCACCTGATGAGCTCTCTTAAGGCCTAGGACGCTTTGTGAATAACTTTAACCTACTGAGAGAAAATTCTGAGGAAAATCTTAGACTGTGTGGAATTTGAGGACTAAAGGACTCTACTGGCTCCTGTTCAGCAGTCCTGTTACTCCTCATTGGAGTAACAGGACTAAAAGTAACAAGAATGAGTTTTTAGCAGAGCTAGCAAATACATGAACTATAGACACATGGCGTTTATGCTGATAGCATGTTGACACTTAGAACATTTCAGGGATTTTTAAAAATGCTGTTTTTCCAATATTTAGTGTCCTTTAAATTGATGTTTTAAATTATTTTCATTAAATTATGCAATCATATCAATGTGCAGGACACTTGGATTAATATAAAAAAAATGTATTCCACAGTTCATTTTATCATGTATTTATACATTTTATTACCCAGGGATGCAAATGGCACTGAATCAGGTGCCGTTTGCGTTCTAGCCATTGGTCAATGTCTTCTTCTTTCTTTCTTTCTTTCTTTCTTTCTTTCTTTCTTTCTTTCTTTCTTTCTTTATTTATTTATTTATTTATTTATTTATTTATTTTTAATGAAAATATACACAACAATGATAGAATGATCAGAGCCACAGAGTGTCTGCACCCTCAGAATGGGTCACATGAGAGGAGCGGCAGTCTCACCTGCAGTCTATCAGTTAGCTGATTACCTAACTGCTTCTGATTGGCCTCTCACCTCCATGTGGTCCCAGTGCCCTTCGCTACAATCACTTAACATGGAATCAGGACAAGCTGAAACAGGTTTCCTCTTTATGTTTAAAGGTACAAAATCCAGGCTTCCTATCTGCAGTTTATGATGATTCATATTAATGGATTAAAGTCAGGGTTGGTAATCAGATTTAGACTTTTTGTTATTCTGGTTAAAATGATCTTTATGTCCCAATCAGGGCATGATGTGTTCTTAAAACAGAGTGAATAATATCTGCTGTCTACAGCAGGAATAAACCTGGGAAAAAACACCAACTAATCCTAGCGATTAAGATCCAGTTTCTGGCGGCTGTGGATCAGTGGTAGAGTCATCGTTTCTCAATCAGATGGTCAAGGGTTCAATCCCAGCTCCTGCAGTCACATGTTGAAGTGTCCTGGAGCAAGACAGTGAACCTCAAATTGCTCCCACTGTTGGTCAGCGGTGTGTGAATGGCTATGAATGGGTTAGAACAACACTGATGATGACAATACAACTTTCAACCATCAGTGTGTGAATGTGTTCAATCATGTGGTGTGGATGAGGGAATGAGACTAGCAGTGTAAAGTGTTTTGGGTGGTCAGAGAGACTAGAAAAGCGCTATATAAGTACTGGTCCATTTACCATGCTACATTCAAATTCAAGCTAGTTTTCCATGACTACCAACTGTGCCTTTAAGATTAACCAGCCACTGCCTTTACCTTTGCATGTTCTCCTCAGACAGGTAAACAGTCTGGCTTTTCTCTTAAAACTCTCTTTAAAAGGGAACCAAGCATGTTCCCCAAAGTGTCCCTTTAATGTAGGGTTGAGAAGTTGCATGAGAGGCTCTCATGAGCTCTGAGTGGCCTCAGTGATACTCAAGCTAATGCTTGAGACCATTATCACCTGGATATGTAGAAAAGGTGGGTGTGAAATAATTAGAGTGAGGAGAGCTGATTCCTGCAGATTGAGCGCTCAGCACTGAATGATAACCATGTTTGACAAACTTCTCTTAGAGCTGACGACTGCACATTCACTTTCAATCACAGAAACGCTCGGTGGAGGAAGAAGACCCCATGGCTCTTTTGTTTCAATTTTGCTTTCAAGTGAAATGACAAAAGGCTCCTGAACGCTCATCTTGCAGTGAGGAGGCTGGCCCTCAAGCTTGGAGCTCTCCTCACCTCTGATATTTCCACAGAGCTTTGTTGAGTTTACAGCAGACTGAAGATAATTCAGTACGAGCGAGTTCCAGGCTTCTCACCCCCCACCATCAACCACCCGGCCTGCACCTTATCTTAATTGTACAAGACAGGCAGCCTGGAAGTACAGAAGAATCAAAAGATACCAACAGGTTCAGTTTAAACCAAGAGACCATGCAGGCAAACAGGACGCCTAATTACTTATGCTAATAAAGTGATGACAGCGAGGCAGAGGAGGAGAGAGGAGTGAGGAGGATGGTGGCGGGAAGGCTACGTTTGGTGTATCACTCAGGGTGTGCTCTAATTAAAAACAGAATTAATCTTTGGACGCTCAGGCTGGAGAGGAGGCAGACCTCTCTCCCAGAGCGTCCCCAGTGAGGAGCAGAAGCCACTGAGAGGTAATTACTGTTATCTGCTGGCTGTTTTATTAACATGTGTCCTCAAAGAATGGAGAAGCTTAACTCGGCCCCTGCTCTGACTGATGCCATGCTCGATAGAGCAGCAAGAAGATGATTACAAAATGGAAAAGTGGGCCCATTTCTTTCCTCTTCATCCTGAAAATAAAAAAATAAAAAACCCACACTGCTTCTTTTTCACTCTGCACTGCTCCCACTTTTTAAATTTCCTCCAGGCTGTGATAGTTCCTCAGATAGTACACGGAGAGAGTGAGAGGGAAGAGCTGAGATTGGAGTGCAAGAAACGAGGAAGAGATAGCGAAGAGGAGATAGGAGAGAGAGAAACTGACGGGAGGAGAGGAGGAGGTGCAGAGCAGAAAGGAGAGATAGATCAACAAAAAAGGTTTTGCTGCCTTAGCAGTGAGCAGAGCGAGTGGAGATGCCCGAAGAAAGCACACATGCCAGCAGCCGGTAATTACACGCCAATCATCTGCCCACAGGCCAGTGCAGGGATTAACTAAGCAGAGAAATGGTGGGAGAAATTCAATTAAAAAACAAATTAATAAGAAGGCAGTTTTCCTCCGGCCGCAGGGGCCAGCTGAGGGGCGGGATCAGGCCAGCATGTCCTGGTCAACCATTGGGAGGCAAAAGGTGTTTGGGACATGATTGGTGGTGTTAAACTGAGGAAACATGAAAGGGAATGAAATACTCATGCTGCTACGATAATACATTCATGGTTTTTCCTCCTGTAATGAAAGTCCCTGAGGAGCTCTTCTTTTTGGTGTATTGTGTGGACATACTGTGAACGGTGACACTAAAGTAAGACCTGATATATTTGGTTCAATGCAGCCTTCTGTCCAGCCTTTCTGCTGGCCAACATTACTTAAATGAAGAGACATACTGAACAGGTGTGCACACAACATCAACCATAAACCACCTTAAAACCTCCGTCCCTGAAGTCACATATTTAAGGCATATATGTGACGTAAATGGTTTAAGAAATAGGACTGACTTACTATTAAATAAAATCTTCTACAGGTTGGCACCCAGGACTGGTCTCCAGCCAATCACGGGGCTTTGAATAAAATAATTAATTGATAGTAAGGTACTCTTGAAAATATTTGGGTCAGGCTAATTTGGCTCATACGTGTCTCTTGGCTCTCTCCACTTTCTAATCATTGCGCTCCTTAAAGGTAGAGTCTGCAGGTTTATAAATAAAAGTTTGACTTCTATAAAATTAATTCTGCTTAATCGTTACTTAAGGGCCTCTGTTTATCTGTGCTGGTGCCTCTTTCTCCCTCAACCCTCTCCTCTGCCTGTATTTTGATGTTTTGGTTGTATCGGGACGTTTCTGGGCGGAGTAGGAGTGGTTATCCCAGCCAATCACTGCACACTCAGTGCATCTAGTGCACGTGTTCATGACAGCAAGTAGAGGAGGCTATCCTGAGAATAGACATAATAAAGAGTGGACGCCGCATCAACCACTACTAACTATTGGCGCTGATGAGCCATAGGGCCGCCATATTGGTCCTGTCACCCGCTCCACTCAGTGTAATCTGTTTGACAGGTGCAATGAAGAATCAGCACATTTAATCAGTCATAACTCGCTGAATACTAAACTGGGTGAAAACTACACGCTGGGTTTTTTCAGCAAACGTCATACATGTAGGTATGATACAGGATACATGGTTCAGCATCTTTTAACATTACAGTGGGCTAAACAGTCATTGAGTATATTCTAATGTGTGATGTATGATAGGTACTTTGTAAATTACATACATTATATATATATATATATATATATATATATATATATATAGAGAGAGAGAGAGAGAGAGAGAGAGAGAGAGAGAGAGAGAGAGAGAGAGAGAGAGAGAGAAATTTAACTCTGTCTCAGATAAGATTTGGTCCCACTCAAAATTAGAGTTAAATTTACTCTACGGCCAGTGTCAACTTTCAAAGTCATTTCTACTCAGTAAAGTGTCAAAATTTACACTGTTTTTTTTCCCCACAGTTTACAGTAAATATTAAACTTTATATAACTTTTTTTACTCAAAATTTAGTTTAAAAAAAACTACACTTTAAAATGTATTGTAAAATGAAGGTGATGAAAAGTCAATTTTAAAACAACTTGCTAATGAATTTGAAGAAAACATCTTTCCTGGTCTCTTTCGTCCTTGTGCTGATGGTGGTAGCAGATGTAACAGCAGCAGGACAGCAGACATCTCATTGTTCCAGCCTTCAGACCAACAAAAATCAGATTAACATGTTGCCATAAATACATTCAAAATATAACTAACACTGGTGATTAAAAACAGTCACAGACATTTCATTCTCAGCTTCAGCAGCTGACTCAGCATTGCACATCAACTCCAAGAGCTCTGTGGTGGATACCAGTCCATGACTTTCCTTTACAACTTTTGCGCTAAGACAGGTGGGCCACCTAGGAATCTGTTGGCAGTAACCTATCTGTAATTATAACTATCTGTAATTCAAAAACACAGAACATAAAAGGAGTGATGAGTGACACTGCATGCTGCATGAAATATTTCAGTGACTTAAAGACTGAAGATGTCTTACCAGTCCACATGTGTCCAGAAACAATGGAAAGACAGAAGACATCTGCTGCTTTCTTTTCAGTTGACCATTGAATGAGGATTAATGAAGGTAGCCTTCATCCTCTCACGAATCATGTCTTCATCAACAGAGTGTCTCAGAACAGCAATAGCTGCTTCCACATCCTCAGCTGATATCACTGTGTCTGCAGTGAAGGCTCTGGATGGACCAGGGCCCAGCCCACCACCTTAAGAACAAACATCTTATGGACTCTTGTCTACAAATTTCACCAGTATCCCATGTAAATAAAAAGTAAACTTACTCTTGGGAGATTTGCAAGCTACGACTCTTCTCTTCTCTCCTCTGAGAAAGAAAAAACAACCAAAGTGAAACAAAACGCCAAACACCAAAACATATAGAGTTTGTTGCTGAACGAAGGTGAACCCTGGCTCGACTTTCACTCACTTTCGACACCTGGAGGGCAGCTCTGGACAAAGAGCGACACGAGTTGGCTTTCTGCTGAACAGGTATGTCAAATACCCCGGTGATTAGCTTCAGCCTTAATCACATCCAAGCTCCCAGGATTGTCAGGCAGAGTATTGAAATGGAAAAGCATGTACAAAACTCGCAGGTTGTATGTAACCAGGCATTAAAAATACAACTTAAAGTTTACCTGCACATATTTGTATACTCTGAGCCACCAGTACCCTAACTTAATAAGCCTCCTGCAGTCAGTGGGGTGCCCAAACTTCAACTCTGCACACACATACACTCATCATGACACTGTCAGCCAGATGGAAACAGTGATAGCAATGATAATAACTGATGCCATCAACAACCGCATTGCCAACAGCAGGTTCCTGGGAGTATTATTAGACAAAACTACTGATATCACAATGGAGAAGATGCTGATAATATATCTGACCCTTCAGCAGAATGGGCGGCCTGAGACTGTATTCATTGGTTGCTATATGATACCCAGTGGCACTGCTGAATGCATCACAGAAAAAATAAAGGATGTGCTAACAAGCCACGGTGTGGCAATGGCTGGGGTTGTTGGACTGGGAAGTGATGGAGCTAATGTGATGGTGGGCCGAAAAGCTGGAGTTGCACAGCAGTTAGGCCAGAGTGATTGCCCCTTCCTCCTAAATATTCACTGTGGTGCCCACAGAACAGCACTTGCTGCCCGCGATGCCTCTGGAGCAGTGCCTGAAATTAGTGCATACGTGACCACTGTTAACAACATTTACACATATTACAAAGATTCGCCTGTTCGAACACACAGACTCAAAGAAATCCAAAAAGAAATTGGGGGGCATGACCAGCTGAGCCTGAAGCAACCATCGGCAACACGCTGGCTGTCGCTGGAGAGGGCAGTTAAGGGTGTACGTGCCAACTGGGTGGCTCTGGTGCTGGAGCTGGAGGAGGAAGAAGCTTCCAAACACTGCCCAGTTGCCAAGTGTTCGAGGAAGAACATCCAAACATACATGTTCCCTGCCTTGACTCATCTGCTTACTGACATCTTGGCCGTGGTGAACAGAATGAACTTAATTTTTCAAAAAGAAGATGTGAACATTTCCTTCATCCAGCCTATCCTAAACATGACCTTCGCTACTCTACAGGACTTGGTGAATGATCCAGGTAACTAGTCTAAGATATAATTTTAGTACAGGTTGTCCTATATTTAACATCTAACATTTTAACATTTTCTCCACATCTGCAGGTGAGGCAAAGAAGAAATTCAACGAGGCCTTGCAGGATAGCAAGTTCTGTGGCATTACACTCACACAAGCTGGTGGTACCTTCTAAGCTTTCAACTGTAACAATAAGTTTCCTATACTTTTTTTATTATTTTCCAGATTGAGTTTCCGTTCTCATTTCGTTTGTGAACTGTTTTGACCTAGGCTTAAAAAATGAGGACATCATCCACCCAGACTACACAACCTCACTGTTCTCATACAGAAAGGCAGAGTCCTCAACATCAGTACTTCAGAGGCTGGAGAGAAGGAGAAAACGTGGGGGTGTTCAGTCTGAGGCTCACCCAGCCAATTCCCCACTGCCAAATATCCAACCAGAAGCTGCAGCAGAGGCCCCAGCAGCAGAAGCTGCAGAGGCCCCAGGAGCAGAAGCTGCAGAGGCCCCAGCAGCAGAAGCTGCAGCATAGGCCCCAGCAGCAGAAGCAGCAGAGGCCCCCAGCAGCAGAAGCTGCAGCAGAGGCCCCAGCAGCAGAAGCTGCAGGAGCCCCAGCAGCAGAAGCTGCAGAGGCCCCAGCAGCAGAAGCTGCAGGAGCCCCAGCAGCAGAAGCTGCAGAGGCCCCAGCAGCAGAAGCTATAGCATAGGCCCCAGCAGCAGAAGCTGCAGCATAGGCCCCAGCAGCAGAAGCTGCAGAGGCCCCAGCAGCAGAAGCTGCAGGAGCCCCAACAGCAGAAGCAGCAGAGACCCCAGCAGCAGAAGCTGCAGGAGCCCCAGCAGCAGCAGAAGCTGCAGGAGCTGCAGAAGCTGCAGGAGCCCCAGCAGCAGCAGAAGCTGCAGGAGCCCCAGCAGCAGAGGCCCCAGAAGCAGCAGAGGCCCCAGCAGCAGAGGCCCCAGCAGCAGAAGCTGCAGGAGCCCCAGCATCAGAGGCCCCAGAAGCAGAAGCAGCAGAAGCAGCAGAGGCCCCAGCGGCAGAAGCAGCAGAAGCAGCAGAGGCCCCAGCAGCAGAAGCAGTAGAGGCCCCAGCAGCAGAAGCAGCAGAGGCCCCAGAAGCAGAGTCAGCAGAAGAAGGTCCAGCACCTCTTCAGGATTCAGAAAGAAATAAACTTTATGAAGAAATTTATCATTTAAAGAGAGAAAGAGATGAGGCAAGATGAAGCCATCAGAGAATTAGAGAAGTTAAAATTTTCAATTAACACTGTGAGAGACAACAACACTAAATGTAAACTCGTGACAGGCCTGTCATGGACAGTATTTGACACTCCTCATCAGTACCTAGTACAGTTTGTTAAATCAAAGAAAACATATAAGCTGTCAACACAGGACCAGCTCTTTATTACTCTGACGGAACTGCGGCAAAATCCCTCAACCGATTTGATGTGTGGAATATTCCACCTGGCACATAGCACTTTCCTTAATATATTCTCTCGATGGTTGGATTTGATGCATGCCAAAATTTCCCCTTTGATTAAATGGCCTGACAGAGAGTGTATCAGAAGCACAGTACCAGCAGAAGTCCTTTTCCAGTACCCTAGACTGACTGCAATCATCGACTGATTTGAGATCAGAATTGAACACTCAAAGAAGCTGAAAACTAGGTGAGACATTTTTTCAGAAATATATTTTTTCTTTTTGATAGCATGCATCAAGTGTCAGAGGGTTTTTTTGTAATACTTACTTGGCTGTCTCTCTATATGTGCACAATTTATAGATCAGTATTACTAAAAACTGTTTCTTCTCACAGAGCTATCACCGATTTAAAGTGCCAAAACTGGACAACAGTGAAGTACTTTATTGTATGTCATCCATCTGGCTCAATCACATATCTCTATTCAACTCCTATTTTTGTTTTTATTATTTACCCATAGTTACCATTTTTGAGTTACTGGTCGAGTAAAGTAGTGTTGTGTTAAGTATTTGTCTATTTCACTTACTTCACGTGAAAGGATGACTTTGCTGTTCTGGGTGCACAGCTTGTTACACCATCTTTCAACTGTCAGCTGAAGATGTTGCAAATTCTCGTGTGACTTCAAACATCAGAATTCACGTTGGTAAGTATAGAACAATAAAGTAGTATAGCAGTATATTATATATTACATTTTTCTTTTGTCAAGTGGTGGCAAGTTGATCCCAACCAAACCCAATCTCTAATTTTTCGGTAATATAATCTAACAGGGAACTGTGTTACTTCTGTGAGACTCAGAAATAAGAGTGGAGATAAAAACCTCCCAGTGTCAGATTTCCCCTGCATTGTGCAATAACTAAAGAACATTAACAACAAATGAAATGATATGTGGTCTGCAGAGAGAGTAACTTGTGCCTTGAAGAGCCGGTACTGCATTCTGGATGGCCCACTTCCTCTGCGCCTGGTGAAGAGACTCAATGATGACAGACAGAAGAGAGAAGAGGTCATGATTGACAGAATTGTACATGTCTGTGCAGCACTAATGAACTTGTCTGGCAGTATTATGTACAACAGTGACATAATCTGAGAATAAGAACAAAATCAATATGCTTTATCTTAAAGGGGCTATATTATGCAAAATTCACTTTTGAATGGTTTCCTCATAATAATATGCACCCCCAGCCTGTTAACAACACCCCTCAACATGAGGAAATTCTATCCTCTCCCTCTCCTGCAAGCTGCACTTTTCAGAAAATCTCTGCTCCTGGGAGCAGTAATGAGCCGTTTTAGAAATCACCCTTGTGACGTCACAAAGGGCGCGAATACTCCGCCCAGCTCCCTGATTGGCTCCCTACCAAAGGTAGTTCTGCCTCCAAAAGCTTTCCCCCCACCATTTTCCCGGTCCTCAGTCATTAGTCAACACTAGTCTAACATGGCAAAGGTACAAACAAAGCATGGCAAATGCACTGTTGTTGGCTGCATGGAGCAGCACAAAAGTCTTTTTTTACCTCCATCTTCACCTGAAACTTTGAGGGAAGAGTGGATTAATTTTATTTATGCCGGCGAAATACCTACAACAACCCCGAAAATGTTGTATGTTTGTGCTCACCACTTCATGGGGGACTGCTTTCTGAACGAGGGACTGCTCAAAGCAGGATTTGCAAAGACTTTAAAGCTGAAACCTGGATCACTTCCAACTATCCGTGATCCAACTAAGGTAAGAGCTTAAAGTTTCAGTATTTTATGCTGCTTTACTGTAGTGGCCTACCCAGCCTCGTAGCCTGTTGACTTGTTAGCATGGCAGCTAACGTGAGTCGGTGTTGGTAATATACACGTCACACAATAAATAAATAATTGAAGAGAAGTTTTGTGACCATATATGTCATATAGAGCTATCTTTACACAATATCTCTTTAGTTTATGCATGTAACTTTTTTCGCGGTGCTTTATAATCAGCTGTTGTGAGCTGTTGTTGTTGTGGACGCAAGTATGGGGGTTGTTTGTGTCTAAAAAAATCAAGCTGATAAAGCTTCATTCAGATAAAAAGCTATACGGACATAGAATTCGGTGTTTTGTTCATGTATGTAACTTTTTTCGCGGTGCTTTTTAAGCAGCTGCTGTGAGCTGTTGTTGTTGTGGACGCTAGTATTGGGGTTGTTTGTGTCTAAAAAATCAAGCTGATAAAGCTTCATTCAGATAAAAAGCTATACGGACATAGAATTCGATGTTTTGTTTATGCATGTAACTTTTTTCGCGGTGCTTTATAAGCAACTGTTGTTGTTGTGGACGCAAGTATTGGGGTTGTTTTTGTCTAAAAAATCAAGCTGATAAGGCTTCATTCAGATAAGAAGCTATACAGACAGAATTCGGTGTTTTGTTTATGCATGTAACATTTTTTTCGCGGTGCTTTTTAAGCAGCTGTTGTGAGCTGTTGTTGTTGTTGTTGTGGACGCTAGTATTGGGGTTGTTTGTGTCTAGCCATCATACCGGCGAACTATGTTTGTAAACATCAGAGCACGCGCCTGAACGCAGGCCACGCCCCTCCCCAACTCTATAAAAAGAGGGGCAGGTAGGGGCGTGGCCTGCGCTGAAGAAGGGACAGCCCACAAAAACAGCTTATTCTCGGTAGAGCTCTCTAGAGAGAGTTTTCAGGCTGGCTAAAGTCCAGTAAAAAACAGTTTTTTGAGATAAAAAACTTCATATTGACTATTCTGGGACCTCTAAGAGCTATATGAACCTGCAGAAAAAGAGCATAACATGGGACCTTTAATACTGAGTATATTTTATGCAACTTTGCTATAAAACAAAGAAGTTATCATTGTTCCAATTGTGCCATTTAACAGGTTTCAGTGGATAAATAATGAACCTTTCTAGGCAAAACTACCTGTTTGTCTTTCTACAGGTCCCTGAATTTATCTCAGAGCTGCTCTGCTGCTGCTGCACACTCTGTCATTCTGCCTCTGATGCCTGATGTTCTGCTGCCATGTGTGTTGCCTGATGGATCACTCCATGTGCTGCTTTCACCTGGCCTGTGTTCTGCCTGCTTCAAAGAAACATGTACAGTACTGAGGATAAACAAATGCACCCCATTTGAAAGTAAGAATTTGATCATTATTATTATATCAGCAATTGTCAACATGATCTTTTCATGCTGTAAATAAGTTTATTGACTTTGTGATGTTTGATTTTGTACATATTTCTAGTCTGTGTTAATATTTAATGAAATAAATGGAATATGCTGCGAAATAAATTTATTACAAATATGTAACTCTCAGTCACAGCGGCTGATTTTTTTTTTGCCATTTTTACACACTGAGGAGAAATTCAATCACCTACCTGTGCATCTTTCAGTTCCTTAAGTCTGTGGCAAATGTCTTGTGACCAAAATGTTAACATTAACATCTCATTAATGGCACTACTGATGAAGTCCTCATCTCTTTGTACTCTGAATATCAGGCAGGTCTGAGGAGTCCAAGTAATGAAGTCCTCATACATGTGCTTGGTAACAAACTTCTGCATTTGGACCTACCAAAAAAAAAAAAAAAAGTTATGTACATACACTTACTGGCCACTTATTAGGTACATCTTGCTAGTACCGGGTTGGACCCCCTTTGCCTTCAGAACTGTCTTAATCCTTCGTGGCATAGATTCAACAAGGTACTGGAAACATTCCTCAGAGAGTTTGGTCCATATTGACATGACAGCATCACACAGTTGCTGCAGATTTGTTGGCTGCACATCCATGATGTGAATCTCCCGTTCCAGCACATCCCAAAGGTGCTCTATTGGATTGAGATCTGGTGACTGTGGAGGCCATTTGAGTACAGTGAACTCATTGTCATGTTCAAGAAACCAGTCTGAGATGATTCCAGCTTTATGACATGGAGCGTTATCCTGCTGGAAGTAGCCATCAGAAGATGGGTACACTGTGGTCATAAAAGGATGGACATGGTCAGCAACAATACTCAGGTAGGCTGTGGTGTTGAAACGATGCTCAATTGGTACTAAGGGGTCCAAAGTGTGCCAAGAAAATATCCCCCACATCATTACACCACCAGCAGCCTGAACCGTTGATACAAGGCAGGATGGATCCATGTTGTCATGTTGTTGATGCCAAATTCTAACCCTACCATCCAAATGTTGCAGCAGAAATCCAGACTCATCAGACCAGCTTGTTACAACCTCGGTTGTAACGAGTGGTTATTTGAGTTACTGTTGTCTTTCTATCAGCTCAAACCAGTCTGTCCATTCTCCTCTGACCTCTGGCATCAACAAGGCATTTTCAGCCACAGAACTGCTGCTCACTGGATATTTTCTCTTTTTCAGACCATTCTCTGTAAACCCTAGAGATGGTTGTGTGTGAAAATCCAAGTAGATCAGCTGTTTCTGAAATACTCAGACCAGCCCGTCTGGCACCAACAACCATGACATGTTCAAAGTCACTTAAATCACCTTTCTTCCCCATTCTGATGCTCACTTTGAACTGCAGCAGACTGTCTTGATCATGTCTACATGCCTTAATGCATTGAGTTGATGCCATGTGATTGGCTGATTTGAAATTTGTGTGAAAAAGCAGTTGGATAGGTGTGCCTAATTAAGTGGCCGGTGATATATATATATATATATATATATATATATATATATATATATATATATATATATATATATATATATATAAAACCCTCAAGTGGAAAACCCTCAAGTGGAAAATCCTGAATCAGTTTTCTTGGGAAACCGTATCTGGGCAGAAGTCCGGCCGCTCCGGCCTACGGGAATCATTAAAAAAAATAAAAGCAAATGATGTTGAAGGATGGGACCCTTTCTTATCATTCCTGAATAGGGACCGGTTATCAATACCCACCCTAAAACTGATTTATATTCTGCAGTCTGTGAAAATCACAGCCGTTAACTGATTGACAGCTGGTCCAGTTTATTAAGAAGCTTGCAGCCAGGAAATTGACTCTTACCTGGCACAAAAAGTTTGTTCCTTACTCACAAATTCAAAACATGTGACAACATTGTTATTTTCTGTTAATTTAACTAAAATGACAACTTACCTAAAAGATATTTGTCTGTCCTGATGCTGTGCGGCTGAAAAAGACTGGTTACGAGTTCCTGCCCACAAAACAGCAGGGCGGGGTCAGCAAGCTGACGCAAAACGGACCTCCCTGAGACGTTCACTGAGTTGAGGAAAATACAGCCTTCTCCGCTGATAATTGTCAGGCGTTAGAAACTGCCAGCCGACGTTCCTTTCTAGGGCCGACGTCGATGTGACGTATGTGTGCTGTCTGGGCCATCTTTCAAAAAGTCGTGGCGACTGCTCGTTGCTTCACTGGGTGAAATGTTCCCGGACTTTGAAACTCTTGCAGAAGTAGTGCTGGTCATTCCAGTATCAAGCCTAGAAGCAGAACGGGGCTTCAGCCTGCAGAACAAAATGAAAACAGCCACCAGAAGTCGGCTGTCTGAGGCAAAGACACAAACCCTGATGCTGATCTCACATGCAGCTTTCTCGCTTGATGACCTGGATTACGCCACAATGAGCATCCACTTTAAGTCCATGCAGCCCAGGAGATTATCATTTACCATGACGGAATTTTTACAACCCTGTCCGTCAAAATGACAGACAAGTAAAACATCTAACACAACCTCTGGTATGCAGTGTGATGCAGAAGTTTTGCTCTAAAAGGAGAAAATGATGATTAAAAACATTGAATTGCGTATAAAATGATTACGCTTTCTGTTGATCAGGAGGCCACAGCCTGTGTTTTTTAGGAGAACCAGAAACACTGAAGGTGTTAAAACAATGAAGCAAACACCACAGAGCCAAAACCAACATTTGAACATTTCAAAACTTTCTGTTCAAACACCTCACACAGATTTCTGGAAAGCCTGACATGATACTTACGCTTTACACCATTAACAACCACCACAACACTATTCTTCTATAATATCTATAGTTATATTTATAATCTATAGGGGTGACTCTTAAAAGCTGTATCCTCCTTACAGTTATCATTTGTCTCTAATGACCAACACCTCCATTATACATGTGGAGTTATAAATGTTTGTATATAAAAATGTTTTGAAATAGAAAATAAGTATCATGAGTGGTGAGATTGGTTTCCAGTGTTTGCACAACATACTTGCTTTGCATGGAGTAGATACCAACACGTTTCTAATTCAGAGCAGTTCTTTTATAACACAAATGAAATTTACAATGAGCATGTGTACAAAATTACAAAGAAGTAGACGAAGAAATTACAAGAATGCAAAATAAATGAGAGAACATAAATTGTGAAATATATACATTTAGAACTACTCACAGTGCCTGTAGTTAGAATTTCACTGGGTTATAATGTGACAGACTAAGAAAATACAGTGAACATGAAGAAAATGATGTGTTGTTTGATGTATTACAGTAAACTTTGTTGGGGTATCCTTAACCAACCTCTGTATGAGCCTGTCCCTGACATGAGTATTTCAGGTAGGCCTCACTCAGTAGGTCTCACTCTGTAGGTCTCACTCAGTAGGTCTCACTCTGTAGGTCTCACTCAGTAGGTCTCACTCTGTAGGTCTCACTCAGTAGGTCTCACTCTGTAGGTCTCACTCAGTAGGTCTCACTCTGTAGGTCTCACTCGGTAGGTCTCACTCAGTAGGTCTCACTCGGTAGGTCTCACTCTGTAGGTCTCACTCTGTAGGTCTCACTCAGTAGGTCTCACTCAGTAGGTGTCTCTTTGTAGGTCTCACTCAGTAGGTCTCACTCAGTAGGTGTCTCTTTGTAGGTCTCACTCAGTAGGTCTCACTCAGTAGGTGTCTCTTTGTAGGTCTCACTCAGTAGGTCTCACTCAGTAGGTGTCTCTTTGTAGGTCTCACTCAGTAGGTCTCACTCAGTAGGTCTCTCTTTGTAGGTCTCACTCAGTAGGTCTCACTCAGTAGGTCTCACTCAGTAGGTCTCACTCTGTAGGTCTCACTCAGTAGGTCTCACTCTGTAGGTCTCACTCAGTAGGTCTCACTCTGTAGGTCTCACTCAGTAGGTCTCACTCTGTAGGTCTCACTCAGTAGGTCTCACTCTGTAGGTCTCACTCAGTAGGTCTCACTCTGTAGGTCTCACTCAGTAGGTCTCACTCTGTAGGTCTCACTCTGTAGGTCTCACTCAGTAGGTCTCACTCTGTAGGTCTCACTCAGTAGGTCTCACTCTGTAGGTCTCACTCTGTAGGTCTCACTCAGTAGGTCTCACTCTGTAGGTCTCACTCTGTAGGTCTCACTCAGTAGGTCTCACTCTGTAGGTCTCACTCTGTAGGTCTCACTTGTGTCACTCACTCAACCTCCACCCTGTCCTGCTGCTCTGTCTTGCCCTCAGGGATGTTGATCAGGAGGCTCAGGCTGAACTCCCAGTCGTCTGTGTCTTAAGCTTGTAAAATAGTGCTAATCTAACCTGTCTGGAGATCAAAACAATGAGCAAATGTCACTGTTGGCAGATAACAGAGTATTATTAATATTTTGGCATCATAGTATAATTATATTTTGCATATCTTTTAGTGACTGAAGAGGGCTAAACCCAAACTAATTGTAGCTTATAATCCACCTATTAGCATAGCTGTTTCTGCACATCGGACTGATTTAACCACATAAACAACCTTATGGACATGACAAACCACATTTGATACAATCTTTGGAAGACACCTTATCATTAATTTACCTGCAGGAAGTCAGGTGCAAGGCTCTTGACAGCTGAAATACACCGGCTGCATCTGCATTGTTGCTCCGCTCCATTACTGCAGTGGATCAGATGGTTTCCTTCAAGTCAATGTGTCAACACTGGATCCACTCCACCACTGTCTGGCTGCTTGGATGGTCCAGCAGAGCGCAGGTGATATGCAGTCATTCTATTTTTGTCAGATGCCGGAGCTGTGACACGTCAGTTCAGAGTAGAGAAGATGAGCAGGACAGGAAGCAGTTCATGGAAACTACCTAAAAAGAGCCTGAGACTTTCAAAATAAAACAAACTGTCAAAACCAGATTGTATTTAGCTTTACCAATGCATTAAAACGACACAATGAGCAAAGACATGCCAGGAATCAACAGGTTGGAGGTCTGGCTGGAGCTAACTGTCACTACCAGCAGTGATGCTCTTTCTCAAAAAACTTTTGTTTGTCCATCCTTCACATTCTTCTCCTCATGCTGCTTTAAGTCAGCTCTGTGTGCTGCTCAGGTTCACACCTGTCATACACACAACGTACTGCAGGGAACGAGTGCAAGCAAGGTCACAGGGACAACACGTACTGGATTTTCAGTGATGAGGGTGTTCTCTCGATGAACAAGTGGAAGGGACTCTCTAGTTTAGACTGTGATGTGAAGGGAAACCCTCAGATTTATCATCATATTTAAGTGAATAATGACAGCTTATAATTTATTTATTTGTTTAAACTCATTTTCTGGCCTCTTTATATTTGATTTGTCAGTAGCCTGTACTCTATCACTCTCCTGTTTAGCTGTTCTTGAATGGATTTGTGTTCTCCTCGGAAAGTCCAACCCAACCACAAAACAGAGAAATAGCATTTAAAAAGAAACCCTTTTGCTGCTGATAATCTCAATTTAAATTGTGGATTTTTACAGACAAGACAGGTTTTTTCAAGATCACATATAAAGTCCTCACAGAGCCTTGAATACACATATAAGTCTCAGCAGACTCTTTACTTCTTTAGTACTCTGTCTTTCTGCTTTTTTAATTTATTTTATTTTATAAGTTTGAAGAGTTGGTGTGCATGTGTTTGATCTGTCTGAGAAACAGTTTAACACTCCTACACTGCAAACATTTACTTTCAGGATTGACCATGAAAACATAGCGGGGTTTGTCAAACTGGTGACTCATCTGACAAATAAAACATCCTTCCTGAATCAGCGGGCAGGTACACCAGCTCCGCAGCAATGAAGTGATGCTGCACAATAGATAAACACTGTCACTCAGCATGGCACACTGTTCACTGATTGGCTGATGTCTGTCAGATATCTGCCAATACTCATGTCCCGCTGATTAACCTTATTTACTTTAGGACAAAAAGTGCAGACAGAATCCACAGTTTGTGGAGAAAAATGACACTGTGGACGACTCTGTGGCTAGAACATTCCTTCCTCTGTCTCCAGATTTGTTTTATTGTTTCAGGCACTCTTAAGGTTTCTGAGCACCCTCCAGGCTGAGGATCCCTTCTTAGTTAACAGATTCATTATGGCAAACGTCATCTCAGCGACAGGTCAACAGACTGGCCCTGGAAAAGCATTATTAACCAGGTAATTGGCATGTAATTAGGCCATTGTTTGCTGGTGTGCATTATTGCCTGCCCACTAACATGATTTATACCTCTATAATTCATATCCTGCCACTCTAATTACATCCTCTCAGCCTCCATTACTGCTGCTCTGTGTCGGTCATGCCTCAGTGATGCACACGGGGAGTTTCTAACTGAGTCCAAAATCAGGGAACAAAAGAAAAACCTGAAAAGCACAAACTTGGGCCTGTGTTATCATCTTATTCATGTCAAGTGCATGGAGCTGTCACTGGGCTTCTTGAGGGCTCAATGTGTAATAACTGTTCAGTAATGTATTAGAATAAATGTTAAGTGCATTCAGAGGTCAGCTGATAGAAACCTCCTGTTCACTTCCTGAGCTGGAGACAGAAAAAATATCCAAATATATAATTTTAATAATTTGCACTGCAGCATATCTAAAGAACCTTTAATTACCCTAATTTGTAAAGAATGGAAATTGCAGTTCTTAAGCTTCAATTAGCTTTAATCTATTGTTCAATAATGAAAAAAAATACACTGATTAAGAATACTGTCCATTATTATTATTATTATTATTATTATTATTATTATTATTATTATTATTATTATTATTATTATTATTATTATGTAATGATAGTAATACCTTATAATAATGATTATAATAAAAGTTATAACAATAGTGTTGCTAATAAAAGTAGTAAAACAATAGCAATAATGAGGATGGATGGGGGAGCAGGGGATGAGAGAAGCAAATGTAATAATGATGCTATTTTAGGGGCAGGGAAACCACGGGACAGGCCCACCAAACTGACCCAGCAGGAATCTTATTATTATTATTATTATTATTATTATTATTATTATTATTATTATTATTATTATTATTATTAATAATAATAATAATAATAATAATAATAATAATAATAATAATAATAATAATAATAATAATAATAATAGTTTTAATAATATTAATGACTAGAAAATGTAGCAGTGGTACTATTTAATATAGTCACATGTTGTTGATGTCTCTGTTACCCCTCCTCCTCTCCCATCTTGGAAGGTAATTGAAATAACAATAATAATCAGAATAATAAAAGTAATGATAATGACAGTAAATAACAGTGAAAGTGTTGTTGCCATTGCAGTGTGCAGAGATGAGAGTAATAATGAGAAAAGGAAAATAACTGTAGTTATAGTAATAACTTATTGAAAATAGTAGTGAAATAATTATAATAATAGCATTAATCATAAAAACAAGAATAACAACAAGAATGAAACCAATAATAATCATTAACAAAAACAACCTTCATAAGCAGTCACAGCTGTGTGTGTGTGTGTGTGTGTGTGTGTGTGTGTGTGTGTGTGTGTGTGTGTGTGTGTGTGTGTGTGTGTGTGTGTGTGTGTGATGTCCTGAGCAGACTTAAGATTCTCAGCCTCTCAGGGTCAGTGGTTGTAATAATAAGCAATAATTACTGTAGTGTTTGCAAACAGGCAAGAAGGGGAAAAAAATGAAGAATTGAATTGATTCATCTTTGTAAGAGGCGTGAAATCTTTTTAACAAGTAACGGCAGGGAGTGAGTTTATGTTTGTAGGAGGTTGAAGAGAGGAGACCAAACCGTGAGGGGTTCTACTGCTGACTGCCTGGTTTCAGGTAAATGTGTTCAATGAGTACATTTTTTCAGTGGATGGTTTTTGTATTTTTCCTGGATTTCCAATTAATGAGTATTGTTTTCTTAGCGATAGTCAGGGCTGTTAGGAGTAGTTTATTGTTTGACTTGATCCTGTAGCTTCAATAACACCTTGAAGGGCTGAAATCAAAACTAAATTACTCTTCCATCCTCTCTAATTTCCCACTGCAGAGCTTCTGTTGACAGTAAATTATATAAGAATTATGAGAGAAACAATAAGTGCTGAGGAAACAAACAAGATGAATGAAAAGCAAAAGATGTGCTGTGAGTTCAAGAGTGACTGCTGCTGTGATGAGAAGCATGAAGTGTTTCTCACTCTGGTGACTGAACACCACCAAGCATCTACCTTAAAAACAGAGAGGAGTCCACAGTGAGGGTGTCTGTGGGTCAGAGATAGACTATATGAAACATACCTTCAGTTTTACTGATGATTATACAGATACCTAATGTCAGTATTAAATATGTATATGAAAGGTTAAGTGTGATATTAGACAGTCTGTGAGGATTACCTGTTTAAAGTGGATCACAGCGCCACCTTTTATCTAGAATCATGCTCACACTGTGGTGATGACATGGCTCTTAACAAGGCGTGTGTTTGTTTTGTAAATGAATGGAGATCAGATCTTCTTTTTAACACTACTTTTCTTTGCTCAAGATATTTTTACTGGATACAACGTGAGGAGGTAATTTTTCGTTTGTGTTGCTGGTTCAGATTCAGGGTAGTTCTTGAGCTCAGGTATGACTGGCCAGTGTGAACACGCTTTTATACACCAGGGGATCCTCCAACCAAGCCTGCAAAGACACACAAAAAAAGAGAAGGGTGGGGACCACAGCAACCCTTGAGGCAGGAGGCCGTCACACATGAAACAGTTAGGAGATCCTTGTGATGACCTCATCATTTCAGCAAGTCTCCTAATCTGGAGAAGATCTGGTGCTATTTTTAGAACTGAGTATTTTGATCAGTTTACAGACAGATTTAGGGACTACTACAACATATGAATATGCAAAGATTTGAAAACCTGCACATGCTCAGTCTGAACATCCAGCATTGGTACTTTATATTCTATTTGAAATGTGTGAGTCCAGAATACCCCCTCTTTTAAAATAACATGATCATTCATTGTGTTAAACAGGCATATATATATATATATATATATATATATATATATTAAAAGTTATTGTCATTTATTGTCATAGAAGTGGTATGACTGAAGGACGGCTAATGTTAGCTTCAGTGGAGGGAGCATTAACAGTTGGCACACAGCTACTGAAAAGTATTATCTGACACTAAACAGGTTTTATATAACTCAGTGTGGGTGTATAGTTGCTGTGATATTCCTGGTCTCCAGCTCAGTGGAGACCAGCCTCAGAGTGAACATCCTGTAATAAGTACACCGAAGCTTGTTAATATATCTGAAGAGTGGAACGCTTTAGTGAGTGAGAGAAATTAATGTTTGTCAGGGAAGTGGCTCTGCTGGACACAACATCCACCCACCAGCAATGACTCCAGCTGCTGTAGGGAGTTAAAGTGACTCAAATGTGAAGCTCTGATCACAGTAATGTTGCCTTCAAATGAGCTTTAAACTCAATGTCTGCTTTGGAGAGAGGGTTTGTGAAGCCTGGCCTCTGTGTTACCTAAGCACAGGGTTCAGACTGTGGGCAGTTCCGCATTATCAGACACCTAAAGGACTGTGCCTTCCACGGTCCACAGACTGCACCGGGTTTTATATTCTGGGTCTAAATTTAGTTTTTCCTTTACATACTTTTGGATGTGTTATCCTTATTTCCCTATGATCATGTTAAGTGTATGGTTTACTTTGATGTCAGAGTTCTGTTAAAAAAAAAATGTCGTGAAGAAAGAAAAAGTATCAGAAGCAGGCAGTGAATAAGAACTGTCTGCTCACTGCGTAAGGTAACAATGAGGGTTATTGTTAGCCTCCTGACCAATTCAAGACAAGTCTGGATTAGCTCTTGCTTCAAAGAGGGGGTATTTTACTTTCCAATAAAGTTACCATGAATATAAAGTACCAACGCTGGATGTTCAGACTGAGCATGTGCAGATGTTCAAACCTCTACGTATTCATATGTTGTAGTAATCCCTGAATCTGTCTGTAAACTGATCAAAACACTCTGTTCTAAAAATAACAACAGAACGTCAGCAGACTTACTGATGATGTCATCACCTCCTAACTGGTTCATGACACATTGGAGGAGCAGGCCTCAAACACCAAGGTCTCCTGACAGGCCTCCAGTGGGCTGGCCAATCAGAGTGAAGGGGGTTTGTGGAGCGGGGAGCTTTAAAGAGACAGCAACTTAAACAAAGTGTTTAAGAGGCTGAAATAAGAGTTTATAAAACACCAGAGAGAGAAAAATAGGGTTATTATTATTACTATTATTTTTATTTTTATTATTATTATTATTATTATTATTATTATTATTATTATTATTATTATTATTATTATTATGGGGGCACCTGAGGTACAGATTATAGCCTAAAAAAGCGCAATACCCCCTCTTTAAACTTCATTAAAATTGAAAAGTTTATTATTAACTTAAAAGTATAAAAAGCATCTGCCGCTCGACAAGAACTTAAAGATAACACTTTAGGACACATTCATTAATAAAACAAAATTAACATTTACTAAAGCCTGAAGTAGTTCAATGAAAATCTGTCTCTGGTAAACAAGTCTCCTAAACAGAGATTTGACATCTTTTCATTTGCTGCTTTGTAATGACACTGACACATTTTAATATAAGTTCCAAATTAACAGAGAGAAGAAGGAAGACATACTGTTCTCTAAGACATGAATACATAAAATGGAGCCACCACATACTAGCGCATCAAAGAAGCATTTTCCAAACACCTCTGCCAGCTCTGACAGGACAGGTCGATGCGGCCCAACACAGGGGAGCCAAGAAAGAGACAGCTAGCTGTAACACAGGCCAAGCAGACCACTCAAATCTGTCTGGGAGCAGCTCAGCAGCGACACCTCCTCTCTGCTCCCAGAGGACTCGGCTGTCTGGGCAAATGAACAGTGCTGTGAGTGCTGTCCTACCACCAAACCCTTCACAGAGAAGCCTCAGGAGCAGAGACAAAGAGGTTCCTCTTGATGCCCAGGAAAACTTGTCATTAGCTGGTATTTGCATGGCTGATTTTCTGCAGGCGTTGTCTCTCTGTGTCCGCTCACAGTCCCTGGTGGGACAAGTTGCTGTTATTCACTCATCACTGTTGCAATAAACCTCTTAAACTGCTTCCTGCCTCCACCTGTATAAATTTTATTCCAATTTTATGAACATTTACAGGTCAAGACTTCTTCATGTTTTTGGAAAGTGTCCTGAGATAACAACAGGTATGATTTGGTGCTGTATAAATAAAATTGATTGATCAATCAATCGATCCATTGATTGATTAATTAAAACATTTTAGACTCCAATTTGCAGTTTATAGGAAAGAATGTGATTAACTCCAAAAATGGTCACTTTAAACATATAAATGACATCAAAATACTTACCTGCACAACTTATCCATTGGTAGAAGAAACCTGAGGTCCCGGCTCAGTGTGCTGGGCAGGAGGCCTGCAGCCATGTAAAGACAAAACCTGAAGGCCTTCCAGGTCTGCTTTTCATTATCTATGTCTTTTTTTCCTGTCTGCCCTCCCAGCCAGAACTTCATGAGAGCCTCACAAACGTTTTTTGGAGTAAAAAGGTGTAAAATAATTAAAAAGGAAACTTCTTAACTAACTGTAAAACAATAGTCGATTGATAGAGGAAAACTTACCAAAGAAGCAATCCCCCCCAACTGAATTTGGAAGCAAATTCCCCTTTCTGGGCTGAAAGGGGAATTTTTCACGGGGTCTGCCTTTCCTGCTTTTTTACCAGCTCCTCCACGTTTGCTCCAAGACCCTGCACCTGCTCTCAAGTTTTTCACCTCAGCTTGGCAGCTGCATGAAGGGTGCCCTTCTGGGGACTGAAGTAGCCCAGAGAGGCCCTCCTGTGGGCCGCCTGATGCTGCACTTATACTCATGCTGGTCAGTGGCTCCCCAGGGTCACTGGGGAGTGACAGCCAAGGGTCATCTGTAACAGGAGTAAAATGAAGGGGTCAACTTTTAGATTTATGAAGAACTGTGGCGAAAGATCCTTGATGGCTTTGCACAGGGCCCAGAGATCATTGGTCTGTGGGCCTGGAGAACTGATGGGCTCTTCTTCTTTTTGAGGCCTAAAGATTTCTTGGCCCACTGCCTCCTGGTCCCTGCCCTGGTCCCTACTCTCGTCCACTAAAGGTAGAGGCTCATGTGACTCTGTATCAAATTGAAATTGATCAAAATTGAAAATAAGACCTGCGTTTACAATTTGAAGGTCTTGCTCCATGTGTGATTGTTACATAATGCCATAAAAAGCACACAAAACAGAAGACGCGAGTTTAATGTGTTTAGTTGGTAAGGAAGTTTAACAGGATATCATGATGGAAGTTTCCTTAAGAGTTCATTTGTTGCTCTGAAGTCAAAACTAACATTGAAACAACTTAAACAAACCCGCTACTTCCCCTGGATCCAGGTTGGACACCATGGGCGGCACAGGATTGCTGCTCCTCAGCCCAGCAAGGTACCCAACAATGATGGCTCACATGAGCAGCGCACAGAAGGGAATTGGTAATAGCACCAGAGGAGCCAAGCACCAACTACTGGTTGACAGGGCGGCCTCCCGAGATTGCAAGTCCAGAATGACCCACTAGTGCACAGCCTAGATTGACTACAAGAAGGCCCACGACTCAATGCCACACATATGGATACTGGAGTCCCTGAAGCAGCATCTCAACTCAACTCAAACTTTATTTATAGAGCACATTAAAACAACCTCAGTTGACCAAAGTGCTGTACAAACATAAAGCAATACAAAATGCTAAAAAGACCATACACATAAACACATATCTGTATTAAAATGCACTAAAATATATTAAAATACATTAAAATGCATTAAAATACATGCGCATATAAAAATAAAATGGAAACTTAATAAATCATTCTCAAAGTGACCACTCAGCTTTGATTAAAAGCCAGGGAAAAGAGATAGGACTTTAACTTACCTTTAACTTTAAAAACCTCAACCGAGCTGGCAGAGCGGATATGCTCGGGCAGGTTGTTCCACAGTCGGGGGGCTACCGCCATAAAGGCCCGGTCACCTTTAGTTTTAAGTCTGGTTCTTGGGGTCACCAGTAACACCTGGCTCGATGATCTTAATGTCCTGGTTGGGACATGAGGTTTGAGAAGCTCAGTCAGGTACAGGGGGGCTAGGCCGTTAAGAACTTTAAAAACAAGCAATAAAATTTTAAAATCTATCCTAAAAGCAACTGGAAGCCAGTGCAGGGAAGCTAAAATGGGGGATATGTGCTCACGCTTTTTTTTCCCCGTGAGGAGACGAGCAGCAGCATTCTGCACCAGTTGCAGACGGTGCAGAAGTGACTGGTCCAGACCAGTATAAAGAGAATTACAATAATCCAGTCTTGAACTAATAAAGGCATGGATCACTGTCTCACATTGTTCAGGTGGCAGGTACCCCTTGACTTTGGATAAAATCCTTAAATGGTAAAAACTATTTTTGACGACAGCACTGATCTGGGGGTCAAGTTTTAATTTGTCGTCAAATATAACCCCTAAGTTCCTGACTGAGGATCAGATGTTGGCTGCAAGAGGGCCCAGAGAACCAGCTGAAAAAGAAGCAGGACCACATCCAAACACTATAATTTCTGTTTTATCATCTTTCAGATGGAGAAAGTTTGCAGACATCCAGGACTTAACATCCGTCAAACAGTCCAACAGAGGTTTAACTGGGTCATTTGATTTCGGGGTTAAAGGCAGGTAGATCTGGACATCATCAGCATAGCAATGGAATGACATGTTGTGTTTCTTAAAAATTGACCCAGATGGCAGCATATAAAGCAGAAAGAGAATTGGCCCTAGGATGGAGCCTTGGGGGACCCCAGAGGTGAGAGGAGCTGAGGAAGAGGTAAATTCCCCAAGCCGCACAGAGAAACTGCGATCAGAAAGATAAGACTGGAACCAGGAAAGAGCCGAGCCTTTAATGCCCACCCACTGCTCCAGTCTTGTCAAGAAGATCCCATGATCTACTGTGTCGAAGGCAGCCGATAAGTCAAGAAGCACTAGCATAGCAGGGTTTCCTGTGTCAACAGTTATTAGCAAATCATAAAAACACGTAGCAATGCGGTCTCTGTGCTATGGCGTGGTTTAAAGCCAGATTGGAATTTCTCATAAATGTCATTTGCCACCAAAAAAGTTTGAAGCTGAATGAAAACCACCTTCTCTAAAATTTTGGAAAGAAATGGTAGCTTAGAGATTGGCCTGAAATTGGACAGCACATATAAAGTCAATCGGACACTGCAAATCTTACTGCAGATCTCAATGGGACTTTGGAAGACAACCCTGGCTTAACAGAAGGTTTTATCTTGTCGCCATGATAGAGGGACTCATGATTGGCTATATGGATTCATGTTGGGTGTATCTGTGGGTGTATATGTGTATCTTTATATGTATATATGTATCTATGCATATATGTATATCCTTAAAAGGAGGAGCTTTGTGCTCTATTGTAAAGTGTCTTGAGATAACACTTGTTATGTATTGGTGCTATACAAATAAAGATTGATTGATTGATTGGTTGATTGATTGATTGATTGATTGACTGATTGATTGATTGATTGATTGATTGATTGATTGATTGATTGATTGGGTGGTTGAGTGAGTGATTGATTGATTGATTGATTGATTGATTGATTGACTGATTGATTGATTGATTGATTGATTGATTGATTGATTGATTGGTTGATTGATTGATTGATTGATTGATTGATTGATTGAGTGAGTGAGTGAGTGAGTGATTGATTGATTGATTGATTGATTGATTGATTGATTGATTGATTGATTGATTGATTGATTGATTGATTGATTGATTGATTGATTGGAAGCCAACTCAAAACCATTGGCACAGGTGAGCATCAAACGTGGCATATACCAAGGAGATGCTCTGTCCCCACTGCTGTTCTGCATAGGCCCAAACCCCCTCAGTGATCATCACCAAGAGTGGCTACGGATACCAGTTCCAGAGTGGGACAACCATCAGCCACCTCCTCTACATGGATGACATCAAGCTGTACGCCAAGAGTGAGCGAGACATCGACTCAAATCCACCTAGGGCAACAGAAGCAGAGGTCTGCAGATTATTTTTTAGATTGAATAATCTCTCCTGAGACTTTACTGTGGACATGTGGAAAAATTCAGCAGAGGACGCTGGATCAAACTTTTAGTGTGTTGTTTTATTTTGTTTTTAAAGGAAGCCTATTGATCACAGGGTTTACCATATGGATTATTGTTTCACTCCTAACAGTATCATCATATTAATCTGAACTGTGTGTGAAAAAGTAACTTTACTAATACTTTACTAATACCTAAAGACATTCATTTACATGAGATAACAACCAATCAGCTCCTCTCATGATAAACTCCGGTCTACCCGTGCATAATTGTGAACAAGCTGTGCTCCTCTTTGCAAAGATGAAAAATGATCACAAATAAAGTTTATGAAACCAGTTTGTAGGTGAACCAGTCCACAGTCCTGCTTATTGAACATGTTTTATCATCTACATCAGACACGGTGCAGGTTCGTCTGTCCCTCTGTCACTTCTGCCTGAAACTGATGGAGAACTTCATTCGCTCCTCAATCTGTGTCAGGTCCAGGTCCAGGTTCAAGTCCAGGTCCAGGTCCAGGTCCAGGTCCAGGTTCAGGACCAGGTCCAGGTCCAGTTTAACACAAACCCAGGCCCTGTCTCATAGTACTACACACTTAAGACAAACCTAACATACCTACATGGGACCTGGATTACACATTGATAAAATGAAGATCTATTTGTATGGGGTCAGTTTCACCTGAGGACCTCTGATTATTTGTAATAATTGTGGAGGATGTCTATGTCGTTAATTATGTGTGAATCGACCATGTCCATAATTTATAAAATAAAAAATCCAGGGCAAATCACCGACCATAATTCAGACACACATAGGTCCTCTGATGATACTAATCCAGATCGGCTTCTCTCTAAGTTTGGGTGATAATATTTTCTAAGACAGCCTCTGCAGCTTTTTCTGATCATTTTCTGCTCAAAAATGACAGCTCCATAACCCAAGAGGTCTAAAAACATGGAGCCTAAAATATGAACTGGAGTCTCTCTCTGTGCAGCAGGTTGGCACTGACGCGCTGCCTCAGAGCTCAGGATCATATTTGATACCATCTCAATGAAACTGTTGGAAAGCAGCGTTGGTTTCTCTGTTTTGTTGCTCTTAAACGTTTGATTATTATTATTATTGATGATTATTAGACATGTATGGAGAGTCATAGCTTTGGTCCAACAGTTGTTCTACATGGACAGAACTCCAGAGATCCAGGTGTGGAGAAAAGGATGAAAAGCTTTGCTGCAGACTGCGGTGAAGAACCAGTTCATTGTCTTTATAGAGCTAACAGTGAGCTCATTATGGTGATGTCAGCAGAAAAACACAAGGTGAACTACGTTTCCTTTTTGAAGACTTTACTGTTAAAGTAAGATCACCAGCGAGTTGTTCAAACTGATGAACTACTTTTTTTTTTTTTTTTTTTTCCAAATATTCAGTCATTTTGAATTTGATGTCTGTAACAGGTTCCTAAAAAGCTGGTTCAGGCTCATGTTTCCACTGTGTTCCATCATCTTTCCTTTTAACAACACTCAATAAGTGTTTGTGAACTGAGGACACTAATTGTTGAAGCTTTGGAGGTGGAATTCTTTACCATTCTTGATTGATGAACAACTTCAGTAGCTCAACAGTCCAAGGTCTCCCATTTCAATGGGAGACAGGTCTGGACTGCAGGCAGGCCAGATTAGTACCTGCACTCTTTTACTACAAAGCCAACACGTGCAGAATGTGTCTTGTCATTGTCTTGCTGAAAATAAGCAGGGACGTCACTGAAAAAGACGTGGCTTGGATGGCAGCAACCTGTATGTAACCTTTAGCATCAAGACTAACACACGATACATCACCTGAAAACACATTTTAACCAGCTGAATACTCAGACTTGTACACACATAAAAAACAGTGCGCTCTAGAAAGTGTGAATGGGCTAAATTAATATTTACAAAATAACTAATAGCCACATATACATGAAAAAATGACTGTGTGCAGTTTGGTGTATTATTATGATGATCTAATGGAATTTAAATAATTTATCTTGTGGATTTTACTCATTTCTGTTTGAATAATTTCAGCTGAGCTGAAAAGGGAGCACGGTCGATAGGTAGGGAGAGCAGTAGATAGGGAGTGATGGAGCACAGCAGGTACAAAGAGAGCGCGGTAGGTACGAGGGAGCGAGGTAGGAAGATAACTAAGGAGGGAGGGAGCAAGGTAGGTAGGGAAGGAGGTCGGTGGAGGGAGGGAAGTTGAGAGTGCAATAGGTGGGGAGGGGGGGGGGGTTAAGACTGGGAGTGTAACCTGCTAGAGTTTTTGCAAAATGATGTGTGTGATCTACTTAAAGTTATAAATATATCTGAACTTTAACCGTGATTATCTTCAGCTTGGTCTGGTTTTGTGTCATTATATCAGTCACAACCATACCGCTGCGCTAGTCTGATTAGCTAACAATGCTAACAACAACGACTGTATCATAGCATGCTTAAGAGAAAAATCAGATACATTCAGAAACAGCAAACATATTGTTTCAGATGTAAAAGCATGATGATGAGGGCTAAACCCTGATCACAAATTAAATTCAAGAACTAAAACATCAGGTCTGCTAAAACTCTGAAGACTCACTGATTTAATTTTACTGGATTATTTAACACGTTATATAAAACTAAACATTCTCTGCACTGTAACTTTAACTCATATTTGAACTTATACAACCCTAATTCAAAGAAAGGAGGTTGTGTGAAATGGGAATAAAAGCTGAATGCAATGGTAAATCTCACAAACCCGTATTTTATCAACACCAGAACAACTTATTTGCTCTTCAAACCAAAAAATGTTAACTAATAATAATAATAATAATAATAATAATGGCAGTAACACATCTGTGTATCATCCCCTCTCCTTTTAACAGCAGTAAAATGTCTGACTTTAATCATCTGATTTGTCTTTGTTCTTCTGTGAATGAAATATGGTTTTTCTTTTTTAGGATTTGAAAAATCACAAAATTCGCTTTTTATGAAAAGTTTGCGCAAAGTTCCAATTTTTCTTTGGGAATTGAGGTTATAGTTAACCTTCTGTTTTTTTGTGTTTTAAAATAATTGTCCTTAGCTTCAGTCTTAAATGTCTTGTTTTAGGGACTTTTAAATGTCACATTTAATCATTTTTTTAATCTAATGACATTCAGGTTCTGTGTCTAATGTCAAATATTTGCTCCTCAAAGTAACAAAGTAAGACCCCTGATCTGAGGAAGCAGACGCTCACAGTTACAGAAATATTTGCAGCCTTTGTAAAACTGTTAAAGAGACAGGCTGTCTTTGTGGCAGGAGAACGCCACCTTTGGGAGGTGGACTTGGTTTCTCTGACACTGATTTGAGCCCACATGGTGTGTTTGATCTGTTTTTGTCCTGACATCTGTGAAACGTTGCTCTAAGTGGTATGTAGTGCGAGTCTGGAGTGAAGGAGTGCAGGAACTTACTTCTTATTCACAGGTCATTTTATCATCTTGAATCTTTATGCCGAATTTCTTGTTGGTGTCCACGTTGACGCATTTGAACACCAAACCGAAACCGCCGTCTCCCTGCGCCTCCAGCAGCTTGGATCTTCTGGGGAGTTTAAAATCTCTGGTCATTTCTTCGTTAAACACCTGAGGTGAATGAGTTGAGGATGAACTCCTGTTAACAGTTTCTTCAAACTTGTTCAGAAAGATGAGAAAGTTTCGCTCTTGAGTTCTTGATTAAAGATTTGTTCAGCTCTGAAACTCTGTAGACATGAAGGTTCTAAAACCTTCCTATGACATCACAAGGGTCTGTGAGGTCATAGTTATATGAAGATTAAAAAAAAAAAAACTCTGCAGAGCTTGTTACCATGGTAACAGTTTGCTGAGCACCAGCCTATTCCCCCTGGCACTAAAAGAGTCCCCTGTTTAGTCTCTTTTGATATATTTTAATTTCATTTTGAAGGGGCAGGTTTGGAGGCCAGTTTCTGTGCTCCTATTGAGAGTAAAGAATAATTATTACTATAGATTAGTGTTGTTACAATACCAAAATTAGGATTTGATACAATACCCACTTAAAATATTTTGATACCGATACTTAAACAATACCATGGTAAAACCCAAAACATCAGTTAAATAAATAGAATAAAATGTGACAGAACATGTAACTTAGAAATGTTACTATTTTATTAAACAGGAAATTTAAAAAGTTGTATTCCCTTAAGAATTTAATATTTTTGAACACCAACGCTTTAACTTTGTTTTTTTTTTTTCAAAATAAAATTATAGTTACTCTCATAGCTCTCATGCGTCTGAGAATATGCACACAGTATGGTGCTGCTTTTGATATAAAATATAATGCTAAAAAGAGTAAGATCATGATTATGAGAAGTAAAGAGGACAGACAGTCAGTGTTTCCTGTATTTGGGCCATATCATTGCAAAGACTCGTCTGATGACAAAGACATCTATTGGCAGCGCTGAAAGCTATACGCTCAAGCAAATAAGCTGTCTCATAAGTTTAATATGTGCTCTGTTTCTGTGACGATCTCACTCTTTAAAGCGTTCTGCACACCATTGTATACTGCCCATCTGTGGTGTTGTTATAAACAAAGTAGCATGAGAAAACTCACAGTGGCCTATAATGACAGCATGAGGCTGCTGTTGAGAGCGTCAAGAAGTTCTAGTGCAAGTCAGATGTTTGTTGGAGTTGGGGTACCTACCTGACGAGCAGTTATATGCAATCTGATGTTTAAATTTATGTGTAGGATATGTGAGTTAGAAAATGACTTAATTACCGCCTTGGTTAACCCTGCAGCCAGCTCTGTCAGATTTTCTTCCAGGCTGTGGAATCACTGACAAACGTCTGTATTTTAGACATTGAACACTGTAGAAAGCTTTGTATTTTCTTATTATATTTTTTATCCTGATGTTTTCTTTTTCTTTTCTTCTTGTGATATGGATCCCATTGGGTCTGGAATAAAGATTATTAATATCATAGCTACTGAAAATAATAGCTTAGTTTAAAAAAATTTTTTCAAAAAGAGGGATTTTTGTTTGCACTTTAAAAGATTCTCTCATGTAAAAGAGGGTCGGGGTAGGGAGATTTGTATGTTATGCTAATATTTCAATTCTTACATATTTCAGTTTTATAAATTGTATGGAGAATCAAGTCCTGGCAGGAACCTGAACTCATTTTTTTATTCTCAAGTACAATATGAATAAACAAAAAGTGAGGCTCATTAATAATGGATTGCGTCTTAGTTCGGAAACAGACTCATAACAAATCCTAAATATACAGGACTGACAAAAAGGAGCAAAGCCGGTCCAAACGCACAACTCAAGCAACTCACTCTGTGATTCTTACCTTCATTCAGAAGCGACAACCACTCACTCACTCCATTGTTTGCTTGTCCCATTGAAAGGCAACTCACCACTGAGTTCAGGCCCAGGTTCGCCGCCGCAGGTAGCGGTGGTGGTAGGCGCCAAAGCGTCCTCCTCTGTTATGCTGCTGCTAGCACGACACGGTGCTAGCTGACTAGCTGAAGCCGGACTTGCACTGTTGTCATCAGTGATGACTGATCTTTTAGTTTGTTTTGAAAATCCAAACTGTCCGAGAGATTTACGTTTAGACATTATATGATATCTTAAGAATACTCTGCCGCTCAGAAAAAAAATCACTGAAAGGTGCTAAAAGAGGTGATTTGTCCCTGTCCCGCCTACTCACGAATGAGGTGTTCAGGTGGCTACATAAATTAGCATTTAGTTCAGCGCCGCCACAACCACAGCAGGAATATGCAGAATTTTGTAAAAGAACTGAGTTTAAAGAAAATATTAATGAGCAAATAAGCACACACACACACACACATACACACACACACAAATATATTTTTTTATTTTATTTCAGGTAACAAGGGAAAATAGAACAGTGCACAATATTTAGAGCTCCCCCTGAATGTGTCAGTTCAGGCTTTCAGGGGAGCTGAGCTCCCCTTAGCTCCCCCGTAATTCGAACCATGCTCCTAGCGATCATTTATTTCTCCAGCTGAGTTTTATTATGAAGAGAATTAAAACTAAGAGAGAACGTCGGTTTTTAGCAATTATCCCCAAGGTTGGGAAGTAACCGTTTACATGTAATTGCATTACGTATTTAAGATACAAAATACGAGTAACTGTATTCCATTAGTTACAGTTTAAATTGGTGTATTCTGAATACAGTTACTTTCTCAAATGAAGGGATTACTTTTTGGGATTACTTTGAGGCATTGCTGTGTGGATGCACAAGCAGGTGGCATTACATGTGCAGGTATGCTACAAGTCAATGCGCGACAGCACTTTCCACACAACCAAATGATAATGGCAGAGGATGAGAAAAACGACCAGGAGGAGGACAAAAATGCATTTTCGGCATGGAAATCCAGAGAACATTTTACCTAACACCCTGGTCCAGAAGACCGCAACCTCACAGTGCAGTGCAAGCTTTGCTTACTGTCAATGAAGCTGCTTTCAGCATCCAGTACTCCTCGTCTCATTTAGAGAAGCACCTTGCAGTCAGTTGGCTAATAAGTGTTAACGGAGAAATGACCCAGGACAGGTAACTATTAATCCAGCTGTGCCGGCTGAGAGTGCTCACATATGGGGAAAGAAAGGAGGGTCTGTCAGGTCTCATATGCTAGTCCTACTCTTACATTAATTTTAAACTGTGTATTTTTACAGGGGCTTTCTGCATAAATGTTAGAAGCTCAGTTCCTGTAGTTTGGACATTCAGAGCAGAGAAATAACTGACAGGCGTACAACCACTCACTGTGATTCAGTGTGTAGTCAGTGACAGAGCAGAGATCACTGATGTGATGCAGACAGTTTTCTGTGAGTTCACAAAGTGCATGATTGCACCCTGCATTGTTCTCCATGCAGTTTACAATGTTTAATTTATGCACGTTAAAGTATGCTTTGCTTTGTTAAACATCTGTTTGCTAAAGCAGCAATATCACACTTTAATTTCCCTCATTTCTGAGCTGTGGCAATTGAATGGAAGCCATTTTTATTTCAAAAGCATCATTTGCAGGACAAAACTGACCACATTTGTGTTTTGTGTACTTGCATAACTTTTTCTTTTTTTCTGAAGATAGTATTTAGAACATCCTCTAAAGCATTTGTTCACTAAATTCAGTGTTCGAGATCCACACACTTAGCTAGATGATTCTGATGTAAGATAAATGTAATCCAAAAGTATTCCGATTACATTACTCAATTTGAGTATTCCAAAGGAATACATTACAGATTACATTTTAGGACATGTAATCAGTAATCTGCAGGGGAATACCATTTAAAAGTAACCCTCCTAACACTGATTATCACATGTTACATTTGTCCTGCTTCACTACACTAAAGCTATGACCCTCAGAAATGGAGCAAGTAGTTTAGTTAGTTTAGTAGTGAGAAAGGAGATCTGTGATTGTCTCTGCTGAGAAGAGATTTCTGTGATTAATTCAGTAGTGATGGTGGAGACTGGAGCTGAACTGACAGACAGAAATGGACAGAAGAGAAGAAGAAAGATAAAAAGGAGAGAGATAGAGCACGAGCTAAAGGCTGAGACATGAGCCAAACCACAAGCTAAAGATTAAACCATGGGCTAATCTGTTTGTGATAATGTTCATTCTAGCCCACATGCAGCAGTTATTCTGCAGTGATCTGATCAAACTTGAGAGTCTGTCCAAAAAATGAAGAGTGAGGTTACATTAGTTCTGACTGGTGAGGTTGGAGTTGGTAGATGAGCTCTGGTAGGACAGAACCAGGATTCACTTATGTTACAGGTATTAGAGCACTGGGCTGAGAGTAATGCGATATATAGCTGGCTTCTAAACTACATCACAAACTGAGTTTACAAAGTTTGATTGGTGTCATCTTTCAAACTACAAATAAATACCTTAAATTGTTGCTTTGCATCCTGGGAAAAAATTGCCTTAAACAAAGAAAAGTAGAGTTTAAAAGAAGATCTGCTCTCCAAAACAAACACATCTTGATAACGGTAATGCTTTTAGGACATTAGGTGCTAGTGTTCATGAGAAATGGAGTCTTTATCCCATAAAACACTACAGATTCTGGCCAAAGGTGTCAAGCTGATCGTCTTCACAGAGCCTTTAAACCGATACCTAAGTCCTCTATCCACTTTCACAGAGAACAGGCAAAGACTCAGGAGTCAATAAGTTGATTTTTCACTGATGCACCTTCAAATAAAAGTTCATCTGAATTTGTTGCCTAAGATTGGACTGGTTTTGAAAGCAGTTTATTTTTTCCCACCATGGGTCCATTCAGAGATTGCTGAACCTGACTTTTTCTGGGCAGACCCTCCTGCTTTTGACGCCAGACCAGCCTAACACCACACTGCATTTTTCTCACAACAGCACAGCTGGTCAGCTTTGCCTCCATGTTTGAGCAGAAATCTGTCTCAGACTTGCTCTCAGATTGTTACTCGCTGACTTAAAGTTTAAGAATATGAGAGTAAAGTGCGACACTGTTTCCCTCCATCAGGCAGGTTTAGAGGAGAGACGAGCCGACGCCTCAGAAAGCTGAAGTAAAGAAGCAGCAAGTGAAGGAAACTTGGAGTCAGAGTCTGTACTTTCTCTCTTTTTCTCTAACCTTCAACACACACATAAGCATGTGAACGAAGATGCACACCCACACACACACAAACACAGGTATACACACATTCACACACACACACAATGAACACACACACACACACACTCTTACACAGCCTTTCCCAGCTTCACTCTGCTCATGTGTGAAATGAGCAAGGGTCTTATCTCTTGGAAACACACCACTGAGCCAGAGGAGAGGCAGAGAGAGGGAGACACACAGCAGGAGAGAGGGAGGAGAAAGAGGAGGAGGGGGAGAGGGATTGAGAGAGAGAGAGAGGGAGGCGTCATGTGGTGTGCATGCTGATGACTGAGGGTTTTGGAATCTGCTGCAGACTCTGGAGGTCTCAGGCTGAGCTATTATCAAGCTTCTGTTCCTCTATTACACCCCTATACTGACCTCAACGAGCCAGCAGCACACACCCCAAAAACCTCTCTCGTACACACACACACACACACACATTCCACTTTATTCGGTTTAAAAACTCTAAAACATCAAACGGGATGTTGAGATAGTTATATCTGGATATTGAGAGGGTAAAGCCTGAGGAATTCAGGCAAAATACAGAAATACAGCTGATGTTTGAACAAATATGAGCCCAAAGGAGTCAAATCCAAAGAGTCGTCACTGCCTCCATCTTTATAGAATACAACATCCTTCATTCAGATAAGAAAAATCCAACAAGCATCAAACAGGGAGAAAAAGAAACATCCTGTCGTTAATATTCTGTCGGCTGACTCCACATGCCAGCTATTCTTAAACCTCTGGGGAAAGAAAAGACAAATCCAACCTCAGATTTGTCTCCTGGAGGCTGAGGTGGTTAATAACAGTGTGTCAAATAATCAGCTGAATCTACATGCTCCTCCGGCCTCACAGAGCTTTATAAAAAGTTCAGCTTGTTCTGTATTTGCTGAAGTGAAAGGATTCACTCGCACAGCTGACATCTGGTTCTTGAATCAGCTCTGTTCAGGATTCATTGGACAACAGAGCCACAGGAGTAACACACAAATATTTACATGGAGACCGTTTTGTTTGTTTGTTTGTTTTTAACCTCCAGAACTATCTCTGAACCGTAGTTGGGAGAGCCTGGCTTCATTTGGCTATTTTGGCTCGTTGCTGGTAACCGGCATCTATGAGTCCGGGCCAAATGAGGGAGAGAAGGGAGACGAAGTGATGCTCTCTTTGTGCGAACCTGCACGTTTACTTTACCTCTTCACAAAGGCCAGAACACTTCACTTATGTGGGGCAGAATGCTGTCTTGACACTGCTAAATAACTCAACTCTACAATGCTGCCTTTATAACTGTTAGGATTCCTTTGTCTATAGTGATATTTGAGGAAGTGGGTGTGGTCTAAGCATGATTGACAAGGGCAAACTGACATGCACACGTGAAGGGGGCATGGTGTTGGATTGCTCAAGAAGCTGCACCAGGACAGGGATGAGAGAGGCTGGAGACGCCAGATGCTCGGCCAGAGTCGGCTAGGGAATTTCAGAAGAAGGCAACATTGATTTTACTCTGAATCCTCCACAATGACTTTTGTATATTCACATTTTAAAACTGAACAACGTATGTGAGGGACAGCGGGCTGGCCAAGAGGAAACCACATCGAAGTGACGACGATGAGGGAGACGGTCGGGTCGAGGTTGAGCAGGCCGCGGAGACCAGAACGAGGGTGACAACCTGGAGGGGTGAGTTTCCCACACACAAACCCTCCATCAGAGCAGAGAAAGTATGGCATTCACCAAGGGATGGGCAGTTCATGTTCACGTTAAATGCAACACGCAGGGAAAGGTAGGTATGTAACCCGCTAGGTTACCCACTAGGCTAGCCTTAGGTAAGTGGCTTGGATGAATAGCCTGGTGACGTAACAGTAACTCCATGCTCCATAACCACCTGCACATGGACAGTCTCTCTCTCATCTACTGCCATTCTTCACACATGTAACGTCACACACATGCACGCACACACACGGCCGGGAGGGGGGCAGTTTTTTACATGATCAGCCTGTAAACTTTGTAAACAATCAGCAGCAGCAGCCTGCCTAAAGCCTGCCTCTGCTCCTCCTCTTTGTCTGTTTCCATGTTGAAGGATGAGTCCATTTTTCAGCATCATTAGGCTTTAAAACTGCTTGGGGCGACTGTGGCTCAGTGGTAGAGTTGTCGCCTGTCAATCGGAAGGTCGAGGGTTCGATTCCCAGCTCCCAGCCAGTTTGATGTCCCTGAGCAAGACACTGAACCCCAAATTGCTCCCACCGTTGTTAATTGGTAGCGCATGGGTATGAATGATTAGCTAAAACTGATGGTTTCGAGCTTCCTCCTCCCATCAGTGTGTGAATGTGGTGTGGATGGGTGAATGACACCAGCAGCGTAAAGCGCTTTGAGTAGTCGTAACACTAGAAAAGCTATATAAGTACTGGTCCATTTACTGGTCCATTTGTCAGAAATCTGAGCTCATGGAGAACTCATACATGTTTTATACAGTCCATGTGAAACATAAATGAGACCACTCAGTGGCACAAACTACTGACCTATGTTAGCAGAGAGGAATCCAGACTCATAATCCTCTCCATGCTCCACGCTGACAAACTAAGAGACTAGATGGGGAACATGGTGAGGCTCTTAAAAGCTGAAGCATATCAGGAGCCGCTGTTGTTGGAGTTTCTCTGTAACTTCACGTCGTGCAGCAGGTCACTTCAAAAATCATTCACCTGGTGATGCTAGCATGACGTTTGGCACAATTATCTTCTATTGGATACTCCTGAAAATTGACATGATGGCCGTCATTTCTACTGAATGCTCATTATTTCAACAGTTCAAATGGTGACGTGAGCATACAAGGTAAAATGCTCTCTAAGGGCTGCTCCTCTGGAAAAAGGTAATGGCCTATGAAAAATTAAAGATGGCGTTAATATTCCAAGATGGATGCCATTTCTGTTGAATGATGTATACCACACAAACACTTTTTTGGTCCATACCTGGGGTTTGTAGGATGGAGTTAGATAGCCGCACCTGAAATGACAGGTTGTGCCAGCACGGGAGAGCTGAGCCACAGGTGAATGGGCCACTTATGTGACTTGGTCATGCATACTAACATGAAACTCAAATGGCACTGAATAAATGATGGGGCGAGATGTAGGAAGACCCAAATCTACCTGAATGTGTTGTATCATTCTGTTTCTTTCAGGTCTTTCTTTTTGTTTCAGCTTTTTCTGACTTAAATTATTTATAAAAGCAAAAAACAAAAACCCAAAACCCTCTCTTGTGACTGCCTGTGGTAAGGGAATTCTGTACTTCAATGAACCCTGACTGCTACGCTGTTAGGAGGCAACTCCTGGAAGGTTTTACCAAGTCAGACAGGTCAAGGGCAAAGAGTTCAACAAAACAGTCAAAAAAAACAAAACCCTTGGCCTCTTTTAGGAAATCAAATAAACATGTTAAAATATATTATTTAAAAATCCTGGTGGAAATCTCAAAGAATTGAGAAAATATTGAAATTCCATGTGGCTGTGAGCAGTCTCTGGTCAAGTTACCCTTGTACGCTCCATAAGGAGTGTACCCATTTTCTACTGAGGTGGCAGCCATCTTGAAAAATGGCTGCCATCTAAAACTTCCATGTGGTTGGGGGCAATTTCTTGTTAGGGACATATGGAGACTGCTCATGCCAATTTCCACGCCTCCTCACCAATGAAACTATTACCACGGTGGCCCTGAGAGCTCATAGCACTGCAGCTTAACAAAACACATGCAAAAAGACAAAACACAAGCAAATTAAGAAAACATCTTCATCAATTTGACAACATGCACAGCATTTAGAAAACACACTGCAGAGACCACAACACAACACATTAGAAAAACACACTGAATTTCCCTTCAGTTGGATTAATGAAGTAAATTCTATCCTATTCTACTCTAACCAATGAGCAGCAGGTGCTGCTGTGGGCCCTCCCCCCCCCAAACCACTCACAGGTGGACAAGTTGGAGCAGGTGACTGCAGACAAATGGATCACACATGTGCCAACCTGCTACTGGTGAATCCCAGTGCGGGATGTAAACATCTAATTTTATTTGTCAAAAATAAATCAGTTTCAACGAAGCAAGAATGGACAGAAAAAACAAGTTTTACGTTTACGATTTTTGTTTTCACTCTCGCAACGTTATTCCTCTCTCCTACAGCGTCCATAACATTCACATGCAAATTAGCCAACGACGTCATTCAGCGACTTCTATGTCAGCCAATAGCTGCTCTCCTTTCTAAAGAGCTGGTTATACTGTGTTCCAGATATTAAAAGACAACAAATATGGCTGAATTGCTCGGAAAGTGTAAGGAAATCTGAAAAAGGAACTTCTTTAGTTTCTTGAGTTGAGACAGTTTTATTTCAAGACGCCAGACAAGCAAATCCTTCTTACTACATTTGCAGATCTTTTAAAGCAGTTTAGGTGTCATTTTTGTCTTCAGTATCTTGATCTAAGACATTTATCTGTGCCTGACAAGGAAAAGTGGTTCATATTAAGTCTTATAAGACAGTTTCACTAAAAAATGAGACTCACTTGCTTTGATTTTGTTGCTGCAGTGTGTTTGTGTGATGTCTTCACAAATAAAAGATAAAACATAAAACCAGCCAGTGATTGTTCTCATTTCTAGTCAAAACATCCCATCAGACTGAATATGAATCACATTTATCTCACAGGCACAAATTGGAGTCTTTTTTTTTTACAAACTTTTAAGCCCAAACTTTCTTGATGAATTCTTTGGAATAAGTTTGACATTTTGTTTTTGGAAAGATATCAATAAAATGCTTCCTGCTGTGTTAATAACGAGTTGTGCCCATCATAGTGAATGAAGTTCTTATTTTAATACCACGCCTCTTGCTGAGCAAATCAGGACCAACAGAAACCACCTTCCAAGTATCGTACTGACAAAAGATGCTACAGATATATCCAGTAACTTCATCCATCATTGTTTAGTTATATTACAATCATTTTGGGTGGGTGGGGTTATCTTAACCCACTTCCATATTGGTCCATATAGGTGTAGGGGATAAGTGTGGTGGGGTGTTATGAGTTTAGTTTGTTAAGACTTACAGGTGTTTCTGCAGAACCTTCAAAGACCAGTGAAACTCTGCTGATGTGACAGCAGGTTCTGAATGTAAGACATAAAACCTCACTGGTCTGTCCAGTCTGACAGTTTTTATAGAGGATTATGGGGGATCTTATTCCTCTTACACTTCCAGGACATCAAGAACATTTCTTCCCTCTTTTCCCCTGATTCCTGAAACACTGGTGTCTGAAACCTGAGGTTTTGCATATATAGTGGGGCGCTGGGGGTCAGGGAAAGAGCAGAGTTTGGAGTGGTATGGATGATGACTCCCTGTCCTGGTGCAGAATATCTCATGTTCCCCTGTCAGTGAACCCTCCTAAGCCCTGCTGTCGCTCATAGTTTCCATGAACGCTGAGAGGAAGCTGACTTCTGCAAACGGTTGGATTGAGTGCTGGTGTTGTTGGATCACAAGCCTGTGACTGACAGAGCAGTGAGTCAGGGTTTTCCTGCACCTTTACCTGAGTAAGAGCTGTGGATCCAGAATAATCTCCAGCCTTTCTTTCATCTGACTTCTTTTATTTTGCCAGACAAACTCTGAGGATGTTTGTTTTGCATCTAAAAGTGGTGTCTCTGCTGTGCACCCCCCCGCCCCGCCACCACCCTCCCACTGTGCCGAGCGCCTGCTGTTCCTGAGTGCTGCAGATTTTAACCACAGTCTGCTTAAATCCACTATTGAAATGGGTTAAACAGAAAGTTTCTAAAGAAAATAGAGACCCTGCTGAGGGAAACAACAGGGAGGAATAATTAAAGAGGCACATGGGAGAGACGCTGAAACGAGGAATCCAGATGGGAACTGGTATAGAAATGAAAATAGTTTGACCTGGAGTTTGAACCGTGCAAAACAACAGCTGCATGAATTAAAATCCTCCATGCTAGCTGACGTCTGATACTGTAGTAATTGGTGAAGATGAGCCATTACTGAACATGCCAGTGATGCAGAGGCCCCAGGACCCCGAGGTGTAAGGTACCATCTGCTCAAAGTGAGTGCTAACATTTATGCACTTGAAGGAAATGAAAGACTAAAAGTCGACACACTGATGGCTGCAGAGAGACAGAAACAACTGAAAGGAGACAGAATGACTTTTCAAAAAACGAGTCAAAAAATGAAACCGCTTTAAGAATACACAAAGACGTACAAATGGACCACAGACTTACAAAATAAGCTGCACAAACAACGAGAAAGTGGAGGAAATATCTAAAAGGAAATATAGTATAAAAGAAGAGTCACAAAAACTACAAATAGACACAAAAATCCAACATCTTAATGACGTGCCGAGTGTTTGCCCATAAAGGTGATGAGGAGGCTTCTCTCTGCAAGAGGCTGCACCTCGTCTTATAACCTACCCATGAAAAGAAGTAAATGAAGACTGCATGACTCAAAGACAATCACTTCATTCTGCATGTTTAAAGTCTTTGCACAGTAATTATGTGCAGCAGGAAATGATGTCTCTGAAAGGTAATAAAGTCTGCGTTCAACACACCCAGCCTGGGAATTCACTCAGAGACAGTGGGATTCAAAAAGAGAGGCCAGCATAATTTCTGTCCATGAAGCAACAAAACAAAAAAAAATCAAAGCATCAGAGTGATCCAGCTTCAGAGGAGAATGCACTCAGGTTTGCCAATAACAGATGCTTCAATTGATCTGCACACCTCCCCTTTCCCCTCCTCCCACATTATCATATCCCTATAGGGTCACCGCTCAGGACGGGCTGCTTTCTGCAGGGCTCTACCCCCACCCTGAGGTCAATGACGGTACTGCAGCCTTACAGGAGAGAAAGAGGCTCTTCAACCACTGACAGAAAAACAGCACACTGAATAAGGATATGGAGGGAAAATTGACTTTTTCAGCAGGTCAGTTCAAAAGGGTTTTTTTATTCTGACAATATAATATTTGGCATTGAGTGAGCTACAGTCCATAACCACCAACGTTTAACTGAAAAATAAATATTTCACTTGATGTTTCTCTTAAACTTCTGTTGGAAATGTACTTGCTGTATTTAACCCTATAATACATATTTGATACATGAGTTTCAAAGACCTCTGTCTCATCAACATGTTTCCTTAAAAAGCTGTTAAAACATTAAATATGTTTTCTGCCCCCTTGAGGATTATCAGTCCACTACAGGCAGCTGAAGTCTTATTATGGCCCTTTTCAAAATGGCTGCTCTCATGAAATCATCCACCCACTTTTTTAAAAAAAAAAAAATGAGGACTTGTGGTAAGAATAACATCTAAATTGTTACTCTTTAAAAAAAAAAAAAAAAAAAAAAAAAAAAGTATTTCCTGCACTGGATGAATTGAAACACCTATTGTGACAAATGTGACCCAAAAAAATATCAAAATCAAATGATTTAGCAATATTTTGGGGGGGAGATTTTGTTAAAAGGGTTCATTTTCAGTTCAGTTTGTGGCTATTTTTTCATAGGCCAGGCTTTAAAGGGTTAAGGGAAAATGGACTCTCTGACAGTGCATTTCTGATCACACTGAGTGAATGTAACCTCACTGTCAGCTGCTGTCTGAGCAGTGTGTTATTTAAGGGCACCTGGAGGGACACCCAGGTGAGCGTCCTGTGACAGAGCATTACTGAGCACAAACAGGTGTGTTATAAATACCCTGGGGTATATTCCATCCACCTGATATAAAGACAGTTTGATGGGTCATTTCACTCCCACAAACACTCCCCCAAAGCTGTGGAGTTTGTAGTTAAATGATAACATCAGCTTCTTCTGACAGCTGCACCCTGGCCCCATGTCTTCATCTCAGACCATGTGCTGAAGTCTCTGCAGTGTGGTGCTCGGTGCAGCCGTCACAGGTTGTTTCCTTTTCTCATGTTGCTGCAGGTCACTTCATGTCTCCATTCACTGTGTTTGCTGCCTGTCTTTGGCTGTCCTGTCAATAAATACAAAACTGAGATCATTCAAAGAGATCTAAAGAAGCTGAGAGCGTACATCATATAATGGTTAATCATATGCCTCTTTACACATCAGTGCCCATCTGGGTACCCAGTTACCCTCTCTCCTCTCGTTTGTGTTCTTGATTTGTATTTGGGTCATTCCAGTGAAGCAGTGCCATTTGCTTGTGGTAACTCTCTAAAATTAATGTTATTTTTTTGTCTTATTCAGCTCTAAATCTGATAACACACAGATTTAACATTTCCAAAGCTTCCTGAGCTGAAGATGGTTTCATGTTTCTCAGTCCTGTCCCCTAAACTCATGTGAGCTGTAAAAAGCCTGTTTAAAGTCTGTCAGCTTATTTCCTGCTGCTTCTCTGCTGCACTTTGTGGGAGCTTGGTTCACTGTAAGGATTATATTCACATCATCAAACTGATCTGAAATCTCAACAACTGAAGTCATTCAAACTCTAAAATGTCAAAATGATCAAAATCAGCATGAGGTGAATTAATATTCAGACTGATAAATCAACTGACTAGAGGACTCTACTGGCTCCTGGTCCTGCTCCTCAGTCCTGTTACTCCTTATTTGAGTAACAGGACTGAAAGTAACAGGTATGAGTTTTTAGCAGAGAATTAGCAAACACATGAAATATAGCCACTTAGCATTTATGCTAATAGCATGTTGACACTTAGCTCATGACAGTGATTCAACAAAAAATAATAATAATAATAATTAATCCATCCATGTTCTGTCCCTCTGATCCTGTTCAGGTGTCTGGAGCCTATCCCAGCTGGCTTAGGGTGAGAGGTGGGGTTCACCCTGGACTGGTCTCCAGCCAATCACAGGGCTGACACACAGAGACAGACAACCTTTCACACTCTCACTCACACCTACGGGCAATTTAGAATCAGCAGTTAACCTGATGAGCATGTTTTTGGACTGTGAGGAAGCTGGAGTACCTGGAGAGAACACACACATGAACAGAGAGAACATGCAGACAAAGAAAGGCAACAGAGGGAACTGGGATTTGAACTGGTGACTCTCTTGCTATGAGGCTGCAGTGGTAATCGTTGCACCACCATGCAGCCCCATGAACAAAAAATATTGTATTTTAAAAATAAACAATTAAAAAAAAACAGTCAGACTACATTCAATGTAGTTTGCAGTACATACTGTGTACAAGTAGTAGTATGTAGGTGGTAGTATGTACTACATACTACATACTACATACTACATACTACATACTACATACTACACACAACACTGAATGTAGTCTGACTGTACTGGTGGGTCTGTTTTGTCATTTTTCTGGTTTTGGAAATACAACTGATGGCTTTTAATCTTTATAATCAATGTACAAAACAAACCATGGGTACATCTTGACATTTCAGTTATTAACATACAAAGAGATGCCAGATGGATCATTTTGTATAAACCAGAGGTGAAGAAACAGGAACAACACAATAACAGAGAAGAAGGTAACCAAGTAAGGGAAGAGAGTAGTTATCATCCTTTTATTATTTTCAGTTGTTTAAGGTATGTTTTAAATTCCAGGAGAGATTTCAGGGTCCTGTTTTATGAATAAAAAATTGAAAAGCGTAGAATCATATTACTGGAGAATCATCTTATTCGTTCTTTAACCTTACACCAAAATTTATATAATTTAATGAAAATAAATCTGGAACGGGTGACTTTTTATTTTTACAGCTCATGGAGAAAAAAGTGTCTGTCTGATCTAGGTATGGTTTGAAAACAGTTAATTAGTGGCTTATTGGACTTCAGTGCATTTCATAGAAGTAAACAACTGTTTTACAACAAGAAGTGAGAAGAATTAGTCATGTTTCTTTCACCTCACTTCACTTCTTTCTCACAGACCGTTGAATGTTAGGGTTGTTGTATTGTAGTTGTAATGCTGACTCGTTTCAGTGGGTGGCGGTAATTCACCTAAACATGAGTGCCACCCACATAGACAAACAACATTAACACCGTGCATTGTGGGAAACAGTATATGAGGTAGACTGGCTCGTTGTTTACTGAGAACTTTTCCCTGATCAGTGGACATCCAGGAATTTTTGACAAACTGCAGATTTTACTCTTTATCACATCCTTCATACAGCCTTTCCATCAGATCCGCTGGTATCGTAAGCGGTTTGGAAATCAGCCAGCCTTTCACTGAGCACTGCACCAGCAGCTCAATAATAACATTTGGACTCTAACCGCTGCTGCCACGTTTAAACTCACAGGTCGCACCAAGCTGCTGTGAAGATGATCACAGGTTGCATGTGGACAGTCTCAGCTCACAGCATGTTGTGTATATTGTCATATGATCATCCAATCTGTCTCCAGGCTAAAACAGGGAGAGTCACGTCCTCCTGTCACCACAGCAAACACTCTGTTATCACACTGGTTTTATACCTTTTCATCTCTTTCTATAAATAATAGGTTTAGTTAATCTCTTTTAGAAAATTGCAGGGATCCTTAAAGTGACAGTGTTTTCATCACTGTAGGAAGCTGATACCATCTGTACAGATAGCTCCTTCACTCAGTCATACAGACCATTAGGCCCCTTTATCTCCCACCGGTCAGCTTGCTGTAAGAGCAGCAGAGAGAAAAAAAGAGCAGAGCAGACAACAAGACAGGTGATTAGGACCATGAAAACATGACTCAGCTGTAGGAAAGCTCCAGCTGTCACACTGAATCTGTGGAAGTTGATCGTTTCTCACCTATTAAAGCTGACTGATGCTGTTTTAGCACATCTTTAAAGATCCAAACACCAGTCAAGTAGAAGGCCTCTGGAGGCTGAAGGATCAAAACATGCTTCACGTCCTCATCTTTACCCAGAGTGTTGTGATGAAAGTCTGCTGGTGGAACAGAGAGTGACCACACTTCATTGCTGAAAAAGGCAGAGTGAGGGTGAAGACACAGAAAGGACAGATTAGACTTCTTCTGCACATCAGCTGACTGCTGACATCGTTGATGATCTTTGACCAAAGTTTTAGAGACCTCAGTGTTCAAGTCTGAGTCAAGTCTGACCTCAGAGTCTGACAGTGAGACTAACTTTGTAGGGCCAGATCAAACACATTTAATAATCTAACATTAGCTTCCCTGTGATCCTGTCAGCATGTCAGCACTGTTCACAAACCACACCTCTCTGAATGTAACACACTCATCATCTCTGCTGCAGAGGGATCACTGCACACACTGAAGACTGTTGGGTTAAAAATAAACCTCGTTTGGGTTCTTTTATAACCCAACCACTGGGTCATTATAGCACCAGCCCAACAGGAGTTTATTTGACCCAGAAAGATGGGATGGTCCATTTTAACCCAACAGATGGGTTAACTATTCAACCCAAATGCTGAATCAAATTAACCAATACACACAAAAAAAGTTGGTCTAACTTAATTTTATCTTGTAAATATATAATACTTTATATCTAAATAAAGCTGTGGTGCACATGACTGAACACAAACAGCCGGTCCATATGCAGCACAGACAGTCTGTGCCCCATGCACATTAATGTACAGCAGGGTCTCATATCCACTGTGTTCCCTCCTCACTCATGGTTAACAAAACCTGTCACAACAAAAATGACTTTGCTAAAATCATTTTCTCTAAATGTTAAGGAGCAGTTTTTCAGAGTTACAGAGAGTGTTTCATTAAAAAAGTGCTAATTCAGGTGAGCACTCAGTGCATAGAGCCTGGTACTGTGTGTGAATTTGTAGTGGAGCACACCTGTTGATGTGATGACATGATGACGTTCAAAGAACAAACAACCCAGGTGCTGAGTCAACAGATGAATGTTTGGTTTATGGATTTTAACTCAGTGCATGGGTTGCAGAAAAATAACCAAAATCCTCTATAAATAACCCCTAAAATGTTTCTTAACCCAGCAGCTGAGAGGATGAAATAACACAGCTGTTTTTAGAGTGTGGGAGTTGTTTACCATCTGTCAAATTGGTATATAGATCCATTTACTGTTAGTAAACAAAGTGGGCTGCGCGCACATCCTGGCAACGGAAGTATGGCGGGTAGCAGTGGCTTGTCAACCTATGCGGGTGCATTATCGATAAAAGATCGCGAAGAATACTTAAAAAAGCTCACTCTAACAAATGGCAAGAGGCTCCCAGATCCCTGTACACTTACCGAATGGGTCTGTGATGTTACCAAGTGGCCCAATATTCAGCGGCCTGATATTTACCTATATTTAATTGGAAAACTGAGCGTGTATACGAGAGAGAAGCTGCGATAATACAAATCTTTAGACGCATATGATTATGCGATTTGTGGACATGTACAGGAGGTGAAATACAAGGACATTGACGAAGAGTTCTGTGTTTTGATGTCTGAAATCCTGCCCAGCCAAAGGCAAGGGCAGAAGACTACCATGTATGAGGCGTGGGTGATCGTCAACAAAGTGGAGAACTATATACACACGGCAAACTGCATTTGTGTGGCTGGGTAAGTATATTTTGCGCATCTTCCCAATTTTTGCCCTTAGCTTCTCAAGCCCTGGTTTTAACATTAAGTCATATGTACCCGAGAGACTGTATTTTTTTAAATGTCTTTTTACATTACAGTCTTTGATCCTGCTGTAGCCATGCAGCTGCGATACTCTTCAAAATAGAGCTCTGTGTTAGAGTGGGAAGGACGGAGAAAGAGGCAGTTACTTCAGGTGTGTGCATGTGGAAACAGGGTAGAAAAGAAGTCAAGCAAGCTCCACTGAGGGACATAAGCTTCCACAAGCAAGCTTTGGTTGCTCTGAAACGGCCAAGAACCCCTTGGTATGCGATAAAATTTAAGTCCCTCTTGAGTATTTCGGTTCGTACAACCAAAAACACAACAACCTGACATTATGATGCCGACAGTCTAGCTTTAGCCTTTGGTTTTGCTACTCCGAGTGGTGCGAACAATGCTGGGTAAATGATATGAAGCGGTACTTCCGTTGCCATGATGTGCACGCAGCTTGTTGATGACGTAGGCTCCGACGGGGTCTATAGGTTAAAAAAAAATAAAATTAAAAAAAAAAAAAAACAGTTAAAAGAAAAAGGGGAGGGGTGTCTGTGGACCTGTGACCCAACAAACTTGAAGCATTTCTTTTCACTTAGGAAGGTTTCCCCTTCTTGTTTAAATTCTTGCTTGTGTTTTAAGTCGCTATGGAAAAAAGCGTCTGCTAAATGAAAGTGTAGATTGTAGATTGTAAAATGTGTTTTTGGTGGTTGACACTCTCATGTTACTTGACCAGCCTTTAGGTATTTTGTCATCATCTTTAAATGACTTTGACTTTAAACAGACGCATCTGAGTTTACTGTACAAGGATTTGATTTGTCTTATCCAAACCGTGTCTGAGTGACAGAGTCAAATGCCAAAAGTGTTGCAACTGTCTCTGGTCTCCCCTACTCTGTACTATTGATGATTTTGAAAACTTGTACATGAACCTTTTTCTCAAAGTAAGGGGCAGCCCGGCAACATGCCCCCACATATAAATGCAGGAAAACAACTAAAATAATTTAACTTCAAAGGGTAGACTTTCAATCAGTCAATATTTATTTATACATCCCCAAATCATGATAAACATGAGGGAGAGAAAACTTCCAATACTGGCCAGGAGAAGGTGCAGCAGCAAGATGATTCAGCTGCAGTGAGCACTGTGGACACTGGAAGCTAACGTTAGCGCCAGTACATGTATGATCCCAGTGTATATTACATCAGTCGGCTATCTGGGCTGCTGTTCTGTGGCTATTAAGCTTTCAAACTGAATTCTAGTGTCTCAGTTATTTTTCCTGTTTAAGGGTAGGATGTGTGCCTCAGTGAGAATCTGGCAAAGATGGAGCTTTTTCCTCTTTTTCACCTCCTTCATTCAACACTTCTCTTTCTCCATGCCTGCTGGAGTGAAGCCTGTGACAGAGTATGTCAATGGCATAACTCTGACACCATGGCAGCATGAGATCAGTGCCACCTCACCTCACCTCTGAATTTAGAGGGAGTCCATCCATCCATCTTCTACCACTTATCCAGGTCCGGGTCGAGGGGGCAGCAATGTCATCAGCATAGACCAGAGGCCCCTGTCCCCAGCCACTTCCACCAGCTCCTCTGGGAGGATACCAAGGCGTTCCCAGGCCAGCTGAGAGATAAAATCTCTCCGTTGTGTCCTGGGTCTACCCGGGGGGCATGCCTGGAATACCTCCCCAGGGAGGCATCCAAGAGGCATCCTCACTAGATGCCTGAACCACCTCATCTGACTCCTCTCAATGGGAAGGAGCAGCAGCTGTACTCCGAGCCTCTCCCTGATGTCCGTGCCCCGAACCCTATCTCTAAGGCTGAGCCTGGACACTCTGCGGAGGAAGTTCATTTAGGCTGCATGTATTCGCAATCGTGTCCTTTCAGTCACGACCCACAGCTCATGACCATTGGTGAGGGTTGGAGCGTAGATTGACCGTTTAATTGAGAGTCTTGCCTTCTGGCTCAGCTCTCTCTTCACCACAGCATCCGCATCACTGCCGACGCCGCCCCGATCCATCTGTCAAACTCTCGCTCCATTTTCCCCTCACTCGTGAACAGGACCCTGAGATACTTAAACTCTTACACTTGGGGCAGAGACTCTCTCCTGACCCGGAGTGAGGGAGTGTCTCTTTAAAATTCCTCTGCTTGGTCGAACAACACCGTTTGGAATTGGAAACTTCACCACAGCTTTAGTCTCCAGGCTTATTAAGCACATGAGTCTTGTGCTGGTTGGAGCGGCAATGAGTGCAAATTCTTTGGTTCATTCTTCTTTGAATTGCTGATTTTCACTGTCCACTTGTCTTTTAGCAGCAAACAGGAGACTTCCATGTAGTACAGAGTCCTCCTGAGTGTTGATATGTGAACTGATCCAAAACCAAAGTGAAAGTTAGAAACTGCACCGGCAGCAGTGAACTATGAGTGACCCAACAACAGGTTGTCTGTGTACTGTTGGCATGGAGACAAGTTCCTGTATACACGTGCTGACCCAACCAAATCACATGGTGACATGATGACAGATCAGGGTCACAGATAGGCAGCCTGTTGAGGGCCTATGCTCCAAACTGTTTAATGTTATCAGTTTAATTGCCATACTTGTTTTTTGGGAGTCTAACGGGGAGAGAGTCATTAACAAACGAGTTCAAATACAGGAGGAGAAGCAGAGTAATAACAGCATCTGCACAGCACCAATAAAACCCAACACTAAAACTGTCCCAGCAAAGCGATGCAACTTCAGTTCAGTCTATATTTCTCCACTGAGACTGCCACTGTTGGACATGGCATGACAATTTACTGACAATGAGAACGCCTGTTTTTCACCTTAAGTACTCCCAGAATATTGACTGTTTACTGGATGGTGGTGAGTGTTTAGTGAAAGCCCATGGGTTACATGATTTTTCTCTGAACTGGACACAAACTTTAGGATGATAGAAGCAAACTGCCGTCTTCTTATTTTCTGTCTTCATATAATTTTTCTCTTCCATGTGACACTGAAATTACATCCCCTTCATACACACAGCCTCACCCATTTTTGACATCATCCTTCTTCACCTAATGTGCTTCACGCTCAGCTCAGCTGGACTCTAAAATAAAAACATATAGCTTCTTTTTGTGGGTATTGTTTACGACTGCTTTCTTTGTTACTTTATACTGCAACCTGGTGAAATCCTAGTGAAAGCTTTTCAGCACACTCTTCATTAAAGAGGGGGTGTTGTTCTTCTTTATTCTGTCCCTCTGGTGTCCCTGTAGTAGCTTTACATGATTCGCAGCTCAAATAAATCCCTCCCACTTATAGGCCAATTGTAAAAGAGACCAAACAAACAGTGAAGTTGCTGATTGGTATAAATTCAGACTACCTCTGGTCACATATTGCTGTGTTTCTTAAACTAATCTTCCTCCAGTGATTCCGTCGTTCTCCTGGTTTAGTCACCTCAAGGGTCTCCAACAATGAAATGCAAAACAGATCAAACATTTTCTGTTTGCATGGTTTTGTTTTGAATTTAACCCTTATTTTTGTTTATATTTTTGCAATAATCATCGAAAACTTTTTTTGGAAGGCCTCTCACTAGTGTTTCCCGACCCCACTTCAGTGCCTGTCTGCTTGGAGTTTGTATGTTCTCTGCCTGCATGCGTGGGTTGAGGAGGGATTACACTGCAGTGAGAAATCGACAGCAGAAAAAAATACACGTGGGGATGATTGGTTGTTTGAGGAAATAAGAATTTGGTTTTTAAATGTGAGCACCTCTAATCAGCTGATCAGAAAAGAAAGAAAGAGGGAGAAAGTGTTTGTGACTTCCTGTACTTCTGGAGCCAGACTCAAGCAGACACTCCACAAACTGCAGATTTAGCTCTTCAGCATTGTTTCATGTTTTATTTGCTGCTTGAGTCCCTCCCACTGGAGATACATGGGAGAGATGCTATGGGTGCGTCTCTCTCCTCTGTGGCACCAGAAGTTTTAAACCACCATATAGTGCGGCGTCCCAAAGCGATAATTGTGCTGGGGGGAGAGAGGAGACTGATCGTTCGAGCAAGGAGAGACGAGAACAGACTGCAGAGGTCTTTTCAGTGACAGACACACCCCCGGGATATCACTCACTGATTGGACGCTGCAGCGGTTCAGACTTCTCTGAAACTTCACATCACGACGGCGGAGCTGAAAACAGTCACAGACTGTAATCCTGAAACAGGTCATAAAGCTGGAGTTAAACAGGTTTGATGTGAGTTTAAAGCTCAAAATACTGAACAAAACCGTCAGAAAACCGAGAAAACAGAGGATCACTGCTGAGTTTATAAAACTGTTCAGGTCAAATTCATCATCTAACAGAAAAATAATTCATAGAGTGAAATAAAAAAGACTGAAAATAAATATTGGTGATTGTTTATTTCTCTCCTTCATTTTCTTGTTGATGTTTTTTTTTTCTTTATAAAGAGAAGTCTGAGAGAAAAGTCTGTCAGAAAAAAAACAGTTACATTCCCTTTGGAGGTCATTGAGTTTCATTCATGAATGTAGGCTTTGTAAAGAGTAAATAATTAATATCCAGAGTTCCTGAGACATCATAAACTAGGTTATATTAATAAGTTTCAGGGTTCACCATCAGATACGGGGCTGAATAATTAATAAATAATCTAATAATGAGGCATTTTAGTGGTAAAGTGATCGGTGTGCTTCATGTGAAAGTGTTGGAGTACAGCACGCCGAAGAAATGTACGCAAGAGGCGGTCAGAGCGGCAGGATGAGATTTGATTGGTTTAATAAACCAAAAGTCTATCTAAATCTCATTACCAACCCTGACTTTAAAACAAAACAACAGAAATGGACTTTTCCAATGTTTGACTCCATCACTCTACCTTGTCTTTTGTCAGCCACTCTGGAAGGCAGCGTTTTGCTCTGTGGACATAGAGTTCAGGGCCTGAGTCTGGCAGGAGGGATGGCATGGATCAAACCATTTTGAAGCAAGGGGGGGTGCTGCTGTTTTTTGTTGTTAAAATGTTATGTTTTGACCTAGTACTGCATGGTTCTGACCATAGACTGTTTTTAGAATGGGCAGTTACCATTGTACAGTTCTGAAGCCAAAATACCGCCATCAGAGGTGCCACTATTGTGCAGCCAGAGTCTGTGCAGTTTTTTTGTTTGTTTGTTTTCCTTCAACAGTCTAATCTCTTTTTAACTCGCCCTCCTGATGTATTTTACTGTTCCCCCCAAAAAAATACAAAAGAAAGGCAGCTGTCAATCATCGTTAAACACGATGTTAAACCTCCCTTTTAACGTCTAATAACTAATGAAAAAAGAAACATTTCAGAAGAAAAGAGGACTTGAACAAAATGCAGCCTGATGATATCTAAATATCACCACAGCATACTAATGAGAGAAACATTTCTACAAGGTGTATTAATTTACTAAAGCTTGACCACAGCACATCAGAGAGTTTTTGACCTATACTGCAGCCAGTCACCAGGGGGAGCAGTCTTTTTTGGCCGGCGCCGTGCCCTTTGCCGCCACTTTGGCTGCCGCCGTTGCTGCCGGCGTGGCTAACACTGTGGCTTATGCTGCTATTGCGGGCGTTGCTGTAGAAGCACCTGTTGTTGCTGCTCTGGTGGCTGGCGCTGGAAACAACGCCACTGTCTCTCAGTTCAGAAAAGTTCCAAGCAGAGTGGAGCAGACTGAAGACCTAGCTCCTGTGACTGCATACAGTCTGAGGAGCTCTCAGTCCACAGACACTGATCCACAGACACAGACACTGTCAGGGGAAGAGATGGAGTTTGACTCAGAATCAGATACAGTCTCTGTGGGCCAGTCTTCAAGCAGAAACACTGATCTTTATTCTCTAGAGGATATTGAACATTTCCTTGATGAGACCTATAAAAAATCAGCCAAAGTGACGGATTATTTCAGTGATCCAGACAAATTCATTAGATCTGTTAATGTTCTTTAAAAAATTGTTGGTTTTGATATGCTGGACGAAAAGAAACATTTCCATCTTAAAAAGCTCATCACAACCTTGAGAAAGGAAACGAAAAGTAAAAAAGTAAAAAAAAAAAAAAAAAAAAAAAAAAACAGACGTTAAACGATGATCATGCATCACACTGTGTTTTTCTTTCTGAACTGTCTGCTGTTTGTTTCTCTTTGTCTGTCTCTCTTCTCTGCCCTCTCACACACAACCTCTGCAGATGAAGCAGACTGGGGTTTATGGTGGGATGGACCATGTGTTCTTAGCCATGACACAAATGTTAGCGCTGGGGTAGCTGTTTTATTTAAATCAGCTGCTAATGTCATGGTTTTATCTTCTGTAGAGGTGGTGAAGGGTCGGGCTCTTATTGTCAGAGCAGAAATTCAGAGCTCTGTTTTTGTGTTTGTAAATGTCTTTGCACCAAACCAGAGCTCAGAAAGAGTTAGTTTCTTCAGTGAGCTGGGAAATAAGCTTCAGAGCTTCAGCAATGACCAGCTCATCATGGGTGGGGGTTTTAACTGCATACTGGACTTCACTTTAGACAGGACACATGAGGAGCCACATCCACAGTCGTCACGTTCTTAAAAACATCACAACACAGCTCAGCCTGCTGGACACATGGAGGATCAAACATCCACACACAAGACAGTTTTCATGGGTCACCCAGTAATAACTTGGTGAGTGCTGCCAGGCTCCATAGGCTCTACATGTCTGCTGGCCTTAACTCCAGGCTGCTCTGTAGCAGCATATGTCCAGTTGTTTTTACAGACCACCATCTGAGCTTGTAACTTCACCAGGTGACAGAATTAAATCTTACTAGTGTTTTAATAACAAACTGTTACAAGACAGCAACTTCTGTCAGAGCTTCAAGTATTTCTGGCAAAAGTGGAGGACTAAAAATCAGGCTTCAGCCCTCTGAAACTGTGGTGAGAGTTTGGCAAGTCACAGATTTGTGTTTTCTGTCAGCAGTTCACATCAAACTCCACTCACAGGATAAAGGCAGCAGTAACAACGCTGGAAGCTTATATTAAAAACATTGAAGAAGGGCTGCACAGAGACCCATATCAAAGCATGGGTCCTCTGCTGTGTGCAAAAAGGAAAAAGCTGAGTGCTTTGCTGCAGGAGAGGGTGAAGGGAGCGCTGGTGAGGTCTCGCTTCCTTCAGCTGAAGGATATAGAAACTACAAGCTCCTTGTTTTTCAATTTTGAAAGTTCGGTGGCACAGAAGAAGCTGATGACCTGCCTGAAGCTCCTAGACAGCAGGGTGACCACAAGCCCTGAGGAGATGAGGCGCCACACAGTGGACTTTTACACTGACCTCTTTGCAGCAGAAAACTGTCGAAAGGAGAGTCAGGAGGAGCTGCTGCAGGAGCTCCCTCAGCTCAGCCCAGAGGAGAAGGATGCCCTGGACTCTGAGCTCTCTCTGGATGAACTGACCGCTGCCGTCAACCAGATGGCTTCTGGGAGAGCTCCTGGGATTGACAGCCTATCCAGTGACTTTTTAAAACATTTCTGGGACACTTTGGGACCGGATCTCCATGTGGTTTTAATGGAGTGCTGCAGGAGAGGATCTCTTCCTGTTTCCTGCCAGTGGGCAGTTCTTTCACTCTAAAGAGAGGAGACCTGGTACTTCTTAAGAACTGGAGGCCTGTGGCCCTCCTCTGCATGGATTATAAGGTTCTTTCCAGAGCCTTGGCCGACAGACTGAACAGTGTTCTGGGCATCATCATTAACAGTGATCAGAGTTATTGCATACCAGACAGGAATATAATGGACAATGTGTTTCTGATTCGTGATGTTATTGATTTGTGTAAAGTTTATAATGTGAACACGAGGATCTTGTCACTTGATCAGGAGAAGGCGTCTGACAGGGTGGATCAGGGTTATTTGTTTTCTGCACTTAAGGGTTTTGGTGATGGTTTTATGTCATGGATCAGCTTGTTGTACAGGGGAGCACAGTGTTTGGTGAAAGTGGGGTCAGGGCTAAGTTGGCCCGTCCCTGTGCAGCGCAGCATCCGGCAGGGCTTTCCCATATTGGGTCAACTTTACAGCATCGCCATTGAGCCCTTGCTATGCAGGCTGAGGGGTCGTCTCAGCGGCCTGTCACTGCCGGGTCCTGCTCTCACTGAGCGTCCTCCTGTGGTCTCTGCTTATGCAGATGATGTAAATGTCTTTATAACCAGCCAGGGGGACGTTCAGAGTTTGTGGGACGCCCTGTCCCTGTCTGAGTGGCCTCATCTGCAGGGGTGAACTGGGCAAAGAGTAGGGCTCTGCTGGTTGAGCAGTGGAGGGATCAGGCAGTGCCCAGTCTGCCTGGGGGACTGGAATGGGGAAAAGAGGGCCTGAAAGTGTTAGGGGTATTTTTGGGGAACAAGGCTTTCCAGTCGAAGAACTGGGAGGGTGTGAAGGAAAAAGTGTGTGCTCGGTTGTCTATATGGAAATGGTTGCTACCGCAGTTGTCCTACGGGGGTGAGTCCTGGTGGCAAAAAACTTGGTTGCCTCGACTTTTTGACTCTGACTGGTCCCTCTAACACCACCACCAGGCCTGATTGAGGACATCCAAAGGACCCTTGTTGATTTCTTCTGGTCGGGCAGTGATCGCCCTTCTCTGTCCAAGCTGCAGTCCTGTTCCTTCCTGTGGATGAAGGTGGGCAAGGGTTGATAAACGTCCATGCAAAAATTGCCTCGTTCAGACTGCTGACTGTTCAGAGGCTCCTGTATGACTGTGGCCCAAGCTGGCTGGACACAGCTCGCCTGCTGCTGAGGAGAGCCAGCAGGTTGGGCTATGATAAACCGCTTTTCCTGCTGCAACCCAAAGCTGTGGACCTGGCAGGAACTACAGCTTTCTACAGCTCGGTGGTACAGGCCTGGGAGGTTTTCAACATCTCCCAAGTAACAGCTGGGACCCCGGGTAGGTGGCTTTTTGAGGAGCCTCTGTTCTTCAGTGGTTTCCTCAGTACACGTTCACTGCAGTCTGCCAGTCTGAAGGGGCTAACCTCAGAGAGGCCGGCTGCACAAAACTGGGGCACCTGATGAGGGTACGGACTTCTGTAGACGCCCTGAGGGAGCAGAGTGGCATCACTTCAAGCGAGGCTGCTGAGCAATGTGGTGAAGGAGGTTTGTGCCCACAGGTAATCACAGTTCCAGCTTTTTTCACCGGTTTGTCCAGTCGCCTCGCATCCTTGAACTTTATATTGATTCCCCAGCAGACTGCAGCATAGAATAACGCCCTGTTCACCACAGACTGATAAAACATCTGCAGCATCTTTCTGCAGATGTCTAAGGATCTGAGCCTCCTTGAGGAAAAAGAGGCGACTCTACCCTGCCCTGTAGAGTGCACCTGTGCTAAAGGACCAGTCCAACTTTTTGTCAAGGTGTACACCTAGATATTTGTAGCTTATATTCTAAAACCGCACAAATCTCACAAAAACTATGAAAAAATGTCCATTTATCATTAACAATATGCCTTAGATTAGGAACTGTCTCGGTCTGGGTAAAAGAAATCTAACCTTTAGTTTTGTTTTGTTATGGTTTTTTTTTTTTTTCTTTTCGAGACAGAATCCTTCCAATTAAACACAACCCTAAAACCCTCCTCAGTCCATATGTGCCCGGTCGTGACCTGAGGTCCTCAGCCAAGGCTCTGCTCGCCGTCCCAAAATCAAGGCTGAGGACTAAAGGTGATGGGGCCTTCTCTGTCAGAGCTCCCACACTGTGGAACAGCCTGCCGGAGGAGATCAGAATGGCAGACTCTTTGTCCCTCTTGAGTCTCTTTTCAAAAACATGTTTTTATCAATGTGCTTTTAATGGAGAATTTAGCTAAGCGTATTTTAATGGTCTTAATGCTGCATTTACTTTATCTTTAAACTTTTTTTTGACAGTATCATGGACAGGATCTGTTATCTTGTGTTGTTTATTTTGTTTAATTTGTTGCTTTAATATTTCATTTGGTTTTTTTTTCTTCTGCTGTTTTCCTCTCCTTTATCTGGTGATGGTTTTTAGCCTCTTTATATTGTTGTATTTTTCCACTCCTCCTCACATTTCTCTTTCACTTCTCTTCTATTTCTATTTCATTTTACTGTTTGTTTTTATTATGTAAAGCTCTTTGTAAAACTGTTTTTTAAAAAGGGGTACATAAAAAAAAGTTCATTATCATTATTATGTTAACTGATTCCTCAGTTTTCTTTTATCGGCTGAATTAATCTTACATGTTCTTTATGATACAAAAAAATAATTTACCACAGAATAACAGATTATGTTTACCTTAATTTCATCTGTATTTGGATAAAAGCTTGAGGTTTGCAACAACCCTGAGCACCAGACAGATGACACATTGAAAAGTGTTCCACTTTTTAACAAAGCTTTGAAACCTTTATTAAATCAGTGCTTTTTACAAATATCTCAGATTTCTGCTTCTAATCACTGATAAAGCTCCATGTTTCACTTTATTTGACTTGTTTTCAGTAAATTAGTTGAATAAATGATATAAAACAGGTAGCGATTTTTTTTGCTAATGCATGACCCGTTTAAAAATTAATCAAGACATGTATTTTATTGGTTAAAAAAAACGTAACCAGCTCAGCAGGCCTGCTTCTTCCACAGTTATCTGATGTAAATGCTTTTACCTGGATTGTTTTTTTTTTAACACTGAAAAGTCAGATTTATTCCATATCACCACATAGGCTATGCTAATGAATAGTGTATCTTCAGAATGTTTCTACACCCTGACAACATTATGGTTTAAAAAGTTCAAAAATCTCAAAACTATCGTCAAGAAATTCTTCATTTAGATGAACTTGGTTTTTATAAAGATCAATCCAGAAGAAGTCGTTGGTGTTTGTACAGTTGCTTGAAGAAATATCCAAAATTTGCAGAAAGATGATCAAAAGCATGCGTCTCTCACAGATCGGCAGTTTGTTGTGAATTAAAATGGCAAATTAGCCTCTCTCTCTCTCTCTTTGTCTCTGACTCTCTCTTTTATCAGGAGGATATCCCTCTTAATAAGACAGTCTGAAGCCCAGTTAAATCCTTAAATCACACAGGTGCAAATAAAAAGTAAATGAGGATCTTTAACCCTTAAAATAGAAATAATAATAATAATAATAATAATAATAATAATAATAATAATAATAATAATAATAATGATGATGATGATGATGATGATGATGATGATGATGATGATGATGATGATGATAATAATAATAATAATAATAATAATAATAATAATAATAATAATAATAATTATTATTATTATTATTATTATTATTATTATTATTATTATTATTATTATTATTATTATTATAGTTTTGTACCTGCCGGTAAAACCATAACTCCTCCCACCCGGGCTGCAAAGGGAAACCGTAACGAGCTTACCCCAAGACGACCAGGAAGTATCACGCAGCAGCGGCAGCGGCAGCTGAGAAGCAAAACAGACTTCACAGTGTTTACCGAGAGTAATTGAATTTCACTCTCAGAGAGCAAATAATCTGTGTTTTATTAGCTGTAAAGCTTCCTAGCTGTTTGAGCCTTAAGGACGGCTGATTTTACAATGGAGGGACAAAGAATAACCACTTGGATGTGTTTTTGTGCAGCTGTGCTGTGTGTTAGCTTTGTTAGCCAGGGGGCATGCCAAACAACTTCACCACCACCGACCCGTAAGTTACCTCCAGTTTAAAAAGTCATAAGGTCTGCTGAGAGCAGCGTTTATTGTCTGTTTTAGGATACTTCGATGTACGTGTTTTAACCAACTTTAATGATGTTAGAACACTTGATATAGTTTTCTACTGAAATGCGCCACTGATTCCGAGACTTTTGTTATCGTGAAGGAGTCACGTGACGGTTTTCTCTTTCAGCCTGCTCTGCCTACACGAGCTGCGACACCTGTGTCCCACATGCCAAGGTAGGTCTGCCAGGAGCACTGTGGGTGTTGTTTGTGATGGATAATAGAAGACCTTTGCTCGAAAATTATCACTAACTGCTGTCATAAATGTAAAAGTCTGGTTCAGTACTAATCCTGTAACCTCGGCGGCCTACTTCAACTCTCACAAGTGGAGCAAAGACCTGCCCTGCTTAATCAGAATCAGAATCAGAAATACTTTATTAATCCCAGAAGGAAATTCAGTGTGACCGTTGCTCTTACATAGTACAGGAGGAGTAGGGAAATAAAATAAGTGATAAGATAAACAATAAGATAAGCAACAGAATAAAATACAAATAAGTGGTAAGTACCAGGAGCGATCAATAAGTAATAAGCACTAAAACTAAAACACCAGAGGGAACCTGCCCCCCCCCCCCCCCCCCTTCAAAAAATCCCACCATAAAGTACTGTTTTCTTTTCGCCGCATTTCCCGTTAGAATCCGTTATAAAGTGCCTCTCATGTCCAATGTCAGCTCATTTCTGCTTCATGTTCAGATATATCTGACTGCAGATCTTGAAATGTTGGATGTTTTACTTAAGTGTCAAGAAGGCAATACTGATATTTAGTCCTTTGATAATGCAAATGTGCTGTGATACTCTTGCTGCAACCAAAACCCTCTTATTGATTGACTTGTTTCAGCGAATTTGTTGACAATGTTTATTTGCTACCTGCTGATTGTTATTTTGCAAGTTGAGCAGTGCACACCAGTTGGAATGAGGGAGGTTTTCTATTTTAATCACAGCAGCAAACAAAGTGTAAAGTGCAAAAATTCTAAGAATATGTCAATAATATAATCAAATTAATGTCAACTAGAAAAAAATGTCCATCAACGATGACAGCTTGGCCATAACTCTTGAATCAGCCACAACCTTGACAGGGTCCAGAGGGTCCAGGACTGAGCTGGTGTTCTCCATCAGTCTGTTCAGTCTCTCTCTCCTGTATCCTGTCTGCTCACAGCCAGTGACATCATTCAGTGTTGCGTTGTTAGCTTTGTTAGCCATGTCTCTCTGAATAGCATGATGCTCCTCTGCCGCATTCCCTCTGGTGCTGGATTAGCATGGCTAGCTCGTCCATCTTACTGGAGATAGATCTTACATGATGGATGGACAGGTCAATGGCGTCTCTTCTTAGCACACAGCAGTATCAGCACGTGTCCTCGCTTCACTTCAAACGCAACCAGTTTGGTGTCACTGGTCAACAAATGAGCCATAAGAAGTAATGACAGACTCCATATACAAAGATAACTGGAAAGATACACATCAGGCTGAAACACTGGTCGATCTCTCTTCTTCATGCTTCAGTCTGACCTGCGCTTTGCCAGTGGAAGCTGTTCACCAAAAGCCAGAAACAGCTTTGCCGCAGATGCTTGTCTACTTTCAAGTGTCAATTCAACAATAAAGCCTGAGACTGAATGTACTCCATGCTAACATGCCGGCTCTGAACAGAACACATCGTGACCGCACTAACATTCCAGGCATTAAAACTCATCTTTAAATATTTATGGGTTCATGTGGAAGTGAGAGAGATATCTAAAATTTGATGGTTTTTTCCCGTAGAGTTTGTTTTGACTAAGTGAAAATGAAAAGTGAATAAAATATCTCATCAACGACACAATATGACAAACCTTTAAGGTTTCTGAAGTCTTGAAGTTCTCTTGTCTTTGCTGTTGTTGTATTAATTAAATTAGTTTACAGGGATGGCTCTTCCTTCCTTCTTTGTACTCTGATCAATTTTTCTCCTTTATGTTAATCTTTAAGAATTAAAGCAGATGATTGACTGACGGGACACCCTATGAGCTCTTTAGAACACTCAAAGGAACAAAACACAAGATCACTTTCTGCATTGTATCCATCTTTCTTGGACTTGAGGAAGCACTGAACACATTACCATACTTTAGTTACATATAACATCTTATATTTATGTGTATCTTCTTTAAAGCAACACATTTCGTCTCATATCCCAGTAGATTCTGGCTTTTCAGCATTTATTGCCTTAATACATTTCTTATTTCCTGTCTTCCTCATTGTTTTCAAAGTTTAATGCTTGTCTTTGACATTTCCTTTGCCTGTAGAGCTCTCTGAGCTGAAATGATGTTCTACAGAAAAGCTGTTTGGACAGGAGAATCTTTTATTGAAGCTTGTCATCTTGTGAGTTATGTTGATAATAGACAGTTCGGAGTTTTCAGAAGGAAAAAAAAAACGCATTCAGATATCAGAAAGTTTGATGTGTCAGAGCAAATTCAGTCAGAATTGTAGTTTCAGACAGATCACCTGTTGATTGTTTCTTCAGGGGTCAGAGCAGCATTTTATTTATGTTTTTCTCTGGATCAGATAATGTTGGTACCACTGCACTCTGAATGTTAATTGATGTGTTTTTTTTTGGCACAGTGTCTGTGGTGCTTCACCTCCAACAACTGCACTGAGTACCCAGTGAGCTGGTTGCTGCCTCCGCCCTCACTGTGTCAGCTGTCCCAGGCACGATGGGGAGTCTGCTGGAGTGAGTTTAATGCTTTTACTGTGATAACTTAGTGACTATATGTGCATCCTACTTCATTGTGGCACATCCCTCTAATATGGCTTTTTTTCTTCGCATATGATCTTGGTGTCATAGATTGGAGAATCTACTTGGAGTTTTAGGACCCACTTTAGATTGGCTTCAGTCCTATCGGTCCAAATAATCTTTGTTTGTGTATGTGAAACCTTAAATGATCCAGCTCCATGGGGGACTGTTTTTCAGTCAAAGTCTGTGATCTTATTTCTGCAGCAGGAAACCCACTTCCTCTTTAAGGTAGCAGTGAACTATGTCTGTTCAGAGGTGAATCTCTTCTCGTCTGAGCAAAAAGAGAAACAAAATAGACACTGCAGATAGACAATCAGACAGCACATGGAGTTTTGTTGCTGTGAACACTGAGTGATGGATTCTTTCTAAACTCAGCTGATGGACACAAATTAGTAAAAGCTTTTGTCACAGGCTCAATATTGAGGTAAAACATGATAAATACAGGTGTCTTCTCATGTCTTCATGCGTTTCCTCTTCCCTTTTAAGACACACTCTCCTTAGTATCCAGATTACTGATGTTATGCATCCTTACAATCACTACAGGGATCGGTGCATGCTAAACAGCAA
>CM061148.1:32930071-32997571 GCA_030710495.1 Labroides dimidiatus | reverse complement strand
GATGGAAACATGTACATGCTGCAGCTTCTTCAGAGTACAACTGGTTAACACGAGACATGTTCAGAATGCTAAAAACAGAACAGAACAGAAAAAGCTTGGGCATAATTCTTCAGTCAGCTTCCAGCTCCACAGGGTCCACAAGGTCCACAGGGTCTACAGGGTCTTCAGGGTCCACAGGGTCTACAGGGTCCACAGGATCTACAGCGTCCACAGGGTCTACAGGATCTACAGGGTCCACAGGGTCCAGGACTGAGCTGGTCTTCCTTTCCAGTCTGTTCAGTCTCGTTCTCCTGTATCCCGTTGCTCACAGCAGTCAAATACTTCAATATATCATTGTTATGTGGTATTAGCTCTGTTAGCCATGTCTTTTTGAATAGCATGATGCTAATATGTTCTTTGGTATTCCCTCTGGTGTTGTGTTAGCATAGTTAGGTTGTCCACCCTAGATCTTACATTTCCCATTAGGATGAATGGAAGGACAGGTCAATATTGACTTTTCTTAGCTCATTGCAGTAGCAGCATGTCATCCTCTCCTCCTTCTCCTCAGCTTGTGGGGAACATTAGACCTAGCACCAGTTAGCATTGACATGCTACATGCTATTAACAGCTGGTCTCATGTGTAAACAATGTGACCATGGTCACACATAGGATCTCTGGACACACACAGGAACAAAAAAAAAGTAAAATCACTGCTGCAGATGTAGCTAGTTTGGTGTCCATGACCAATAAAGAAAACAAAAGGTAATGACAGGCTCTAAATGCCAAAAAGATTTTTGTTAAAAAAGGAAAGAAAAAAAAAGAACACCAAAGAGAAGGCTGCTGCAACAAGCTGCCACATAAGTGATCTTGGCAACAGAATAAGAGCAACATAAGAGCCTTAGACTTTGAATGCATGTATCCAGGGACATGTCCAGGGGGGGATCAGGGACCTACAAGCCCCCTTCGACTCAGGAACTGATGTACCCTGAACTATGATTGGCTGCACAGAAGAGACACTCTGTACACAGAGTGTCTCTTCTTGCTTTGAGAACATAGAAGTGAGACACTTTTGTGATCTTCTCAGGTCTTGAAGTTTTCTTCGAATATACTCATCAGGTTAATCCTTGAAGGAGAAAAGTGTTTCATATCCAAATGCTACTTTAGTTTGATAAAATCCATTTTTAATGTAGTTTCTACCATATTTGCATTTTGCCGTGCTTATTTTGCATAATAATCAAACGTATGTACATGGTCTTCTTCTTCTTCTTTACTGTGCAATGAATGCTGTCACTTATAATAACAGGTCATTATCGCCACCTACTGTGCTGGAGTGTGAATAGATGGCACAAAAACATCCCCTTCAAAATAAAATCAAGACAATTTAGATTTTTTTTTTCTTTTTCTTCCAAACAAAAGCCTGTGAGCCACTGAAAAGAGGTCCACCACTCTATTGGGACGTGACCCGCCACTTGAGAAATGGTGTTCTGAACAACTGTTTTGACTGTATTACAATCAAAGTCCCATTTGTTGGTCCTTCACACTGAGGAATCAGTCCACCACAGAACATGTTTTGAACAGGCTGTTAACATGTTTATTTGTTTAAAGATCTTTTTGTAGTTGTTGTTGTTTATGTTGGCTCGGCGTGTTTGTGGTTTCTGCTGCTTCTGTTGCCAGCATCGAGCTGGTTTTAGCACTTCTGCATTGGCTTCAAATTGTACAAGTTTCTTGTACTAAAACTTTGTTCTTATTTCAAAAAATTGTACAAGTAAATTTTTTACCCCATTGGTGGATTTTTTTTAACTCTTTACAAGCAATTCAGGCGTCATTGACCCCCATCAAGCTCTATGTCAGAATCAAAATTCTGACCTCACAGGGACTATGTTCATGTACTACGCAGTCTATGAGATAAATAAAGTATTACACACTTCTTGGCTTGGGTTAATTTAAATGGTTGGTTTATTATACATGACATCCCGAGTTACGACTTCAGTCCGTTTCCAAATAAGATCCTGTTCAGTGTAAATATAAAGTCAAGATTAAATTTATCCAGACACTGATTTCTTCCTTCACAGACAGGCCAGGCTCATTAAACCATCTCAAACAGAAACAGAAAGAGTTCCATTTAAATATGGAAACTACTTAAAGTCAATCTGTCACTTTTATGCCTGCAAAGTATTTCCAAGTCATTGAAATCACTGATATGTCTGCTGTAAGCTCACAGCATGCTCTGCTTAATCTGATGATAATAAACTCCTGTCTGACTCAGACAGGTAAAACTGAGTTCTGGCAGTTTTGATATTTTTACAACTGGTAAAATTTAGAGAGAATTATGCACAGGAAGCATCAGGGTCAGAAAAATGTCAAGGGAGATTCCTCACCAAATACTCAAGTACAGGTTTTAACTGTATAATGCGTTACAGCCTGTTGATTTTTCGAGCCACACTTGTTGAACGCAGCCATATTTATGTGCAGGGCGTGTGAACATGTCAATCAATTAGCTGCACACAAGCTGACGGCAGGCCGGGAGGCAGATGGCAGGCAGCACTCGGCTACCCTGATTGCTCACAGATCACTACCTGGCAATAAAACCCTGACGGATTTACACCAGCTCTTTGTGCAGACATGACGTGACGGGACGCCCCTGGAGGTCCTAGGCACAAAACCTCCTCCCAGGCTTTTGTTGATCTTCAGAGAGGCAGGAGGAGCTGACAGCAGGCCTGTAGCTGTGTTTGTGATTTACTGGGAATGTCCCAAAGTTTAGAAGCTTTTGGGCCATTATTGGTGCAGAAAGAGACAGAAGCTTCTCTGAAGTGAGTTCATTGCATTATCTGCATATCGTTGTGCCATGTATTGATGTTCTGTACAGATGATGCAGTAGGTAAACGGGCTGTGTAGAGCTGCATGATACAGTTCATCGATAAGACATTAATGAAAAAATATGGAACTATTTATCATTTGAGACTTTTTAATAATGTTATCTTGTCATCTCTGTCAGTCCTCTGAAACTGTGTCATCTGGATGTTGTTCCTTCCAGCTGTGTAAATAACAAGAGTAAAGGTTTCCTTAATATGGCCAGATATTGAGTCATTAAGGAAAACTCTCAGATTGAAGTTCCCCCAGTGGTACACACTGATCCTGAAAGTGATTTTTGGTGCAGGCAGCTGGAGATTAATATGAAATGTTGTGTTACTGCATCCTGCAGCTTGTGTTGCTCTGTGTTACTCTGTGTGTGTGTGTGTGTGTGTGGCAGGTTATTAAAGCTGTCATTTTCACCTGCAATCCTCTCGCCCCTTCCTGCACCAGTCTCTGTAATCTGACATTTATATTCCATTTCTTCAAAGTTTTATTAGGATCTCATCTCCAGTCAGCTGAATCTGAGCTATCATGAAACTCAACCTCTCAACGTGTCTTGATGTGCTGACTGTAAAAGTTTAACTTTCCTTTTTGCGGTAAAGCTCAGTCTCATCCAGTGCCATCACCTGGGAATGAGACTGAAATCCATCCTGTAATTCTAACTGTTCAAAGGTGTTCTGCTCCTGTAGCCTTCCCACTTTTAGAAGATTATCAGACCTGAATGACATAGAAGGAGGTATTTTAATCAGGAATTTAAAATGCCAACGCTGGATGTTCAGACTGAGCGTGTGCAGATGTTCAAACCTCTACATAGTCATATAATGTAGTAATCTCTGAATCTGATCAAAACACTCTGTTCTAAAAATAACACCAGATCTTCACCAGACTAGATGAAATGATGAGATTATCACATTAGGATTATCACATTACCAACATGATGCTAACTGAAGCTACCCATTTAACACATTATTTACCAACATGAAGCTAACTGAAGCTAACAGTTTAACACATTGTTTACCAACGTGATGCTAACTGAAGCTAACAGTTTAACACATTATTTACCACCATGATGCTAACTGAAGCTAACAGTTTAACACATTGTTTACCATCATGATGCTAACTGAAGCAAACAGTTTAACACATTATTTACCAACATGATGCTAACTGAAGCCAACAGTTTAACACATTGTTTACCACCATGATGCTAACTGAAGCTAACAGTTTAACACATTGTTTACCATCATGATGCTAACTGAAGCTAACAGTTTAAAACATTATTTACCAACATGATGCTAACTGAAGCTAACAGTTTAACACATTGTTTACCACCATGATGCTAACTGAAGCTACCAGTTTAACACATTGTTTACCATCATGATGCTAACTGAAGCTAACAGTTTAACACATTATTTACCAACATGATGCTAACTGAAGCTAACAGTTTAACACATTGTTTACCATCATGATGCTAACTGAAGCTAACAGTTTAACACATTATTTACCAACATGATGCTAACTGAAGCTAACAGTTTAACACATTGTTTACCACCATGATGCTAACTGAAGCTAACAGTTTAACACATTGTTTACCATCATGATGCTAACTGAAGCTACTAGTTTAACACATTATTTACCAACATGATGCTATCTGAAGCTAACAGTTTAACACATTGTTTACCACCATGATGCTAACTGAAGCTAACAGTTTAACACATTGTTTACCATCATGATGCTAACTGAAGCTAACAGTTAAACACATTGTTTACCAACATGATGCTATCTGAAGCTAACAGTTTAACATATTGTTTACCACCATGATGCTAACAGAAGCTACCAGTTTAACACATTGTTTACCATCATGATGCTAACTGAAGCTAACAGTTTAACACATTGTTTACCATCATGATGCTAACTGAAGCTAACAGTTTAACACATTATTTACCAACATGATGCTAACTGAAGCTAACAGTTTAACACATTGTTTACCATCATGATGCTAACTGAAGCAAACAGTTTAACACATTATTTACCAACATGATGCTAACTGAAGCTAACAGTTTAACACATTGTTTACCACCATGATGCTAACTGAAGCTAACAGTTTAACACATTGTTTACCATCATGATGCTAACTGAAGCAAACAGTTTAACACATTATTTACCAACATGATGCTATCTGAAGCTAACAGTTTAACACATTGTTTACCATCATGATGCTAACTGAAGCTAACAGTTAAACACATTGTTTACCAACATGATGCTATCTGAAGCTAACAGTTTAACATATTGTTTACCACCATGATGCTAACAGAAGCTACCAGTTTAACACATTGTTTACCAACATGAAGCTAACAGAAGCTAACAGTTTTACTTCAGCTTGTGGTCTTTGGTGTTAATGAGCAGGTGTCAAATGTGGCCGAGCTCTTTTCCTCAGGTTGATAGTCCATGAGGTGTCATCAGTTTGTCCCTGCTTTTGCTATCTTAGTGACCCTCATCCTCCTTTTGTGTCTTTTTCTTGCAGGAAAGTGGAGAGAAGAGCCAGGCACGATGAGATCCGCAGGAAGTACGGTATGTAGGAGCCCCTCTTCTCCTTTAATTAAACCTGTGTGATGACACTGCCTGTCTGTGTACTCGTTTCTTCCTGTGATGAACACACCTGCTGTACAGGACTTCATCAGTGGGTCTAACACAGTGCTGCATGTAGACTCCCTCTCCTCTGTGTTCTGCTTGTGTCAGCTGTCTCAGGTACATGTTGAATGGCTTTCAGGTTTTCCCGGACTGTCATTGACTGTTCTTTTCATACTCCCTGCCAGCGATGCATTATTCAGTACTGTGTACCGTTTCCTGAAGCAGAGTAATCAGGTCATGTGTATGTGACACTACGTCCTACACACTCCTATACACTCAGATCAATTTAAGCATAATTTATCAAGCAGCAGTGCCAAGTGTTAGCCCCCTCCTGGCTGTGTGCAGGAGTTTACAGGTCGCTGAAGCTGCAGGCAAAGGTTTGTCTTTGAACAAAGAGCAGCCTGGAATAAATTCTCAGGAATATGAGAGTCTGAGGGAGGCGGCTTTATTCATACTATCTATAACTGACTTACTGCACAGGGAATAAGGGCGCCTAGAGTCATACCTGTAATTATAATTCATACTCCCTCACTGGGATCCTTTCACCTGACAGTGGAACGAAGCTTTTTCTGATTTCACTGGAGAACCTCGTGGCCAAGCCTCAAGGAATCCTCGTTCACCTTCAACCATCCATGCTCTCATACGAGGACTGACCGGAGCTTTCAGGAAACAACACATCTCAGTGTTTAATCCCACAGAGGATGCACAGCAGCTTGCTGGATTGTATTTTACACAAGAAGCAGAATGAGTGTTAAAGCAGAATGAAATCCCCACAGAGGTAAACAAATGTGAGCAGGAGGCCTGAGGAACACACCGCCATCCATCACTGTCATGCTTTCCATACACAAAACCCACCTCACCTGACAGATGACTGCACTGATGCTGCCACACACACACACACACACACACACAAACACACACACACACAACATGAAGATAATCAATGGAAGTAAACCCTCCCACACAATTGAGTTTTTCCTGCATCAACAGAAGGAGCGACTTCCTCTTTGACTCTGGCTGAGGGTCTGTTGTTTCCTGTCAGACACAGTGATCTGTTTTCCTAAAGGTGTGAAGATTTACATCATCATCATCAACAAAACATTAACATGTCACAGGACACTGTTGCTCATTTAGCTGCTGAACACAGCTGAGCTAGCTGTCAGCTTCCCTTTGATCACTTGGTGTCAGTTTGGTGTGGAGGTTAGCCTTCACAATGGCAGAGAAAGAAAACACTGGAGATGACAGCGACTGTAATGTGTCATCATGTTCATTTGGTCTCACTTTCATACATTAGCATGTTAATAATCCACAGTGTAAAAGAGATTTTCTGAATACTACCTCTCAGTTTTGGTGGTCAGTTTCTCTGCTGAAAACCATTTCTTTTTTGGACCAGTACTTATATAGCGCTTTTTCTAGTCTTTCTGACCACTCAAAGTGCTTTACACTGCTAGTTTCATTCACTCATCCACACCACATTCACACACTGATGGTAGAAAGATCTATTGTAGACCATCAGTTTTTAACTAACACATTCACACATCACTGACAAACAGTGGGAGCAATTGCTGACTGCAGGAGCTGGGAATCGAACCCGCGACCTTACGATTGAGGGACGACAACTCTACCACTGATCCACAGTCGCCCCAACTTGTTGCTAAGTGCCGCTTGTTGCAGCAGCTCTCCCTTCGTTCCTTTTTTATTTTATTTTTTTTTGTTTGTCCTTTTTTTCCTTGTCCTTCTTTTCATACTTGGAGCCTTTTTGTCTCATTTGTAACCAAACTGGTTACATCTGCAGTAGTGGTTTCACTTTGTTTTGTGTGTTCCTGTGTGTGTCCAGAGATCGTACATGTAATCATGATTGCATTGTTTACTCACAAGATCAGCTTTTAGCAGTCTGTAGCATATCAATGCTAAATGTTTTAACTACAAATAACCACATCACCTCATCGCTCAGCATCCTGTGAAGTAAACAAACAAAATGTTCAAAAAGATCTGCTGTCCGAAACAAACACATGCCTCAGTAAGAGTCCTGTCTTTGGACACTGGGTGATGGTGCTCATGGGAAACAGTCTTTGTGTCACTGCAGTCAACACCAAACAGAAGATCCTCTCAGAGCCTCTAAAGAAAATGTTGCACATGGCAGATTTTCTTCAAATTAGAGTGTTGTCTTTGCAGAAGTGATTTGATCAGTATTTTTAAAAATGGTCCAAAACAATGAATGGTAAAGTTCTACCAAACTCTCAAGACCTCAGAAAATCTAAGGTTACCATGATGTGAACCGCTGACACTAACAGCGCGTGCTTCCTCGGAAGATGTATCTCAACTGCAGCTGTCAGTCAGATATCAGCAGTTAGTTTACATGACATTAAACTCTCTGTGCAAAGATCTGCTCACAGGCTTTACTTCAGCTATCCTCTCTGTGTCTAATGGAGGATTTTATAGTTTAGAAATCCTCCAAGTCTCTCAGCTCTGCTCCTTCAGTCCAGCTGTTGTTATGTCGGCAGGATTTCTGGTTTCCCTGAGTTACAGTTCACTCTTTCATAATCATGCAGGAGCATGCTGTTCACCTCCTGCACGCCAAGAAACAAAACAAGACAAGACCCCCATAAATCCTTCTGTCCTGACCATTCAGTGAGAACAAGTTTTCTGACAGTGAATTCAAAGAACAGTAACATTATCACAACAGATTGTGCTCTCACAACTGTTTAAATCAGTTCTGAGGTGGATCTGGCCCTGTCTCAGGGTCACCTGAGCCTGTATGGAGTCTCCACATGTTTTCAAAGGGGATCAGTCTTTGTCACCTGTTTGTTTGGTCTTCCACAGCGCATACAGATTTTTGTTTGTAAGCAGTAAAAATCTTTTTTTAAGTTCAAACAAAAATAGAAGTGTTTTGACTCATACTGCACTCAACAGTCAGAATTTAAATACACACATAACATCTTAAATTTTGTTGCTTCAGTTTCTTCCAAGTAGAGAACAGGTTTATCCCTTTAGTTGCTGTTTTGATCCTTTGTGATGGTGAAAAAAAAAAGCATTCCTGGAGATGAAGGCAGGTTGCATGAAGCAGGCTGTGGAAACGTTTGTATGAAATGTTTGTCTCTGGTTGACTCTGGTGAACCCCGTCTGTGAAGATGTGATGATCTGGGAACGTGAGCAGCAGAAAACGGCTGATCATGCTCCCTCCTCTTCCTCACTCCTCTGTCCTGTTTGTCTCCTCTCTCCTCGCCCTCCTCTCTCCTCTGTGCAGGTCTGGTCGGGGACTCGGACCACCCATACAGCAAGTTTGAGAACGAGTAAGCAGTTGCACTGGAGGAAGTCCACGGGCGTCATGTCGAGCAGCTCTTTCCTTTTAGCTTGGAGTGACGCCGGTTTGTCTCCAACATGAGATGAATCTGCAGAGTGCTGCTGCTCGCGTTGATCCAGCTCAGACAAAAGAAATCATCCGTTTCACTCTTCAACACCATAAACATCTGACTTATTCCTGCCTTCTGATTCTTGATGAGGATGCTGTGTAGCGTGTTAAATGTGTTAAATCTTTTTTAAACTCCTTCAGAGTTGTTTTGTCTCCTGTAATTTCTCTCTGAGTCGTTTCTTTTAAAGATCCTAGTTTCTTAAATCAGTCTTTGCTCTTTGCACATGTGGTTTTGAAGTCAAATACAAATTGATTGCACTGTAGATGTGTCCTGACACATGAATAAAATCTTGCCTCTTAATGGCCTCGTTTTCTCTATTCACAACATAAATGTGCTTCGTTTTTATCCTTCCTGCAAACTGACCGTCTCTTCATCGAACTGGGTGTGAAAACTTAATGAGTGGATAAACTCCTGTTCAGTCCCTCAGCAGCGCTCTGAACTCTTCATCAGCTCCTGACTCCACTCTTCTAACCACCTGATGGCTGAGCTCCATCTCCAGGATGACGCACCAACATGTTCCACGTCTGTCATGTGAGCCGTGCAGATTTGTGTGAAGAGCTGTGTTCATTTGAAGCATCGCAGCCACCTGCTGCCTTTTTAACATTTAAAAGATAATTAGTCTTTGTTGGAGGAAGCAATGGAGGTGATTGCAGACGTTTAAAAGTTTATTTAAAAAGTCCTCTTGACTGTTTATACCTGTAGGTACGAAGGTAAATTTATACCAAAGGGTTGTTCTGGATGAAACTTATTCACATTTCGAGTTTTTCTGCAGGTTTTTATTGTTTGTTTTCTTTCTCTTCGCTGCATAAAACTGGAGCATATTCAAGTGTTTAAGTCTTAGTTATGGAAAAAAAAAAAAAAAAACTTTTTAAGACTTTAATTGAGCCACATTCACAGACAAGTCTATAAAATCCATCTTATTTAGAGATGTATAAAGAAAAAAATGACTCCAAGTTGTTTGTAAAAAATAAATCTGCTGATGGGGTTAGAATAAAATTACTCCTTTTTTCTTGAAATATTAATAATATCTTGAAATTAGACATTTTTCGGGACTTTTTAGGTGAATGTGGTTCTTGTGTTAAGACATTTTATGCTACAACTAGCATGTGTCACCTGTCTGTTTATTTAGCTCTGCTCAGGTTGATCTACTCGTTTTCAGGGAAACGCTCAGTCTGGATCCTGGACCAGAGATCAGAGTCTCCTTTAACCCCCTTTAAGAAATAAAAAAAAGAGAAGCTGGAGTTGGATTAGCGTCTTTTTGCAGATCTATCCGGCTGTTTGTGCTGTTCTTTAGTAAACATAATCTTCGCTTGAACTCTTTGTGTGTTATTGGTATGACTCTTTAATGTGTCTTTGTGTGCTCAGTTTGTGGCATAACACCATCCAGGAAATTGGTTGGTACTCTCAAAGCTTGTTAGAGTACATCAGCCAGAGGCAGGTACACAAACTCCCTGCTCCCTCAGTGTGAGGTATCGGGACATAAACCAGAGCACAGACCACCAGCTGTGAAAAGACAGGAGTTAAAATCCACTTTGAGGTCACTTCACAGGGAGAGTGAGCGACACAAACATCTCCTTCTTCTTTAGTCACTCTTCATTTTATCATTTCATGAGTTAATGTTCTCCATTTGGTTTGTAAAACTCCATAACAGGGCTCTGCTGATGGTTTCCCGCCAGCATCAGTCCGACGCGTTGCACCTGCATGCTTCACTCACGCGTGCTAACTTAAGCTCAAAGTACGTCTGGTTGACTTTTCAGTCCAGTTTGTAACAACATGCAGTTTTTTTCCACTTGTCATAAGAGCTGTCTGAAGTTTTTAAAGTGAAAGGTGAAGGTTATTTTCTATCACAGCATCATTTGTGTCCTTTCATGTCTTCTAATAAGACATTTTTTCTGGACCTTTCATGTGGATGTGGCTCATATTGAGTTTATTAAGATATTTTTACGAGTACAAACACTTCATTTGATTTCAGTTGTTGCTGTGATTTCAAGGTCTGATCTGTTTACTATCTGACTCACAGTAAATAAATCTGCAGTTTGAGGAGAACAGAAAAGACAAACAGGGAATAATCCAGGTATTCACACGTATCCATGATTGTTTTTTGAGACGACCGTGTGACCCAGTCTTTCCTCTGGGCCACAGCCTGTTACAGTTCAGCACAAGCTTTCATCCACTTAATTCTTCTCCTCTTCCACTTTGCTTGTCACACCTGCCTGCTGTGCCGTCACACCTGTCCTGGTGTTCATTTCACCTGTCTGCTCCTTTTCTTCTCTCCTCTCTCTGTACCCTGAGTCTCTGGGAAGCAGTGTGACCTGTCTGTCAGTTTTGGTCATGTGACTGCTAACACTTTCCAGCCCTGCAGAACAGGGGCTGGAAGTGACATGCTGAAATGTGTTATAATTACTATAAATACACTGTATGTAACGATGCCTTAATAATAACCTAACTTTTGATTTTACTTCACTTGTCATTGTTTATACTCCAGCTCACAAACTCAGGTGCATGAGCTGAGTTCACATATTTTTAATCCCAAACATTCCACTGTACAGGATACATAAACATGTTCATGCCAGTTCCTCCTGCTGAAAAACATCCCCACAGCATGATGCTGCCACCACCATGCTTCACTGTAAAGATGGGATTGTCCAGGTGATGAGCGGTGCCTGGTCTCCTCCAAACATGACGCCTGGCATTCACAAGTTCAATCTTTGTCTCATCAGAGCAGAGAGTTTTCTTTCTCCTGGTCTCAGAGTCCTTCAGGGGCCTTTAGTCAAACTCCAGGCGGGCTGCCATGAGCCTTTTACTAAGGAGTGGCTTCAGTCTGGACCCTCTACCGTACAGGCCTGATTGGTGGATTCCTGCAGAGATGGTTGTCCTTCTGGGAGGGTCTCCTCTCTCCATCATGGAGTCCACTGAGCTCATTAGAACCTTCAAAGCAGCAGAAATGTTTCTGGACCCTGGATCCAGATTTGTGCCTGGAGTCAATCCTGTCTCTGAGGTCTACAGACAGTTCCTTTGACTTTGTGCCTGGTTCACATTCTGACATGCACTGTCACCTGTGGGACCTTATGTAGACAGGTGTGAGCCTTTCCAGATCAGGTCCAATCAGCTGAATTGACCACATGTGAAGCTGAAGGAACATCTCAAGGAGGATCAGAGGAACCAGGATGAACCTGAGCGACATTTAGAGCTTCAAGGCAAAGCCTGTGAAGACTTATCTACATGTCTTTTATTTTTAATTAATTTACAAAAAACAAAGGAAGGAAGGAAGAGGAAGAAAAAATAATTTATTCCATTTTGTAATGAGGCTGTAACATAACAAAACTCCCTGCTGATCAGGGAGGCAACCTGACAACAAGACGACCAAAATTACTTTTATTTAATTTATAACACACATGATCCATTAACAACACAGTCCTCCTGTCTGCATTTAAAAGACTGCTGAAATGTGATTGGCCAATCAGATACTCAAGCTCTTGCTATTGTTTAACGATGTCTTATTCAGGTTGTGCGTTGATAAAGACTGTATTCGAGGTATCATTGTAAAATGAAATGGCCCGTTTAAGGCCTTTGCACCTGGGACCTTGGTACCCTTTGACCCCCTCATGACGTGAGGACTTAAGATCCTGACCTTCTGTGACTTATCTCTCAGTGTGGTGCAGATCAGCGCTGTTTCTCAAACATATGTAAAATGTTTGCATGCATCAAAGACACGCACCCTGCAATGAAGCTCCAGTTTAAACCAATCAAAGCGAGCGTTTGTCTCCATTATGAGCGCTGCAGTCACAGTAATTAAGCAGCAGGATGAAAACATTCACCCCTCTGCATTCCACAGATGACTCCAGAGCAGGCTGCCCAATCTCAGATCCACACATATCCTGGTCTGAGACGTGTTAAGACACACACACAAACACACACACACACACACACACACACACACACACACACACACACACACACACACACACACACACACACACACACACACACACACACCCTCCATAGCATGTCTCTGAATTACACATGCAGCTGCTGTGGTGACTGCAGCACAGACATGATCAGAGATGCCAGGCGGCACATGAAGACACATGACAGGAGCAGAACGGAGCTCATGAGCTCACTGCTGCAGGATTTAGATTATTGATGCTGCTTGTTCATCACTGTGATCGCTTTAATCCCAGAGCTAATCCCAACTACAGCAAAGAAAGTTAACTGATGTGGCCAGGCGAAATAGGCTGCTGAATGTTATCATCAAATTACCCCCCCCCCCCCCCCATGAAATTTTTATATTTATATATATATATATATATATATATATATATATATATATATATATATATATATATATATATATATATATATATATATATATATATATATATATATACACACACACACACTCACCGGCGACTTTATTAGGCATACCTGTCCAACTGCTCGTTAATGCAAATTTCTAATCAGCCAATCACATGGCAGCAACTCAATGCATTTAGGCATGTAGACATGGGGTGCATCTCAAAGCACCAAATGTCCTTCCTTACTTCCTCCACTTGCATCGTTCACTTGTGTCTTAGTCCCTCCAACAAGAGATGCATGAGAGAGATGCAAGGAAATGAAGAGAGGAGTCAAGGAGAATTTAGATGTCCTCTCCTCTAACAGCCGATCACCTCTGGATCACCTGTCAGTCGGCTCTAACAGCTGATCACCTCTGGATCATCTGTCAGTCAGCTCTAACAGCTGATCACCTCTGGATCATCTGTCAGTCAGCTCTAACAGCTGATCACCTCTGGATCATCTGTCAGTCGGCTCTAACAGCTGATCACCTCTGGATCATCAGTCAGTCGGCTCTAACAGCTGATCACCTCTGGATCATCTGTCAGTCAGCTCTAACAGCTGATCACCTCTGGATCATCTGTCAGTCGGCTCTAACAGCTGATCACCTCTGGATCATCTGTCAGTCAGCTCTAACAGCCGATCACCTCTGGATCATCAGTCAGTCGGCTCTAACAGCTGATCACCTCTGGATCATCTGTCAGTCGGCTCTAACAGCCGATCACCTCTGGATCATCTGTCAGTCGGCTCTAACAGCCGATCACCTCTGGATCATCTGTCAGTCAGCTCTAACAGCTGATCACCTCTGGATCATCTGTCAGTCGGCTCTAACAGCTGATCACCTCTGGATCATCTGTCAGCTCTAACAGCTGATCACCTCTGGATCATCCGTCAGTCGGCTCTAACAGCTGATCACCTCTGGATCATCAGTCAGTCGGCTCTAACAGCTGATCACCTCTGGATCATCTGTCAGCTCTAACAGCTGATCACCTCTGGATCATCCTTCAGCTCTAACAGCCGATCACCTCTGGATCATCTGTCAGTCGGCTCTAACAGCCGATCACCTCTGGATCATCTGTCAGTCAGCTCTAACAGCCGATCACCTCTGGATCATCTGTCAGTCGGCTCTAACAGCCGATCACCTCTGGATCATCTGTCAGTCGGCTCTAACAGCCGATCACCTCTGGATCATCTGTCAGTCAGCTCTAACAGCTGATCACCTCTGGATCATCTGTCAGTCGGCTCTAACAGCCGATCACCTCTGGATCATCTGTCAGTCGGCTCTAACAGCCGATCACCTCTGGATCATCCGTCAGTCGGCTCTAACAGCCGATCACCTCTGGATCATCTGTCAGCTCTAACAGCCGATCACCTCTGGATCATCCGTCAGTCGGCTCTAACAGCCGATCACCTCTGGATCATCCGTCAGTCGGCTCTAACAGCCGATCACCTCTGGATCATCCGTCAGTCGGCTCTAACAGCCGATCACCTCTGGATCATCTGTCAGCTCTAACAGCTGATCACCTCTGGATCATCTGTCAGTCAGCTCTAACAGCTGATCACCTCTGGATCATCTGTCAGTCAGCTCTAACAGCCGATCACCTCTGGATCATCTGTCAGCTCTAACAGCTGATCACCTCTGGATCATCTGTCAGTCAGCTCTAACAGCTGATCATCTCTGGATCATCTGTCAGTCAGCTCTAACAGCCGATCACCTCTGGATCATCTGTCAGTCAGCTCTAACAGCCGATCACCTCTGGATCATCTGTCAGCTCTAACAGCTGATCACCTCTGGATCATCTGTCAGTCAGCTCTAACAGCTGATCACCTCTGGATCATCTGTCAGTCAGCTCTAACAGCCGATCACCTCTGGATCATCTGTCAGTCAGCTCTAACAGCTGTTTGTGTGTCTGCTCATGTGCGCTGTAATAACTCTAATCAAATAAAAACAGTAACAGATCTTTGTCTGTGTTTTTAACCTGTTTAACAAACACTGTCACATGAAGAAAACCTGAACTCTGTTTATTCTGTGTCCTGTTTAGAAGCACACGGATCACTTTACCACTAAAATGCCTCATTATTAGATTATTTATTAATTATTCAGCCTAGAGCGTATCTGATGGTGAACCCTGAAACTTATTAATATAACCTAGTTTATGATGTCTCAGGAACTCTGGATATTAGTTATTTATTAGATCTCAGAGAAAACAGAAATCCTGTTACTCTTTACAAACCTCACAGCTGTTTTTTCTCTCAGACTTAAATTCTGTTCATAAAGAAAACGAGAATCAACAAGAAAATGAAGGAGAGAAATAACTGATCACCAATATTTATTTTCAGTCTTTTTTATTGCACTCTATGAATTATTTTTCTGTTAGATGATGAATTTGACCTGAACAGTTTTATAAACTCAGCAGTGATCCTCTGTTATATTGATTTTTTGACGGCTGTCTTCAGTATTTTGAGCTTTAAACTCACATCAGTCTTTTTTAACTCCAGCTTTATGACTTGTTTCAGGATTATCCTCTGGATACTGACTGTTTTCAGCTCCGTCTTTTCGCTCTCATTAAACTCAGGTGATCAGAAGTTTCAGAGTTTCAAGTCTGAGCTGCTGCAGCGTCCAATCACTGAGTGATATCCCATATGGGGGCGTGCCTGTTGGTGAAAAGACTTCCGCAAAGGCAGCTCTTATGTCTCTTGATTATTGCTCCTCCGATCAACCTCCTCCCTCCTCTCTCCTCTCTCCTCCCTCCTTTCTCCTCCGACCACAATTAACGCTTTGGGACACCCTTCAATATGGCGCCTCAGAAAGTACTTCTGGTGCTGTGGAGGAGAGAGGAGACTGCATTTTGGCGCTTTGAGACGCACCTGTGGTCATGACGATCTGCTGCAGTTCAAACTGAGCATCAGAATGGGGAAGAAAGGCGATTTAAGTGACTTTGAACGTGTCATGGTTGTTGGTGCCAGACGGGCTGGTCTGAGTATTTCAGAAACTGCTGATCTACTGGGATTTTCACACACAACCATCTCTAGAGTTTACAGAGAATGGTCCAAAAAAGAGAAAATATCCAGTGAGCATCAGTTCAGTGGGTGAAAATGCCTTGTTGATGCCAGAGGTCAGAGGAGAATGGTCAGACTGGTTTGAGCTGATAGAAAGGCAACAGTAACTCAATAACCACTTGTTACAACCGAGGTATGAAGAAGAGCATCTCTGAACACACAACACATTGAACCTTGAGGCAGATGGGCTACAGCAGCAGAAGACCACACCAGGTGCCACTCCTGTCAGCTAAGAACAGGAAACTGAGGCTACAATTCACACAGGCTCAGCAAAACTGGACAATAGAAGATTGGAAAAACGTTGCCTGGTGTGGTGAGTCTCGATTTCTGCTGCAACATTCGGATGGTAGGGTCAGAATTTGGTGTCAACAACATGAAAGCATGGATCCATCCTGCCTTGTATCAATGGTTCAGGCTGCTGGTGGTGGTGGTGTAATGGTGTGGGGGATATTTTCTTGGCACACTTTGGGCCCCTTAGTACCAATTGAGCATCGTTTCAACACCACAGCCTACCTGAGTATTGTTGCTGACCATGTCCATCCCTTAATGACCACAGTGTACCCATCTTCTGATGGCTACTTCCAGCAGGATAACGCTCCATGTCATAAAGCTGGAATCATCTCAGACTGGTTTCTTGAACATGACAATGAGTTCACTGTACTCAAATGGCCTCCACAGTCACCAGATCTCAATCCAATAGAGCACCTTTGGGATGTGGTGGAACAGGAGATTCTCATCATGGATGTGCAGCAGACAAATCTGCAGCAACTGTGTGATGCTATCATGTCAATATGGAGCAAACTCTCTGAGGAATGTTTCCAGTACCTTGTTGAATCTATGCCATGAAGGATTAAGGCAGTTCTGAAGGCAAAAAAGGGGTCCAACCCAGTACTAACAAGGTGTACTTAATAAAGCAGTCAGTGAGTGTATATATCTGTATTATTCAGCACTGGATTGTGTGAGTCTGCTTTTACCTGGCAGTTTGTGCACGGATCACTTTATATTCCAGGTGAAACCTGAGACTGTGCTGATGAGGCTGGTATTTGGAGGAGTACCTCGACCTGCACACAATCACCGGGTGTTGCAGAGGGTAGCTGCCTCAAGCTGGAGCGCTGACTACGAACTGGTCCATGATTTTATCCCTCCTCCTGCAACACATTACAGGGCGGAGCTACCTCTTTGACGGACACCATCGACTACAAATAGGAACACGGTGCATCCCGGGACTCCTCCAATCCTCGTGTCCAGGGCGGGGTCTGAGGGTCGAAACCAGAGAGAGAATCCCAAAAATGACATCTCGATTGCGGTGGAGCAGGGAGCGACCGGGACGCTGAGAGAAGAAAGAAAGAAGTCAAAGCCAGAGCGCGTATTTGAGGATCTAACACGAAAAGACGCTCGGGTGAGGCGCGGAAAATTACGCACAGCTTCCAGTGGATGCTTCTGCTCCTGTGTGGACTCTTACTGCCTGCTTTTTCTTTTTGAAATGTAGTTACTGCTTTGTGAAAATCCACAGAAGGCATTTGTTTTTACTAGTTGATGAGAGAAGTGAGAGGCGCTGAGGCTCCGTTTCCTGTTTGCCAGCGTTGTGCAGCTGGGCTGAAGAAGCCCCGCAGGGCTGCTTGAACACCGGACCTCCTTTCTCCGCCTCAAATCGCCGCCAGTCCCGCTGCCAAAGTCGGTGAGCAGAAAAGAAATGTGTGACCTGCTGCCAGCCTCCCAGCCCGTGGAGAAAATCGGCAAAATGAAAAAGTTGAGGAGAACTTTGTCGGAGAGTTTCAGGAGCATTGGTGAGTAACGGGACGTGTTTTCCGTGTTTCAAAGCATTTTGCAGCTCTTAGTGCAGAATGTGCGCAGAAAAATGTCTCCAGCAGCAGAAACCCACAGGCTGCTGTTTTCTACAGAGCTGATGTCTGCTCACAGTTTAACCCACAGAAACTTGGCCCGAGCGCCTTTCTCCGAGCTGAACGTGGTTGAAAGACTTTCAGAATGAGGTTCTGTCGTGAAGTTTGTGAGCACAGAAAACTAATCTGCCTCCCTGGAAGTGAGCTGACTGAGGATGAGTGATCAACTCTGGATCCTCATGAGAAGCCGCAGACTCCTCTTTGATCTTCATGTTATTACATGGCGTTATTACTGTTAACTCGTTGATGTCACACACAGGGTACAGTTATCAACCTCTGAGGAGAAATGTGTGTGTGTGTGTGTGTGTGTGTGTGTGTGTGTGTGTGTGTGTGTGTGTGTGTGTGTGTGTGTGTGTGTTTTCTGAAAGGAAAAATGTGAGCAATGTAAATGTGACCGCCTTCCACAGAGAGAAGCACAGCCTGACACATCAGAGGCTGGGTGATACTGACAACAGATAGCTGTCTGATCCGCCTCACCGTGTTTTAATTCCCAGATCCTCATCAGTCAGATGATGTTCACTCGCAGAGACGTGCCCCACTCTCTCCTTTTGTCTGAGTTAATGTCTCAGAAACTATTTTTGCTCATATTTTGGAGATAAAAATGTAGTAACTGTCAGTTATCCTCACCACCCTGTAAAGATCAGTTAAAACTGAGACACTGTGACAAAGCTCTGCTGTTACATCGTAGAATAATTCTCTCTAAGGATAGAAGGGATGGACATGAAGACTGTTGGACAGTCACTGCTTATTAGACCCCGAATATCCACATAATCTTTGCTCCCCATGCAGACATCAGAAGATAGAGATACATTCTATGACTGTGCAAACTGAAACATGTTGATGATTAATCCCAGTTTTATCTTGTAAAGGTTGCACTTTTTTGAAGTTGCTCCCAGAAGTCTTTGCTGCTGCAGAAGTCTGTTTTTTTTTTTCACATTTCTGAATCTCCCATCAGTTGTGGCAGCTGGTACCGATGCATTCACATGATTTTCTGAATGTTTGAAGTTATGTTAAAAGTTTTTTTTGTCACTCAGTAGTTAAATTAAAATAAAATTACAACCAGCAAACAACAGTAAAAAAGAAAATACCTTTTAAGATGAGATAATGATCATATGAATTATTTGATTTTGCTAAAACATAATTAATCAAATATTTGAAAATCCCACCTTGTGCTTAGTTGAGGTCGTCTCTGTATTTTGGATTGTGAACCAACTCTAGAGTAGAAACACTTTTTTAATGATCCGCTCCTTCATTTTGTAACTAAAATGCCAACATGTTGTGCATCACCCCAGACCAGCATCTTGAATATGAATATGAGGCTGTTACAGTCCAGAGCTCAGTGCTGTCTGCAGCATGCATACACACGCGCACGCACACACACATACACATACATACACACACACACACACACACACACACACACACACACACACACACACACACACACACACACACACACACACACACACACACACACACACACAGAGCGAGCTTCAGAGCAGACTGGAGTACACACTGGTTTTACAGTAAATTAAAGATGTATACTGATTGAAAAGATAAACCAAAGTGAACATTTGTGCACACATTTTGAAGAGGCAGCCTACCTACCAACCAACCAACCAACCACAAAAAGCTATCTGGAGGGATGTTGTTTTAATTTCCATCTCATGGTGGTGTAAAGCTGATCTTTTAACTCTAAATTTGTCACTCACTTAAAAATGACAACGAAGGGTTGAATGTACCACATTAATGTGAAAACAAGCTCATATTGTTCATATCATCTGTGGCTTTGGGGGCGACTGTGGAACAGCGGTAGAGTTGTCGGCTCTCAATCGTAAGGTTGAGGGTTCGATTCCCAGCTCCTGCAGTCACATGCCGAAGTGTCCTTTAGCAAGACACTGAACCTCCAATTGCTCCCACCGTGGTCAGTGGTGTATGAATGGATATTAATGTGTTAGTTAAAAAACTGATGGTCTACAATAGATCTTTCTACCATCAGTGTGTGAATGTGGTGTGGATGGGTGAATGACACCAGCAGTGTAAAGCGCTTTGAGTGGTCAGAGCGACTAGAAAAGCGCTATATAAGTACTGGTCCATTTACCATTTACCATTTGTCTGATGCTGCGTGTCTCTGTGGTGAACACCTGACTGATCTCACACACACACACACACACACACACACACACACACACACACACACACACACACACACACACACTCACCTTTAAACTGAGGTGACTTCAGTTTTTTTTTGTCTTTCAAATCTTGATTTGTCTTCAGATAATCATCTGACTTGGTGTACCTCTTCACCAACGGAGCGCAGTCTGGCTGATCACCGTTTGTTATCCTGAGAGAAGCCTGCTTTGTTATCTCAAGATAACGAAATATATTAATCTTCTCGGAAAAACTGACTTCACTGTTTTTCGATTAGGAGGAAAAAAATGTAGATCTCAAGAAAAATGTGAAAATTACTTTTTATTACAGGAAAACAAAGAGAATAGGCTTCTTAACTGTTGTAACATCATATATATATATATATATATATATATATATATATATATATATATATATATATATATATATTTGAGGTGGGGAAGAAAAATCCCGGCATTATCATGCATCAGAAACCATCTGCAGCCTTCCGTCATATCACTTGGTGTCAAGGTGTACCCATCCAGTCTCACCTCATTCTCTTTTCTTTATCTCTTTTTATCTTTAGTTCTGACACATGCATATCCTGCTGAAGAACCCCCCCCCCCCCCCCCCTCCACACACACACACACACACACAGACACAAACACGCATGTTCACAGGGTTCAGTGGTCTTTGGTACAGGGGCTTGTGTGCAAAGTGAAGAGGTGGATGCAGCCTGTAAGAAAAGATGAGGAATGAGCAGAAGTGATTTTGGGTCGATGTTGCAGGAGAAGAAAGATTGGCATTGACTTTTCCGCTGTGCTGACTCTGATCTCCTATTGGCCATCTTTCCTCCCATCCAGATCAACACATCTGAGCATCGATCGGCCTCTCGCTCTGCTCCACGGATGCTTTAACAAAGCCCATTCAAGGGGCAGCTTATTGTTTATGTCCTTCAAACAGTGTTGATCCAACAGCTCCCAGTGGGCAGGGCTGTATCACGTGTCAATTTATGGGTCTGTGTAACATGATGCATGGTGGATGTTTTCATTTTAATAGCTGTAGCCTAACGCCGGGCTCCCCTGAGCTGTGAGTTCAGCTCAGTCATTAACGAGCCGTCAGTTTGGCAGGCTGTGATTTCAATAACATGAGGAAATCCACACGTAGATTTAATGTAAAACCCCTTCAGTCACTTTGTATTAAATCAAATATCCAACATGTGGTGGGCCGTCCACCATGATTAGACACACTGCTGATGAAAGCCCCCCCCTGGATCCTCACATCATATCATACAGCTGTGTCTTTACTCAAACAGGAGAGATCACAGTCATACACATCTCCATCTGGTGCTTCATGTTTTAATCCATGGTGGGGTTTTCTCTCAGCTGTGACTGAAGATCTTTGCAGGATGTGTCCTGGCATGAAGTGACTGGAGGGAATGTTTCTGCCATTGAGGTGCACTCAGGTGACTTCATTAACCATCCCCTGCTCTGTGCAGGTTGCCTCCAGGTCAGGTGTGTCTACGGGTCCAAGCTTTAATGTGTGATCAGAGCTGCATCCATGTATCTACACCCACCACCAACACTGACAGGTACACCCTGCTTATACTGGGTCAGACCCTCTTTACCTCCAGAATGGTCTTGATTCTTATAGATTCAACAAGGTGAGCCTGTGTGGATTGTAGCCTCAGTTTCCTGTTCTTAGCTGACAGGAGGGTCACCTGGTGTGGTCTCCAGCTGTTGTAGCCCGTCTGCTTCAAGGTTGGACCTGTTGTGGGTTCAGAGATGGTCTTCTGCAGACCTTGGTTGGAACCAGTGGTTCTTTGAGTTCCTGTTGTCTTTCTATCATCTCCAACCAGTCTGTCCATTCTGACCTCTGGACTCAACAAGACCTTTAGTCCCAGAGAACTGCTGCTCCCTGGATATTTGCTCTGTTTGGGACCATTCTCTGTAAACCCTACAATGGTTGTGGGTTCAAATCAAACTTTCTCAGCATGCATCGGACCAGTTTACCTGGCATACTGTTTCCCACAATGAACGGCGCTAATGCTGTTTCTCTATGGGGTCGGCACTCTGGTTTAGGGGAATTACCGCCACCTCCTAGAATGAGTCGGAATAACAACTACAATACAGCACTTCAGTTAAACGGTCTGTGAGAAAGAAGAGCAGTGATGTGAAAGAAAAGTTGTTAAAACTTCACTTCTAGTTTTAAAAGAGGAGTTTACTTCTACAGATTCATTAATCATTATATGGAAGTTGTTTTTACTTTACTTAACTTTTGCTTAAAAGATCTCTTCACTAAAATATGATAAATGTTCTCTTCCCTTGCTCAATACTATTTATTTTTATTTTTATTTATATTTATATTTATATTTATATTTAACTATAAATTTAAAAACGAAAAAATCCATCAGCTGTAGTCCCATTTCCCTAAACTGAAAATCAGAGTAGCAAACTACTTTCAAAAGCGGTAGGCAGTATGCAGTGCCTGCTACATACTAAAGTCACATGTCGTATGTAGTAGGCTGTTTGGGAAACAGCCACTGACTTGAAAGGAAACCTATCTGATCCAGTGCTGTGACAAAGCGGAGCTGCATCGCAGACGCAGCCGGTGTAGTTCAGCCGTCACTCTCTCTCTCTGTCTCTTGTCTTCCCCATAGTCTGTATAATTAACCCCCCCAATCGCCACCCATGTGACGGTTAGGTTTGTGCATGCCCTCTGGCTGCTGCGCTGACATGAGAATGAGAAGAAGGAGCGCCAAGTACCCCTATCCCAACGGCGGCATGCATCAACACAGACATATAAAGAAGAGTTCATCAAAGTTGACTTCACTAAAGCCCAAAGAAATGGAGAGGACAGACCTCAGTGTGTTTTATGTGGCAGGAGCTCAGAAATGAGAGTTTAAAATTTTACTGATGGGACATTTCAAATCAAGCACCCCACAAACACGGAAAAATCAAAGGAGTTTATCCAATGCAAAGAGGAGGCGTTCAAGAAACAGAGCTTTGAGAGCAGTGAAGAAAGTTACTCTGATGTCAGGTTTTGTTTATGAATGTTACATCTGAGCAGTTAGCTTCATGTGCCTGTCACATTTATGGGATGTACTTCTTACTGCTGGCTGAGAGCTGCGTGTTAGCAACGAGCTAACGCTCGATACTGAATGAAAGGAGGGAAACAAAAGACACACTGTGTGAGAGTGTGTGTGTGTGTGTGTGAGAGTGTGTGTGTGTGTGTGAGAGAGTGTGTGAATGTATGTTCAGGGTTAAGTACGACAAGATGCTGTAAGTGTGTTTAGGTGTAAGTACAACAAGGTGCTGTGAGTGTGTGTGTTCAGGTATAAATATGATAAGATTCTGTTAGTGTGTTTGTGTTTAGGTTTAACTATGATGGGATGCTGTACGTGTGTGTGTGTGTGTGTGTGTGTGTGTGTGTGTGTGTGTGTGTGTGTGTGTGTTGAACTTCATAGTTGTATGAGTCGACAGTTGCGCAGCTGTTAGGACTGTTGCTTCACAGCAAGAAAGTTGCCAGTTCGAATCCCGGTTTGGGCATGGTGTGCTTCTCTGTGTAGTCTGCATGTTCTCCCTGTGCATGTGTGGGTTCTCTCCTGGTACTCCAGCTTCCTCCCACAGTCCAGAAACATCGGGTTAACTGCTGATTCTAAATTGCCCGTAGGTGTTAGTGTGAGTGTAAAAGGTTGTCTGTCTCTGTGTCAGTCCTGTGATTGGCTGGAGACCAGTCCAGGGTGTACCCCACCTCTCACCCTAAGTCAGCTGGGATAGACTCCAGACACCCTGAACAGGATAAGCTGTATAGAAGATGGATGGATGAATTGTATGTGTTCATCCTCATTGGTTCATATATTCAGAGATGTAGAGCCTTCCTATCCTGATCCTCTGATAACAGCTGTTGCTGTATGACATTGGTCCAGACACAGCAGCCGTAATGACTGGAGGATCATTAATGGTCAAGTGCGAAGGAAGGTTGAGTCTGGCTCCTGGGGAGACACCACATTTCTGGTTTTGGTTTTAGACAGAGACTGAAATAAGAGTTTTTAAAACACCAGGGAGAGAAGAATTTGGATTTATTTGAGCTGTAAATCATAGAGATACTGCTGGGGCACCAGAGGGACAGAGTAAAGAGGCAAAAAGGTGCCTCCTCTTTAACTCCAGGCTGCATATAGACCTGTTCCTCATTAATGTCTCAGCTCTATGAACAAATTTAATTCTTCAAATGTTCCCTTTAATGTGCAAATGTTCATGAATCCCCTCAGTGAGACTGACTAAGTTTTAATATCATGTCAGCTATAAATAAACTTAATCCAGATAGTCTGTGTTCTGCAGATAAAAATGTGGGTTAGGGTGCTTTGTGTGGATTTAACAGTACACCCTTGACGATAATTTCCTGTCTGTGAAAACAGCTCCTCTGTCTGAGAGACAGGTTTGGCTTCTTAATGTTTTCAACACAACTTTGATCACAAGGCGAGCTGCTTCATGAGAGCGACGCAGCATGAGACGCTGCAGAAACAGTAATGAGGTGTTATGGGTTTAAGGAAGGAGGAGTAGGATGCTTTTTTTCTGGCTGTGAATTTGGACAAAAGAGTTTCCTCTCCCTGCTGTAATATTCGATGTCTCTTTTTTTTATTATTTCCTTCAGAAGGAGCTTCTTTTCACTGTGCGCTCTGTGAATAAATATAGTATGAACAGAAAGCCTCAGAGCTCATGCTCTGTAAGAAAGCGATCCTTCATCCAGTCTTCCTAAAGTATCACTCAGGCTATTCCCAACTCATTTCCTGTCAGGAAGCAAAAAAAAAAACCAACCCCCCCCCCCCATCATTTCAAAACGTTAAACTGTGAACATGAAGTAAAAATCATCCTCTCATGGATCCAAACATGCTACGTGAGGAGAATGTAAACGCTGGCAGCTATAGATTTCCAGAGATAAGATTAAAACTGTGAGCAGGAAATTTAATAAGCTGCAGAAAACTTTGTGAACAAACAAGAGGAGAAAAGTTCAGGGCTGTTTGATTTATATTCCCTCTGTGTGCTGGTGTCTGGGCTGTTTTTATTATCCGTCAAAAAGTTTTTTTTCAAAGCAGACAAGTAAGTCACATGACCTGTTTAAGAGTAAGCTGTCTACAGAAGACAGAGGCTGTGTCTTTCTGCTGTTTGAGTAACAGATAGTTTATCATGCAGTGAATAAAAAAACATTGATGGCATCAGTAACATCAACCGTCTACACACAGGTGTAGAATTCTGCTGTTCAGCCCGTTTATTCAATCAACTGCATGAACTGCTCCTTTAAGATTCAAGGTGCCACAGTGCCACAGAGGTAGTCAGCTGTAAGTGTCAAAGACTTGAATGGGATTTTCAAAAATGATCTCGTTTGAAACAACATGATTGAATGCAAATTTCAACTGTGTACCATGAATCATATGTGCAAACATTTCCATCACTGCTTCAGTAGCCTACAGCATTTCCACTGAGACCACATTTCTGGATTTGGACTCTAGCAGTCCTGTCAGATTAAGTTCAGATGATTGTTCTGAGGTTAATATGTTTGATGGTGTAGTTTAAATTAAGTAATGGACACATTTAACTTAAACTAAGAAATACTCTTTAAAATGTGTTTCATTTTTAGAGGCTAAGTAGCCAGTTAGCTGACCAGCTCTCCCAGATTTGACAGACTCAAGTAATCTACATTGTAGTGAGCTAACACTGACTTATTAATGAATTGTAATGATAGCTAGCTAACTGAACTTTGTGAAACTTGCAGTAAATGATGTTAGCTTCACTAATTAGCTAACTAGAGAGAAAAATATTGTGTCAGTCCCTGGTCTTGAGTTGAATACATAGCATATGTTGCTAGTTAGCTAGCTTGGTCTATGAAAACCAGCTTTCATCTACCTATCGGTTTATTTGACCATAAAATAGTGCATAGTGGACTGATTATTTGGCTAATTATCTGTTGTTTAGCAATAAACCATTAAAAGTTTACAGTTCTTAAAAGCTGAATAGTGTCATTTATAAATGTTGTATCAGATATATTTACATATATGTTTGCTTATGACAGTGTTTATGCCTCTATTCACGATAGTTAGACTCAGTTAGAGAAAATTCATTGAAAACTGATTTTTTTCCCAGAATTTCGCAACCCTCCTGCAAACAGATGGAACACAGAGCAAACTGAGAAAGAGAAAAAATTAAATATATTGCAAAATACCCTTTTTTCATCTGGCAAAAACTAAAGAGCCAGTATTTTTTATGAATGTCCAGGATCCATTGTTTGTGACGTTGGGTTGAAAAAAAAAAACAGATATTAAAGAAAAACCATGCTGATCGTTCTGGATCGAGTTGAATGTTCTTTTTCTGAGGTCTTTACTCTTTGCCTGGTTCTGGTTATGTGATGTCAGACAGGATGTGATGTCATGACTCATGGCTGTGCTGTCAAACGTAGAATCCTGCAGCGATAAGCAGAGGAGGAATGGAAAAATGTAACATGAACACAAGAGCCACTGAACTCTCCATCACCCCAAGTGTCTGACTCTCTTCAGGAACTGTGACGTTTAGTTTCATCTTCACTGTGTTTTTGGCAGAAGGGAGGATGTGACTGCTTTTACACATTTAAAAAACAATATTTAAGCTTCAAGCAGCAGTCATCTGTGTCAAAAAAATAAAATTTGAAAGTGAAAAACTTCAGTTCTTCAAGTTTCCACTTCAGTCTAACTGTAGACAATTACATGAACAGTAAAGTTAAACATGTTAGCAGCCCGGTTTTGGTTTAAAGATAGATTCTTGCTGATGATGATGATGATGATGATGATGATGATGATGATGATGATGATGCACACTGTGTGGTGTGAACACTGTTTTAACTTGTTAAAAGTGTTTAGGCTAAGGTTGTGCGTTGATCTGATAGCCTATAGGAGCTAAAACATGTTTCTGTGTATCAAACAGTGTGAGGGATGTCCCGATCCTAATCTCAAGTATCAGATTGGTTGATTGGTTGATTTCAGCGTTTTCTAAAGTTTTGTTGATCAGCATGTTAGCCGATCTTCTAAATCATTCACGTTAGCCGTCATTGAACACAATTTTCTGTCAAATGCAAATGTGGATGATTTAGATACAGTTAGCAAAAAGTAATGAAAAGATGGTAAAACCAGTAAAAGACCCAAGTGTGTGAAGTGAGAGGAATAGATCTTATTAGCCAGAGAAAATTGCATTCGATTGTTTTCTTTAATTGTTCCAGCTACAGCCTCACACAGATTGAAAGTAAATGTGGAACAAAAACAGATCAATTCCCAAAGATCCTCAGAAACATGTTTTAATGAATGTTTGAAAAGATCATTTTCATGACACTGATTGAACCTGACAGTGTCAAACGTCTGTCCTGCTCACTGAGCACTAAATCTGGCGTGTCAGCCGTGCAGCAGGAGCTGGACGGTCTACCTGCAGTCTAATCTATTGTATTGAGTGTGGATTTGCTGCTGTGGTGATGCTGACTGGAGTGTCTGGAGTGTCTGGGAAGTCTCTGGGGACTATGTGTGTGTGTGTGTGTGTGTGTGTGTGTGTGTGTGTGTGTGTGTGTGTGTGTGTGTGTGTGTGTGTGAGAGAGAGTGAGTGTGTGTGTGTATACAGACCCTCTGAGGAGAGGGAGGCTGCATTTTAACGGCTCAGTGGCTGCACTGACAATGCTTCCAAACACTCGCTCTGACATAAAAAGGTGATTTTAGTACAGTGGCCCCCAGAGCTCTCTGTCCGTCCGTCCATCTGTCTGTCTGTCCGTCTGTTGGCCGTCAGTGCTGCCTTTCTCAGCAGACAGCATAATTATCACTAGGAGTTACTAATGGACCAACATCCTCATTGGTCCCTCAGTGATAATCTCTCAGATATCTGAGGAACAGAGTCAGTATTTAGGAACAGAGTCAGTCTTTAGGAACAGAGTCAGTCTTCAGGGTTTGAGGAACAGAGTCAGTCTTCAGGGTTTGAGGAACAGAGTCAGTCTTCAGGGTTTGAGGAACAGAGTCAGTCTACTTTTTGAATTCTTGTGTGTTTGAAGTCGAACAGAGCTTGTGTCTCCCTGACTGTTGGAACAGTGACTGTGTCCTTGTTTGATGACGTCTTATAATAAAACCTGATTTGAACTTTAAACCCTGATGACCAGATCTGATGCAGATCCTGGACAGCCAACGAATCAGAGATTGACACATGAATACATTTGAACAGATTCAACTGTGCTCATGCCATTACAGGTAGAGCAATGATGCATGATGTTCTTTGTCTTAGCTTCTCAGGTACATTTATCACCACCTTCCTTTAGACTAAACATGGACCAGTACTTAAATGGTAAATGGACCAGTATTTATATAGCGCTTTTCTAGTCTTTCTGACCACTCAAAGCGCTTTACACTGTTGGTCTCATTCACCCATCCACACCACATTCACACACCGATGGCTGAAGGATCTATCTATTGTAGGAACCATCAGTTTATCTAACCCATTCATACCCATTCACACACTACTGACCAACAGTGGGAGCAATATGGGGTTGTCTCTGTTGAATTCACTGTAACATCCTGTAACTGTCAGCCTGATGGCTGTCAGGGGAACCTTTACTAAGACTGTGTTTGTGAACATGGTTGTGGATGTCACTCAGGATGTACCAATCAGATCCTGGTATCAGGTAACAATTTCATTCAGTCTCAGAAAGCCAGATCTGTTATCACTGACAAGGGGCTGTGCTAATGGACAGATCTATTCAACTCTATGCTCTTCTCTGCCCATCAACACCAGTAGATTTGTGTATTTCTGCTGCAGAGGTAGAGCATCACGAAGGAAGAAAACGACCACAGCTCAGAAGTTTTAACTTCTGAACTCTGACCACAACTTAAAATGTGCAGGTTTAACTCATCGGTCAATCTTTAACTGATGTATTAACTTTTTTGCTTTGTGGAGATTCTGTCAATCTGTCTCCAGTCATTTAAAAATTAGTAGTTTTTTGTTTTTTTTTAATCCCTGTCGGCTTTGGGATCCCATGATTCCCATGTCCAGCATTATCAGATATCAGACCACTATAAAGTTTAATGTGCTGTAAGTTTCATCTTAGTAAAATCAGTGTGTGACATTCCTCATGTTACTAATTAAAGTTCTTTTTTTCATTTAGTGAAGTTCTGCTTCTTTATCTTCAATCAGATTTTAGTTATTGTATGAATCTGTGTTCATGAACAGTATATATTCTGTCTATATCAATGGTCTTATGTCACTTTTATGTCACTGTTTTTTTAAGCCCCCAGTATTAGTATCAGCATCTGCCCCCAAAAACCCCATATCATTCAGGGTCTTTAAATATACACATTTTTTTTTTATGTCATTAAGGGAAAGAGAATGTAAAATTTACATTGGTATGGGATCAGAACAGTGTTGGTATTGGCTGGCACCAAAGCCCATTTGTCAGATTGGTTCCCAGGCTTAGAAAATCCCCCCTAAACGTAACTTTTGATCAGCTCCTCCAGGAAGTTGTGATTTTACAATCATGAAATTTCACCAGATTTCACAACCTTGCCATTTCCTTGGGTGTGATTCCTCCTGATTTTCAAGCTTTTTGTGGACAGTTAGTTGGTGATCAGTGAATCATGAACAATGTGAACTCTACCACAGACTAAATGTTTCTCTGCAGGTATCCATGTGAATGTTTGTGTTGAGCTTTAGCTCACCCTTCTGTTTAAACTGAGTCATTTAGCTGCTGGTGTTTGTTAGCAGGCTGTGCGTGGACTTCATCGTAGGACATGACATTAGCAGACCAACGTTCTCCATTCTTTGATATGAGGATGAGACGGGGAATGATGAGGCTTTACTAACTTGAGCTGAACAGATAAGACTGATGGATCTGCTCTATAGATCTGTCCTTTGGCACCCATATCATTTGATCCCTATTTCTGTGTCTTAGTCACACTTCACTTCTTTAATATTCACAATAATCCCCCCTTTAGGTTTTCAGTGTGACAGCATGTTAACTGTCGTTTCTTAAAGACTGCCTGAGATTCAGTTTTTCATTGAAGTGTTTTTCATATTAGCTGCTGCTTCTCTCGGTCGTTTCTCAGTAGAACCCCATAAGAAGAAAAAACTGAGTTATCATCAGAACCTGTGAACTCACTCCAATCCAAACATAGATCCACACTGTGAGCTCAGGATGAATTCCTGACACGTGTAAATGCTGTGACATGACTGTGCTGCATCTCTACCAGCAGACTTTTTATTTAGCTCTGTCTTCAAAAGGCGTCCATACAGACTCCATCTGACTCTCTCTCTCTCTCTCTCTGTCTCTCTCTTTGCAGCCTTCAAGAAGGAGGACAGCGGCTTTGATGAGGTAGGAACAAAACAAGCAAATTTTCAGGAAAGTGGTGGCACCATTAGACCACTTTCAACCACAGTCCTCTCTGTCAGCTGTATTTCTCACTGAAATTATTCAGGGAGGTCTTGCTGGCCAGATGTTGTCAGGACTGCATTGCAGTTGATTTTTGGGGGATGGGGTGAGGGTGTGAATCCTGCTGTAACTCAGTGCATATGGTGTGTAATATATTCATGTCTGCAGCATGGTGGTTTTCCCTCTCATCTTAGAGACATCCTTCAGGGTCACTTGCCATCACAAAGCTCCTCTGCCAAACAAGACACTACCAGGTCCACCAATCAGATTCTGTGTGTGTGGCTTCAGCCAGGGCTGCAGACCGTCTTCACAGCCTTTCCACCACTGTTAGATACCAATTACTCATGCTTACAGCTTTCTGTTTTCATGCGCATGCTCTGTTACGGTGTGTGGCCCAGTGTGGTTTGTCCACAGTCTGCACATTGTTCCTTTATAATCCAGCAGGAACACTGATCCGGAGGTATCATATCCTGTGTGTTTCTGCTCTACAGAGTCAGGTGTGAAGCAGAAACGTGCTCACACATCCTAACAGTCCCGCCCTCCAGTCTAAGTGTGAAATTCAAATCAAAAAGATGAATGCTGGTGTGTAAAGTTGCCAGGTGAACAGCATATTAAAACGAGTTGAAGATTTAAAAACTGCAGAATGGGTTTCAAGTCAGGAAATCACGTACTCCAATGAATGATGGAGGTGCATCCACAGGGACCAGCTCCTCAGTGTGAGACCATTCAGGTGGGTATTATACCCGTATTTAAAACAAGGATCTAAAGTACCAATCCTGGATGTTCAGACTGAGCGTGTGCAGATGTTCAAACCTTTACATATTAATATGTTGAATCTGTTCTTGAATCTGTCTGTAAACTGATCAAAACACTCTGTTCTAAAAATAACACCAGATCTTCATCAGACTCACTGAAGTAATGAGGTCATCACATCAGGATCTTCTAACTGGTTTGAGAATGGGGCCTCAAACACCAAGGTTTCCCCAAACAGGTCCTCGGAAGGCTGGCCAATAAGGCTGTCATGTTTTCAAAAAATCATATTAGAACGAATATTCAATGACCCGTTATTGGTTCAAATATATTTGAATATCCTCCTCCCCCGCGCGCTCTCCTTAACAGTTTCCACAACAACAGGAGAAAGCTCTGACAGCTTTGAATAAGACGGTAAGGTAAAACATATAACTGATACTCAAGCCGAACAGCCCGTCTTAATTTTTGATATTATCTGACAGAAACACAAGTCTATCAACCTGATCAGGATCAGGTGTGACTCTATTTTTGTTTACAGTATTACCTGCATAGTACACCTCATGCACAACCAGTTTGATACACACACAGCTTCACTCATCAATAAAGGACACAGCGCCACCTATTGAAGCAGAGTGAGACGTTCTCAGACAGAGGTCTGATTCTCTTTACTGCATGTACACACAGACCAGACCAGACCAGACCAGACCAGACCAGACCAGACCCCCCCACTGGGACTTTACCATCGAGCTAAGACCTCAGCCGGACTGCTGCGTGCATGTAAACATACTGAGTGACAGTCCTTGGTGTTTGAGGCTCGATTCAGGGATTTCTACAACATGTGAATATGTAGAGGTTTGAACATCTGCACACGCTCAGTCTGAACATCCAGCACTGATACTTTATAAACATGTTTAAAACATGGGATAGAAGAATAGCTCATTCTTAACAGAGTTTTCTTCAGGTGGAGCATTCAGTTCAAACCTCTGTCGGTCAGGTTTTTTGTTTGCAGGAAGGCCAAAATCACAACATCACATGATTAGTTACACAGCCGTGTTTTAACTCAGCTCTTCATGTTGAAGGCTCAATGTTTGCATAAGTTCACATATAAAACAACATTATCATCATTTTGTTAAAGTGTTCATCTCATGAACTGAAAGTCCAGAGTTCGTCCCACTCGGTTAGTTTCTCGAGTTAACTAAAAAAAACAACAACAAAAAAAAAACAAAACAAGAAATGAGCTCAGATTCCTTAACAGGTGGGTCATCAGAAAATACAAGAACAAACATGACTGAGGCTCAGATTGTGACTTATGACGGTCAGATTTTGGGTCAAACTGACCTCACTCTGGATTTATTTTGAGTAAGTCCTTTAGATAAGGGTTATTCCTCTGTGAACTGATATTTTCTTCCCTGTAGAACATATCGATTCCTCTCACATACATTCTCCCTCTGTTTGCTGTCTTTGGCAGCTGGGTGAAGGTGTGTTCGATAGCTCTGATGATGTGGGGGTGTTTTAGTCCTCTAGGCCTTCAGCAGTGGTCAACCTGCTCAGCCTGCAGCGGGCACACACCACATCAAGCTGGCTCCTTGATTTAAAGCATCTCCATTGTCTGTTTGCTGAGGGATCCTTCTGGGTGACCTGTCTTTGTTTCATGAGTAAGTGATAAGACAACAGGAGCCTGTGTGCTGCTGCAGCAGACGTGTTGCTGCTGTGGTTGGTGGATTTCTTGATTTGTAGGAGCTGAAGGACTCGATTTGAGGGGGAAAAAAGTGTATTATTGAATTGGAACTAGGGCTGCCACATACGATTATTTTGATAATCGACTAGTCACTGATTATTTTTTGTGATTAGTCGACTATTCAGATCATACATAAATTGCAGATTATTGCACCAGCATACAGCTAACATCATTAGCTTCCAGCTTCAAGTGTTTAAGGTATGTGCTAACTAAAAATGAAGACAGTTAATATCATAGTTCATTCAGCTTTTAATGAACTTTGCAGCTTGTAGCAGCATTTCTGACATTTTTTTAATGTACCAATTTCCTATTCAAACATGACATCGCTATTAAGTAGGTAGCTCCCTGTTGACGTTAATGTTAGCAGCTAACTAGCCAGTTAGCTTACCGAGATTGTCATTCTTCGTCAGAAAATAAATCAGCCACGGCGTGCTGTCTTTTCAGATGCTCGTGCATCGCCGTCGTTCTGTCATGGAAGGACATTTCTGCTTTGCAGATTTTGCATTGCACACTTTTCTCCTTTATTTTGGAAAAATGCTCCCAAACTTTCGAGCTCTGTTGCCGGCTAGCCATGATACTGTTGGGCATAACTTTTCTGGTGACATCACGGGTTACCCTGGTTACCACTTCTGCGCGTATGCGTCAAGGACAGAACAGCAGACGAGACAGGTGAAAGTACAGCGGCAGTTTAAAAAAATATTAAAACGACAACGTCAATTATTAAATAAGTTGCCGACGAATTTGATCGTTGACGTCATCGTGACTAGTCGACTAATCTTGGCAGCCCTAGTTGGAAGTCAGCTGACTTTGCTGGACCTCATATAGACCTGTGTTCATTTCTTCCTCACATTTTGGATGATTCATTGACATTTTTCAGAGTCTTCACTCTTAGTTACACCAACAACACATTTTTAGTCATAAAGCAGAGTAACTTACAGTATATCAGGGAGCACATATAGAACATATTTGAACTGCAGGGTAAGTCTGTGATGTGGGCAGTGATATGAAATAAAAACAATTTGTTTGTTTTTTTTGTGGAGATGACAAAGAAAGTACAAAGCCCAGTTCAATCACAATAAAAAAAGCCAAAGGCAGATTAAAGAGGAGTGAGCTGGAGACGTGGATTCACCCTCTGAGTCCTTTAAACCAGCATGAAATGGAGCAGATTGTGGAAAACAAACACCAAAGACGATCTGTTTATTTGCAGACAGAAATGTGGCTGGAATGAGTGCCTGTCGTTTCCTGAGTGGTTTATATAAAAAAAAGGCTTTCTAACTTCTTTAGTTTTGGGATGTGTTGCTGAGCTGGGCTGTGCTTCAGATGCTTTTTTATCTGAGAAAACACAAACAGAGCCGGAGACGTCCTGAAAACATGGTGACGGCTTTCTGCATCATGTTCGTCATGCTCCCAGAAACTCCACCGAAGAAGCTGCAGCATGGTTTTATGGATTTGTGTCTTGATTTTTGTTTGCATGTTTTTTTCCCCTCTCATTTCACGTGGTACCATAGAGGAAGAAGTGAAACTGCACACTCTAAGTCTGCAGCCTCAGCTCTGTTGTGGCTCTTTGGCTTTGAGGGGGGGCCCTGAGGAATGCTCTGCTGTGAGGTATCCCCGCTGGGGGGGACTTTGTTTTTGTTAGTAATGGGTCCAGTGCTCTGGTATCACAGACGTCACATAAATTTGGCAACAGGGCTGTTTGTCATTTTCCTGAGTTTATTTGGATAAGAGGATCCAGCCCACGTTCTCGTCAAAGATGGGCCTTTTGTGGTGAAACAACATGAAGCAGACTATTTCTAGAGGTCGGCCCATGAGAACCAGCTCGGATCATTTGCTATAAATGGGGCTTGCTGCTCAGAAAGAATGTAAAGAATCACAGAAGGAAAACCAATCTTTCCTGGTTTGTGAGACACTTGATGATGAAGCCAGAGTGTGTAGATGTATGGGAGTGTGTGTGATTTATTGTATACAAGTTGGCAGTCAAACCTCTACAGCTTGTTCACCTCAGAGAGAAGGGAATATGTGTCTGTTTGAAACATACTGATGGATGTTTGGAGAAACATCTGTGGATGAAGCGCCTGTTCCTGCTTTTCTATCAGAGGCTAGACGTCATAGAAATGCATGCAGGGAAATCGAGGCACATAACACAGACTGTTACTGTTACGTGTATTTGGGGGCTCGTCCAAACTTTTTCTTTCTTCTCCAACACTGTTTTTGTAAGTTTTTGTTAGTAACGGTGTTTTAGATCTTTTTTTGACTCTTTCCTTGTTGTGGTGGCGTGAGTCTTGTTTGTTGGTAAACTGTGTCAGTGTAGCTTTTGTTTGTTTGCTCGTGTCAATTGATGCGTAGCTTGGCACGTGGATCGCTTCCGACACTTTGTTTGCTGAATTTAATGACTCTTGCTGTCAATCCATTGTCGTGTGTTTTGTTGTTTAGTGCACACGATATTTGGATGCCGTTGTTTGCTGCTTTCTGCTTCAGAAGAGTGTGTTTTCTTTTCAAGTGCGTTGTCGTTCTCCCGTTGTGACGGTGTGATTTTTTGGAACGCCCGTTTCTTGTCTTCTTGCCGTCCTTTGTAGATATTGCAATTTGTCTTGCTCTTTAAAAATGTTTGTTTAAAATCGAAGACTTTGAGGCACAGCCTACTTTAGAAAAATGTAATAACTGTACGAAAGAACAGTTTGTTAATATTGCAGATCATTTTGGTGTTGCTATAAATAAAAATCGGAAAAAGCAAATAATAAAATCTGAATTGTGGTCTGAATTATCTGCGAAGGGGATTATGCATGTTATCTTGGTTAATCCCACAAGTTCATCTGCGGAAAAGCAAGATCCGGAAGAACCACTCCGACTTAAAGAATTAGAGATCGAAATGCGCAAATTAGAGATTAAAGAGAAGGAACTCAATAATGAAGTCAAACTTCATAAACTAGAGATAGAACTTGAGTTGAGACGGTCCTCTTTACCTTCCGTGTCGCAGTCCGTTGATTTCGATCTTAGTAAGTGTGTCCGTTTGGTCCCTCCTTTCAGTGAGAAGGACATCGATAAATACTTCGTTGTGTTCAAGCGTGCAGCAGTCACATTAAAGTGGCCGAAAAGAGTTTGGCCTTTTATTGTTGCAGAGTGTCTTTGTTAGAAAAGCTCAGAATGTGTACGCGTCTTGGTCACCAGATTTAAGTATGGATTATGACGAACTTAAAGCGGCAGTGCTGAGGGCTTCTGAGGCTTCTGAACTCACGTCTTTCTAAAACTACATCAAAAGTTCCGTAGTTTTAGAAAGACTGAGTTGCAAACATATGTTGAGTTTGTGGGCGAAAAAGAAGCACTGTTTGATCGTTGGTGTCGTTCTTTAAATGTAACTGATTTTGACAATCTATGCAATCTTATGCTTCTGGAAGAATTTAAAAATTGTTTGCCAGAAAAAGTTGCTGCTTACATCAACAAACAGCAGGTGTCCACTGTGTCCGATGCAGCCGTCTTGGCTGATAAGTATATCCTGACGCACAAGAAGACATTTGAAAAGTCTCTTGGGTCCTCTGAGTGTTATGTTACCGTGGTGAAGTCCTTTAGTGTTCCGGTGAAGTCCTTTAATGTTCCAGCGAAGTCAAATTCTCAGAGTGAGGTCAAGTCTGGTAGTAAAGAAGCTGGGGACGCCAGTGATAAACCAGTGTGTTTCTATTGTAAAAAGTGTGGTCACACTCTGAATCACTGTTTTGCTCTGAATAAAAAAAAACAAGTCTCCAAAAGCAGTTAACTTGATGAAAACCGAATCTCGGCCTCGCCAGCAACATCTGTCCATCAAGGCTGAAACGGTAAAAACTGATCTTGATGTTTACGCTCCTTTTATCATGAAAGGTTTTGTTTCGTTGTCAGAGGGGGACTCCAAAGTTCCTGTGACTATCCTGAGGGACAGGATAGTCACAATCAGTTATCCTCCAAGGAGTGCTGCCATTGTCCGAAAAAACCTCTGTTAATTCCAGTGCCTTGGTTCGGGGTTTTGGTATGCAATATGTGGGTGTACCTACAGCAGGTGTTCCTGGATTCTGACTTGGTTAAAGGTCATGTTGTGGTGGGAGTTAGTCCTCAATTCCCCACTGATGGTGTGTCTTTCATTTTGAGTAATGAGTTGGCTGGGGGTAAGGTGCTTTTGAATCCTGAAGTCACTGCTGTTCCTCTTGCTAAAATCCCAGATGACTTGGAACGGATGTTCCTGGAGGTGTTTACGGTGTGTGCTGTCACTCGTGCAATGTCAATGAGACAGAAGCGATCGGTAGCTGATGACGTCAGCGAGGTAGAATTAGCTGACAGCTTTATGAATCATTCTGGTTGGTTGGATTCCTCGCCAGTCATTTCTCCTCCCGAGTTTTCCCCACCTGTTGCCACTTCTACAGCCTCAGTTGTCGATTCCACCCCTGTTAATAAGGCGGATTCTAAAGAGATAATGTCTCGAGAAAACCTTATTGTTGAGCAGAAACGTGACCCTTCGCTAGTTTCTTATTTTGATGCTGTCGTTTCTGAAGATGATGTTGTGAAGATGTCCTGTTGTTATCATGTGAAAGACGGTGTGCTCGTCCGGGAATGGACACCTCCGAACATGCCCACACAAGATGACTGGAGTGTGGTGAAACAAATTGTTGTACCGCAAAAATATAGGCAGGACATTTTAAAGTTGGCGCATGACAACCCACTTGCAGGTCACTTAGGAGTTAATAAAACCTACTATCGCATTTTGCGTTGTTTTTTCTGGCCGGGACTGAAACGAAACGTGCAGCAGTATTGTAAAACATGTCATCTTTGTCAAGTTTCTGGTAAACCTAATCAAACCATTCCTCAGTATCCTCTTTATCCGATTCCAGTTGTGGGTGAGCCGTTCAAGCATGTAATAGTAGACTGTGTTGGTCCTCTTCCACACACTAAGGCAGGGAATAAGTTTCTTTTAACTATCATGTGTTCTGCAACAAGGTTTCCAGAGGCTATTCCCATGCGTAAAATAACGACCCCAACTGTTGTAAAGGTGTTACTGAAGTTTTTCTCTTTGTTTGGGTTACTTAAAATCATTCAAACAGATCAAGGATCTAATTTCATGTTGCGAATCTTTGCACAGGTCATAAAGCAACTTGACATTAAACATTGCTGTTCAAGTGCGTATCATCCGGAGAGTCAGGGGGCGATTGAGCGTTTCCATCAGACTCTTAAGTCCATGTTGTGAACTTATTGTCTCGAGTCTAACAAGGACTGGGATGAGGGTGTTCATCTTCTTCTTTTTGCTACTCCTGAAGTGGTTCAGGAGTCTTTGGGTTTTAGTCCAGCGGAGTTGGTCTTTGCACACACGGTGCGTGGGCCTCTTAAACTTTTGCAGGAAAAGTGGATGAATGATGATAAACTGCAACATCTGTTTGATTATGTAACCAACTTTCGTTCCAGACTTAACCGCGCATGCAAATTGGCTAAAAAGAACATGTCTGTGTCCCAAACAAAGATGAAAATGTGGCTTGACAAGAATGCTAAAAGCTGAAGTTTTAGTCCCGGTGACAAAGTGTTGGTGTTGCTGCCTGTTCCTGGTTCTGCTCTGCAGGCTCGTTTTAGCGGCCCTTATGTCGTGCTAGAGAAAGTAAGTGACTGAGACTACATTGTTGCAACTCCAGAGCGCAAAAGAAGGAACAGATGATGTCACGTCAACATGTTAAAGCCATACTATGATAGAGACCCCGCTCATTTGTTTTCTGTCAGTGAGGAGGGAAAGACAGTTTTGGCGCTGTCCAGTGCTGAAGTGATTGATGAGGCTGAGGTAGGGGAAGGGCTGTCCGGTGCTGATCTTACGGAGTCACTGGCTGCTTCAGCAGAAGACGATGTTGTTGGTCCGTCTAGTGCTGTTGTTTAAGGACGGTTGAAGAACTCAGAAATTTTGTCCAAGCCTGATGAGTGTTTTCCGCATTTGACTCAGTGTCAACAAAGGGATGTGATCAGTTTAATAAAGAGCCATGTTTCTTTATTTTCAGATGCTCCAAGTCAAACTCGGGTGTTACAACATGACATTGACGTCAGGGTTTCTCCTCCCATTAAACAACATAGGGTGAATCCTGATAAGTGTTCACGGTTGCAGAAACAGATCGATTATATGTTGGAGAACGGTATTGGAGAGCCGAGCTCCAGCTCTTGGAGTTCTCCTTGTCTCCTCATGGGGAAGTTCGATGGTACTGCCCAGTCTTGCACTGACTTTCAGCGAGTAAACGGGGTTACAAAACCAGATTGTTTTCCTCTTCCCTGTATGGAGGACTGCATGGATCACGTTGGCAGTGCCAATTATGTGACGAAGTTGGACCAGTTAAAAGGGTATTAGCAGGTGCTGCTAACTCCTCCGGCGAAGGAGATCTGTGAGATTTGGTGGGGCGGCTGTGGGTCAGTGATAGAGTCATTGCCTCTCAATCAGAAGGTTGATGGTTCGATTCCAGCTCCTGCAGTCGTACATGTCGAAGTGTCCTTGAGCAAGACACTGAACCCCAAAATTGCTCCCCCTGTTGTTCAGTGGTGTGTGGATGCGTGTGAATGTATTAGTGGAACTGATGTGCTCCTATATATACAGAAGTCTCTGTCAGTGTGTGAATGTGGTGTGGATGGTTGAAAGAGATCAGCAGTGTAAAGCACTTTGAGTGGTCGGACAGACTAGAAAGGTGCTATATAAGTACTGGTCCTGACGCGTTTTACAGTAAAAAGTCTTGTTTTTGATGTCTAAGTGCTTTTTCACATCAATATTGTTACGTGAAAGACTTTGATGACTGATAATACCGTTTTTTTAAGGTCAGGTGATAAGGTTTTCATGGTTGAGTTTTATTTCCTGTTTTTAATGCAGTTCTAATGTTTTCCTAATGCCTTGTCCTCATGTTTCCTGAAGCCCTGTGAAGCACTTTTACTGACCTTGTAACTTATCAGCGCTATAAAATAAGCTCTCCTGGCCCTGCATGGCCTTAATGTAGCTATACATTAACACTTTATCACCTACATTAAGTGCACATAAATAAGAGTAATAAGTCTGATGAAGTAATCATGAATCCAACAATAAATTGTTCCTACTAAAGCTGCCGTAGTCACAGGCCTATTGTAGTAAACCTATATCCAATAATTAAACAAATTATAGGAGTTATATCCTGCTCATATTTAATACGTTTAGATATGTTAGAGTCTGTTGCTTAATTATAGGACTGTTAACTCTTTTGTTAATTTTTCTATTCAGTGTATAAATGAATTCAATAAGAAACAAAGTATAATCTGTGACTGGGATAGGTGTTTCCTGCTGCTGGAGTGAACCAAGCTGTTAACCCTTCTATCTAGATTTATACTAAACGAAGCAAATCACATCCTGTCTGTCTCCAGCCTCACCATCATCTTGAGGGTCAAATTAGCTTCAATAAATCAATGTATGTAGGTACTGAAAAATCTGAACTAGGGCTGCCACATACGATTATTTTGATAATCGACCTGTCACCGATTATTTTTTGTGATTAGTCGACTATTCGGATCATACATAAATTGCAGCTTATTGCACCAGCATACAGCTAACATCATTAGCTTCCAGCTTCAAGTGTTTAAGGTATGTGCTAACTAAAAATGAAGACAGTTAATATCATAGTTCATTCAGCTTTTAATGAACTTTGCAGCTTGTAGCAGCATTTCTGACATTTTTTAATGTACCAATTTTCTATTCAAACATGACATCGCTATTAAGTAGGTAGCTCCCTGTTGACGTTGTTGTTAGCAGCCAACTAGCCAATTAGCTTACTGAGATTGTCATTCTTCATCAGAAAATAAATCAGCCACGGCGTGCTGTCTTTTCAGATGCTCGTTCATCCCCGTCGTTCTGTCATGGAAGGACATTTCTGCTTTGCAGATTTTGCATTGCACACTTTTCTCCTTTATTTTGGAAAAATGCTCCCAAACTTTTGAGCTCTGTTGCCAGCTAGCCATGATACCGTTGGCCATAACTTTTCCAGTGACATCACGGGTTACCCCGGTTACCACTTCTGCACGTATGCGTCAAGGACAGAACGGCAGACGAGACAGGTGAAAGTACAGCGGCAGTTTAAAAAAATATTAAAACGACGACGTCGATTATTAAATAAGTCGCCGACGAATTTGATCGTCGACGTCATCGTGACTAGTCGACTAATCATGGCAGCCCTAGTCTGAACAGAAAATGTTTTGGTTGGATTAAATTTAATGCTGCACAAAGAGTGGCATCTTCAGGGAATGAAAGAAGAAGACTCAGTGACCAGTTAGCTAGTTTCTCTTGTAGGATATGGAAACCACAACGGGTCACAAGACAGATTCGAGATGACAGATAGAGTCAAGGTTCTCCACTTGGACCCAGAAATAAAGGGTCCTCACTGGTTAAGCAGTTCAGACAAGTCCAGATGGGCCATGAGGGCCAGTGTCCAGCCATAACACTGGGTTTATAGAAGCTGCTAACTAACACTGTCCCTGGGTCGGCAACTCTTTTTTTTTTTTTTGTCCCAAAAAAACCTTGACAATACCTCTGTGCATGCCTACGTGCAGCAGTGCTTGTCAGAGGATCATGAGAATGAGCACAAACACAGGAAAATGGACGGAAGAGCAAGGGTGGTGCTGAAAAGGTAAGAGTTAAGAAAAGAAAAGAAAAGCAGCACAGTCTGACGCAGCCACACGAAACTGGTAAGGTAAGATGAAAATAAACCGCAACATCACCTAAAAAAACACCGTCCAAGTTTTCCAACTTTATGACTTGTGTTGCACTATAACGTTGTATCATTCAAATAATAGTGAGAATCAATCTTAGTTGTGATGAAAGTGTTTCCTTACAGAGGAAAAAAAGGTGAAATGTCATTAGAAAGTGCATTAATATTTCTATTTTTTATTTATTCTTTCATTTCATTTTAAATGTTTGAATTGGTTAAAATTTTGCTCTTCAACTCGTGTTTGAATAATTTGACAAGAAGAAGTAAACCTTATTTACTATACATAGGAATTACAAGGGTTTACAGACCATACATAAGGTTGCATTATTTTAATACAACAGGTCATGATCTAAAGTGGGCCAGTCTGAGGCATGAAAGTTCACGACTGAAAATGAGTCCCACTCCAGCCCTGAGTATGACTGCTGCAAAATATCAGAAGTTCAACTCATGGTTATCGTGGCCCAAAATAAGGATATTTAATATATAATATAACAATGACGATAGGATCAGGATATTAACTAAAAACTTAGAAAGTGGTAACCAACCAGAGTGATGAGATTTCAACTTAAATGTTCACCTCTTTTTGGCGAATTACTCCAAACATGAGCACAGGGAGGTGAGGAGAGAATTATGCAAAATAACTTCACAAGAAAAAAAAAGGTTCAGAAATAGTGAATCAAAGACTTTAACTGGTCTGATGGTCATACTGTTTTTTTTTTCTTTGGTGGTTGGAGCCTCACACTGCAGTAACGAGCAGCTGATAACATGAGCTGACCACCAAGCAGTCTTCTTCTCTTCCTCCTGTTGGTGCTGCTCTGTGACACCTGATTGATGCTTGACGCGTCCATGAGGTCCGTGCAGATTTGTGGGCGGAAGACATCATTTTCCCAGCTTCGCCCCCTCACAGTCCTTTTCTTGCGTCCTGCACCTTGCAAACTCTTCGAATTCCGAAGTACACCAAATCCTGGCACTGATATGATTCACCACACAGTGATCGCCGTGATAACCTTGTGATGAACAATTACTGATATGTAATTGTGGCAAAACTTGGTAAAGTAGAGAAATTTGTGAAAAAAAATGCTGTAAACTGTGTGAACAACTTCTTCTTCTCTAGTTTAGTACTTTGGTAGATGTGTTTGTGATACACTGCTCCCTGCAGGTTGGGAATGGACACCGCACAGAGTGTGAAAATGTATAAAAGCCACATGTTCTCTTGTGCATCTCTTGCACCCAATTTCTGCACCTCATGTTTGTGCAGAAAGCTTGATCAGCCCTTCAGTCCTCTGTGGTACAGCAGGCGGCAGCCATAAGAAGCCCTACAGATCGGTACAGTGAGCTGCAGAGTTACACAGTATTAAGAGTGTTACTGTACGCTCATTTTTAGCATCACATCTTTGTGTTTTTAGAGGCGCTTATGGTCAGTACCAGCGATTGTAAAGGCCCCACATCTGATTTCTGGACTGCCCTCGCTCATATGTGACAAATATTAAGACCACACAGGTTCTGTCTCTCTGTCTTTGTATCTGAAACAAATGCTGAAACCTGACTTCCTGGTTTGAATTAGTGTTAGAAAGGCAACACTCAGCAGAAGGCCAGCTGTGACCAGTGATCACTCTCTCTCCAGTTGTCCGCATTGTGTTTGATTTCAGTGCCATGAAGTAATTTGTTGCTGAAGTGGTCTATTAAAAACATGACTTGAGTGAACTGTGGGGCTCTGCTCGTCTTTCTGGTGAGCTGACAGAAGTGAGAATGTTTTTCTCATGAGCTTTCTGTCCAGCTGGAGACAAAATGAATGGATGTGTTTGGTGTCAGGATGAAAAATTAACGCAGCAAATGTGTCTTAATTACTGGAAGCCCAGAAGAAACCATTAAGAGTAAAGACAATGTCACTGGTTTCAGGGAGTGTGTGTCATCCAGAACGTTTTCTTATTTTTCAGGAGGAAAATCACTTCCTCTCTGTCATGATTCTTACTGCTCTCATCTGTTTTCCTCAGGGCATGAAGCTGGAATTATAATTTTCTATCTGTATTCAGAGTGGGATTAAGTTAGGCCCAAATCTACTTTATCATTCCCATCTCCTTTGTTTTAATCTGAATTGTCATCCCTTAATACGCTCAATCAGAAAACAGCATCTTGTGTATCAAACAGCTTTATAAAGATTTTTAATGTTACACAGACATGAGATGACGGCTTATTTAAAGGTCTGAGTGAAAGCTCACACTTTGACCTTTTTGTCCAATACTGGATGGAAACTAATATGCCTTCCTTATGTCCTTTCACAAATACAACTTTGAATCCAATTAAATGTCGTTAAAAGTGCACTGAGTGAGGACGTTGCACTGAAAATATTATTCTTTTCTTACAGGCACCAATTTTAGCTGAGTGTTTAGGTTACCCACCTCCTGTTCAGAGGCTTTAGTCCTCAAATGCCAGCCTGGTGTTGGTTCTAATCTTTAGTCCCTTACTGTCACTCCACACTCTTTACATGTTTCCTGCTCCCTCACTGCCCTATCCTTTCAGAGTAAAGCCATAAAAGCTTGAAATAACAGCTAAAGAACACTCCTTGTTGATATATGTTCATTATTAAGAGCCATCTCTGGGTTTGTAATTTGACTTTCATGATTTAGGTTGGGTTAGGGTTAGGTTTAGAGTAAGGTTTAGGGTTATCCCTAACTCACATCCAAGCAGGTCAACCTTAAAGATATTTGTCACATGGGACATCAGAAAACCAATAATAGGCAAAAATCTAGCAGCGAGTGTGGAGTAGAGTTGCAGAGGGGTGGAAAACTTCCACTCAATTTCAGAAAAGAATCCTGAAAATTTCCATGGGAATTTTAGCTCCAGTATATTGAAACTTTTCAGGGATTTGCTGCTGTCAGCTGAAATTGATTTTTCTAAAAATTAACAGGAAGTTTGGTCTCTGAATTTTTTTGATTTTTTTTCTTGTAATTAACTTTACAAAATAAATAATTTGACACATCTGTATGCATGTCTGAAAACAAATGAATATTTAAAGAGGTATGACCAGGTAAATGCAGTTAATATAAACTCCTGAAAATTCCCATGAATTCACATTTATTTCTGACAATTCCCATGGAAAGTTTCTAACTTTGGAAATTCGCAACCCAGAATTTTGCAACCTAACTGTGGAGTAGTAGTTTTGCCTGAAACTCATCTTGATTATTTGCTCCATCTCAGCACTTAATGTGTTGTTTACACACACATGCAGCCCCTCGGATAATGTCAGGATGTTTTCAGGGGTTTTGTGTGAGTATGAATAAGGGCAGGCTTAGCTGCTGGTAGAGACAGTTATCCTGCATTTTTTTTTAAAACAAAAACCAACACTAGTAACAATAATGTCCATTACTTAGTCATTTATGTGTATTATACCTGTACTAAATTCACCTTTGTCGGAGCACAAAATGGCAGTGCTATTATTATTCAATTCCTTACATTTTTCATCAGATTATTTATTTATTCCAACTCTTTTTTATTGAACTTTCTGTGTACATTTACATTATATATGTTACAAAGATACAACAGGCGAAAAAGGTTTGTACATTAATCCCTTTCCCCACCCTCCCGCAAGAACCTGCTCAGGTCAAGGATCAGGACATATGTGATCCATAAGAGTTCGTTGGTACAAAGATATATAGACACACACACATACAATGATGATAAATAATAAATATAATTTGAAAACAATAAATAAATAAATAATATAATAAATTAATAAAAAAAAATATATATATATATATATATATATATATATATTTATATTATAATAATAAATGGTAATAAGAATAAGTGAGTAAACAAGTTAAAAAAAAAAAAAAAAAAAAAAAACAGGGGGCGGGGGGCAGCCAAGATGTGACCATTTCCTAATCTACATTCATTCTATTTCAGAGTCTGGAGAAAGGCTTGTAGTGTTCACAAGGGTCAAAAGAGGGTTCCACACAGTTTTAAATTTCTCAATAGAACCAGCTAAGGAAAACCTGAGCTTTTCAAGTTTGAGATTAAGTAAAACTTCTTTTATCCACTGGTTATGTGAGGGGGCTCGGGTAGCCTTCCAGTTGAATAATATAAGACGTCGGGCCAGTAGGGTCAAGAAACTGAGTACACGTTTAATCGATGTAGGGGAATTATCACCAGGGTGGATGCCAAAAATAGCTGATAAGGGGTTGACTGGAATAGAATCAGATTATTTATTTATTTATTTATTTGTTAATTAATTTTTATTTGTGAATTAATTAATTTATTCATTCATTCATTTATATTTATTTTCAGTTGGTGGAGCTTGTAACAGAACGTGATTTACAGCTGCTGTCATTCATTTCTACAAAAGCTGCTTTTTTATTTTGAACTAATGATGATTCTTTGGGTCGGATTGAATCTCCAGCCAAACATTAATGCATTTACACGCACCAAAGAACAGTCGTCTCTCTGCAAAAGCTTAATTCAAACATTAAAACAAGAGATGGGCTTCCTGCTGGAGAGAGGGACAGGAGGGATCTGTGACTGTGGTGGTGGGCGGTGATACCTGAACCACACAAAGAGGTGATTAAATTAAATTAAATTAATTGATCCCTCCCTCTCATTCTGCTGATCTGTAGACAGCCGCTGAAAGAGGATCAGGAAGGACACTATGGCTGACAGCGTTGTGGACGTGTTTTTCCCTGAGACAACCTCGCAGGCCGACTGACAGTTTTGATCCCAATTAGCAAACATCTCTTCCAGAACGCTAAGCCCTGATGAATTTAGAAATGCCGTCAGCGTCTGCTCTGCCTGTTGTCATATTGTCTGCTCACTGAGAGGACGATGCATCTTTGGCTTTTTCTTCCTTGTGTATTGTCAAAGACGTCTGTGGTTCTCAGCCTTTCTCCTCCTCCTTCAGGAACAAGGTCAGGAGCGTGACCGGCTGATGACTACAGCAGGCTCCTGTAGAGAATTAACATGCGCAGGCGGCAAAACAGCAAAGGAGGAGTCCGTCTAAATTGATTTTTTCTGGTTGAAGTTCAATTACCAATGCTTATTCTGACGACTTTGAAATTCCAATCAATGTGTCACGTTGATAAGGTTTTCTGAAATGACAAAGAAAGGTTGTTGATTGAAGCGCTCTCTGGTTACGGCTGAGGGGATCTGTTGGCTTTTAAGTCCCTACATGGCTGTGGATGTAAACCCTGACATGAACTCAATAATGTTGAGCCAGAGGACGCGAGAGGTGAGCGGGCAGGAGGATGGAAAGCATTAGGCCCTATCAACCTGCACATCAGCAGAGATAAAAGAGCCCTGATGAAAGAGGGAGACGGGTCAAGGTGGGCTGGAGGGGAATCAGCCTGCAGCGTGTGGCACATGGTGGTGTTAGTTTCTGCCCTGTATGTGATGATCCTGTCTGTGGCCTTCAGTCCCTCTCAGCTCTGCACATAATCAAAGAAAAAACTCAGGGTCAGAGGTCACACGGAATCATGATAAGCTATCAGATTCAGCAAAGAGCAGCAAAGGGAAAGAAAAGAGAGGGATGACTGTCAGACAAGCAGAGGTCACACTGAGATTTTATTGGTCACTTTGGTTTTTCTCTTGGTCTTTTTGGGGACTTCTTCCCAACAGACCTTCTCTGCACCAGGTCCCATATTTGTTTGCGATATTCAGTATATATGTCTCTCTCTCTCTCTCTCTCTCTCTCTCTCTCTCTCGCTGTCCTTTCCTCTTAAAACTGAATAATTAACGTTTGTTTGACATTCAACATTGGTGTCTATTTTGAAATTTAGTGGATGGCTTGTGCCTTTCTTGGTGCTTGTCTTTTGTGGAGTGGGGTGACACCCTGCAGGTGGAGCTGAGATGTGCTGCAGCAGTCCCTGTGGAAAAAAAAAAAAAAAAGAGCATCTGCAGAGTGTGGCGCTAACAAAATGCAGCATGCAAACTTCCTGTGGAAATTAGGAGTGACTCGAACTAGAGATGTTTACGTTTTGCACATGATCAAACATCGTCACACCAGGGCCTGAGTCACTAATGAGTCCGTAGGGATGTCCCAGCCAGCATTGTTTCCCCTGATACTGATCCAGTGTTTGAGGATTGAATGAAGGGATGAATTTTGCTTTAGAGGTCAGAAAGGGAGCCTGCACACTTTGCTTTGTGTTTTAATGAATAGTAAGAATAATCGCTAAAATATGTCTTGAGCTTAATAATTTCATTTGTCTTACAGTAATCAAATTTAAACCAACATCATGATGCAACAGGATGCAGTGTTCAAATAGCGAAGGCTGCACTTCAAAAAAAAAAAAAAAAGTTTCACGTACATGTAACGCTCCTCTCAGCTGGTTTGCAAACAGCCAAAACTCTCTGAAGAAGAATAAGACAGGTGTGAGTGGGGGATGAAGAATAGCAGTTCAGTTGTCTGGACCTGTTTTGGACTTAGGAAAGAAGATGTGGCACAGTGTAAGGTATTGTGCAAAACATGTCTGGTTACCATAGCTACAACAAGGGGCAACCCTACAAACCTGTTCCAGCATTTAAGAAAGCACCACAAGGCCATGGATGAGAATTCCATGGCTAAAACCCCGAACCACCAAGGACAGAACAGTTTCTCTGTTGACAGGATCCTTGGTCCTGTTGGTCCGACTATAGAATGAGTTATTCCTTGTTTTTAGTGGATAATGCAAAAATAAATGTCCCCCCAAAAATCGCATGCTAAATCGCAATATTGGTTCAAAAAAATCGCAATTAGATTATTTTCCAAAGTTGTTCAGCCCTAGTTTTAATGTTGAAGTCATCTGACCTGTTTTACATGCTCCCTGTTTGAGGATCCCTAAACTTCTGAACATGCTAAAATCCCAGGCTGCCCTGAACACGCAAACATAAATATCAGACACTAATGGCACTATCGCATGTGTTTTTTTCCTTTCAATGAAACCATCCCAAACTGGAAAGTAAAGGAATCAATCCAGAGCACTGTGAAGCTCAGCAGAAACATGGGACACAGGTCACATTGGTCTGTTATCAAACTGATCCCATCATGTTTAAATCAGCTCGCATGTTGTGACGGGCTGTGCTGTACAACTGCACTGAGGCATGATGGGAATCCAAGTGTCTGAACAGAAGGACAGACTGTGGATAATGGAGATAAACTTGTGTCCAGTGGTGGACAAAGTACTCAACTCCATTACTTGAGTCAGAGTACTGATACTCATGGTCATATCTTACTCAACTATAAGTAAAAGTCCCACGGTCAAAATCTTACTCAAGTTAAAGTACTTAAGTACTAACTTTAAAAAATACTTAAGTGTTCAAAAGTACATCTATTTAAAAATACTCAAGTATTTAAAACTAAAAAGTACAGAATACACTTTCTAATATCAGTACATTGCTGTATTGTTTTCTCAGTGCTTTTACAAAACCTTGTAACTCTCTGAAACCATCTCATGATGAACTGACTTACATGTATAACACTGTGCTATAAAAACTCTATAGAAACCCCTGTAAAAACTTCAGGATCAAAATGCAATCAAAAACAATAAGGAGAGCTACTGTCATTTATTTTTTTAATTGCAAGTTTACTGTTCGGTCCACTACAATGAACAAACTACACTCTGCTTTCAAGAACTCCTCCTCCTGTGTTCAAGTCCCCATTCCTGTGTAGTTTTTTCAGGAATAGTGAGATGTCGAAAAAGGACAACCATGAAGAGAGTAGACTTTAGAAATAAAAAAGTATGTATCTATATATATTTTGAATATTTCAAATGACAATTAGATAACTGTGTCAGGTAATATCTTACCCTGAGCATCCTTTAAGAAAAGAAGAAATAAAGGTGATTGAAAGCGCTCAGAATAAAATGTCTTTTGGCATCACAAAAATCTTACTGCTCCTGAGAAGTGGGATGTGATTGCATGGTGTGGGGTCCCTTATGGCTGTTCATCCTCAGTCATCACTAGCAAAATAAAGATCCCACTCAGTATATATTTAAGGAGGACAGACAGCTCCACTCAGTCTGTCATGGTGGACACAATACGTATCAGAGAGCTTCTGTCAGATGCTCATTGTCACTGTCAAATCTCAGACACATCTGCAGCCGGTGGCTCCACGTTAGCATGCTACCCAGCAGAGGACTGGACTCAGATACGGCCTCCACATTAGACTGTCAGAAATGAACTTCACATAAGAGCTCTTGATGTCTTATTCATTTTTCCGTTCATCTTGTTTTCGTCCTCCGGGGATGTGTGATTGTGTGAGGTCACACTCCGACAAGCATATTGAGCGCTGCTCTCTGAATTGTCTGGCAGTCATCACAGTCAGGAATTCACACATTCTCTCACACTGTGCTGCTAATATAAGCCTCTCTACACACTGTCAGTCACTTTCACTTTACAAATGTCAGCTGTAGCAGATTAGAGACGTCTGAATCCTGAGTCAGATGAAATTAAGCTTGACTTGGTCAGAAAAAGTGTGAAGTATGTTTTTTTTCCCAATACATATTGAGGGATTTTCTGTGTTGTGAGTTTTCTGCTACTCTATTCTGGCTGCTTGATCCTGTGCCAACCCCCACACGATGCTGGCTCTCGCCCATCAAACCTATAGAGAGACAATCAGTGTCTGATTGGTTGGAGCAGCATTACTGTACAGCAGAATTCATCTCCCAGCCTGCTGGAGGAGCCGGAGGGAGCTCCGTGCTGTCAGCACAAACCTCAGACTCCTGCTCGTGTTCAGAGGTGGTGATCACCTGGATATAGCAACATGCAGTTGAGTCAGTGTGTAAGATATGTGATCAGGCGTCACATTTACACCTTTGGTTTGAATTCAAAGTATTGCAGTGCATGTGTTTTCAGAAGGCAGCAGTGAGTGTGCGTATACATACGTGTTCCTAATATACCACGTTGTTATGCTGCTGCAGTAAACGGTGCAGAGGCTCCCACGGGTGTTAGCCTGTGAAGCAGGCAGCATCCCCGTGTGCTTTGAATGTTCTCTTTACACGAGCTTCTTCATGTGTGTTAACAGAGTGGTTCAGCTGATGTGTCTTTATTTATTCTAAACCTGCAGATTTGAGGACAATTTTCACTGTGTGCTTTTTTTTGTTCAATTGAAAATGAAACAAGCAGCAGAGCAGAGTTTTGTGGGTTGGACCCATAAAAAATTGCTTAATCGTCTTTGCTAATGCCAAACAGCTTACTCTTCTGTTGATTCTTGTTTGATGGATTAAATGATTAAAGTCTGAGAAAACAACACATATTAGCCATTTCTTATGAATTTTTATATAGGTGTATATATGTACAACCCCAATTCCAATGAATATGGGACGTTGTGTAAAATGTAAATAAAACAGATTAGAATGATTTACATCAGTACTTTCCATCAGTTAACTGTAAATGTGTTTATAACTATAAATGAACTGTCTTCTGTTGATTCTTGTTTTTTTATGTCTAAATATCAGCCCTCCTTTACACGTCAAATACACCGGCTGTGTCTGCAGTCAAGCTGCATGTTCTGTCTGACAAGCCGTGACTGACAGACTCAGGAGTTCCTGCGCTTCCCTCTCCATTAATGATCCTCTCTTAATTCATGTTGTGCTGTTAAACCTCAAACTTATTGACTCCTGGTGTGTCTTTACTCATTCTATCGTTTTTTTTTGCATTGGTAAAGTTAATTACAATCTGGTTTTGACAGGGTTTGTTTAATTTTGAAGGTCTCAGGCTCTTTTTAGGTTGTTTTATGAACTACTTCCTATCCTACTCCATCTTCTCTACTCTGAGTTGATGTGTCACAGCTCTGGCATCCAGCAAAAATAGGTTGGCTGAGAATTAGCTGCGTATTAACTGCATATTACCTGCATATTAACTGCATATTACCTGCATATAAGCTGCATATTAGCTGTGTTTTAGCTGCATATTAACTGCGTTTTAGCTGCATATTAGCTGCATATTAGCTGCATATAAGCTGCATATTAGCTCCATTTTAGCTGCACATTAGCTGCGTATTAGCTGCATGTTAGTTGCATATAAACTGTGTATTAGCTGCATGTTAGTTGCACATTAACTGTGTACTAGCTGCATATTAGCTGCATATTAGCTGCATATTAGCTGTGTATTAGCTGCATATTAGCTGCATATAAGCTGCGTATAAGCTGTGTATAATCCGTGTATTAGCTGCATATTAGCTGCGTTTTACCTGCATATTACCTGCATATGAGCTGCAACCTGTTGGACCAGCCACTCAGCAGCACTTCAGCGAAACAGATCCAGTGTTAGTTGACACAGTGACTTGAATAGAAACCCATCCGATCCTGTGGAGTGGAGACGGACTGCAGACACAGCTGGTGTATTTTAGCAGTTATCCTGGCTTTTAACCAGAAAACTTGACGCAAAGTCTCATTTTCATTTGAACACAGTCGTCTTGTTTGGATGGGGGAGGGGCTTGGTACCCACTGCTCATTGAGAAGCAGAGGGTGCTGCAGATCAATACATGGTTTCACTTCAGTCCCCAAACTCCACAAAAGTCTCTAGATATGTCACTTTTTAGAAAAAAAGTCTGTAGAGGGGTCTGAAATGTCACTAAATAGAGTCACTAAGGTAGCAGCACTGTTCTGCATGCTGCAACCACGTGTAAGGTTACAGCCAATGACCGGGTGGCATTATCAGATCTTAATCATGTGATTAACCCTTTGAGTCCAATAACTTGACACCAAAAGACAAGACATGTTTTGATACTTGGTCAGTGCCTTAAAAGAACCGAAGTACCCAGCCCTAACTAGCAGCAATACTCGTCTGTAAGTGCGGGTTAGCCTAGCTAGCATCGTGTTTTTCTTTGATTTTCACATGGCATGTATGACAAGTGGTTATCACACGTGTTTTTATGTTTCTAGTCTACAATATGCTGAGAGAATCTGCTGCAGTGAAAAGCCTGGTGGGTCAGTGCAGTGTTTCAAATCTGAAACATGATTGAATTTATCCCTTGTGAGTGCACCACACCAAAAACTGACATGAGGGGGTGATTCTGAAACTACCAGAGGTCCCCAAAAAATACTGATCCCATGTGAATATGGTCGCTTCGACATGTTGATTAGTTCAAGAGGGCGGGGGAGAGTTTGTGATGAGGTGCAATAGGAGAAGCACAGGTGGTGCCACCAATGTGCGGTCCCCAGAAACATTTCCCTAAACAAACATTCCTTCTCCTCGCGACAACATTGCAGTCAATGTTAAGTCCATTTCTGAGATATTCTAAGATTAACAGTAGATTTTGTTTAGATTTTCCAATTCCACAGTTCATAGAGCCTTACCTTCTGCTTTATCTTCCTGCTAACTCTGACTGTAAATCTGAAGAAGGCAGCCTACAGTTCCTGAGAGCTGACTTTGCAGCTTGTCTCTGACATCCCCTGTTAAATGGACCCTGGTCTGTACTTTGGAGATGGTATCAGGGCTCACTCCAGACAAAGCAGTAACTTGGTTTTGCAGAACACCTTCTTGAAGTTGCCCTACTGCACTGGTCCTATCCAGATCAGTCAAATGTGACATATTGATTCTTTGGAGCAGACACCGACTGACCTCTGAAGCAGGTACCTGGAGGAATCAGAAGCTCAAAACAGAGAGTCAACAGTAGAATCAGTTGTTTGGCATCGGCAGAGAAGATTTGTTTTATATTTCATGGGTCCAAACTCTGCTGCTCATCCCATAAATGCATGTTCCTTCCAAAATTGTCTCCATTTAAACAGGAAATAACAGTCTTTGCAGCAGCATGATATTTTTAATGAACTCTTCCATGTCTGCAGATAATTGTAGCCTAGCTTGTGTTCTGTTTCTCCAGGCCATTTCTCATTGAAGAGGCTGAGCTGACTGCCATTCATTGTTGCTGATATGCTTACCAGTGACACATAACTTATACAACCCCAGTTAAAAAAAAATGAAAAAAAATGAAATGTACCTTTAACTCTGACTTCATGTACCAAATATTTACCCAAGCACAAACTTATTCCACTTATGATCTCAAACTAATAACTAGTTTCATTATTTGTACGAGGAAAGAAGAGGAAGCTCCTCATGGATTGAACACTGGGGAAAAAAACAGAGGCACACGCCCACCAATACACACACACACACACACACACACACACACACACACACACACACACACACACACACACACACACACACACACGGCTGTGCACAAGAATAAATGAGTAATATTGGCTCTGTATTCTTCTCCACCCTGGTGTGCTCAGCCACAGAGAGGGATGTGGACTGATGTCCTTTTGGCTGCAGCGTGGTGCAGTTTGCCCTAAACACACACACACCACACACACATGCATGCATGCACAGCCACCAAGGGAGAAGAGTGTTCAAGGGCATCTATCAATGTCTTCCTGCGGCTCATGAAAAAGAGGAGAGAATGAGAAAAGAAGAGCTCAGAGGTCAAGAAAAGACAGGAGAGGACATCTTGAAGTGGTTTTTGAACAAAGAGATAAAACACTGATCCCGTCTGGTCATATGATTGGATTAGTCTGGTCTCTTGTACTTCACCTCTTGACCAACATTTGTTGACATTTGTCTTGATTCAGCACTCCAGATCAATACTGTCTTCTTCTCAGCACCAGCTCCTGTTGCCTTTCACTGTCACGTGCATGTGGGAGAGCAGAGCAGAGCTGTCTGATAGAGGTTAAGGTTTATCTCATGTTTTATGGTGCATGTATCAAAGATTACCCAACCATCAGGCATCCTGGCTCATGATGCTCAGAGGACTCTGATACACTTCATTCCCCACAAAAATGTACCACAAAAAAACAGAACCCACAAAATGATCTGATGGGATTGAACCCTTTTTATGTTTTAGGGAGACTGATTTCACATTGAAATCACATTTACATAGAATTTAGGAGGTTTCCCTATTACAACAGACCTTTGGGGCTAAATTAGGTTTGCTTCTGATGCTGCTTCTTTGCCGGACATTTTAAAGATTTCTCCAAAAGATTCTTTGGTGTAAAAGAGAAGACAGATTTTATCATTTCTAATTTTTAATTTTCAAGCTGATTGTTAAAACGATGGTGCACTTAAAAAACTGATTTGACTTTAAATGAGCCACATTCACCTGAGAAGTCTAGAAAATATCTTACTTAAGGATATGAAAAGATAAAAATGATATCTGAATCGTTTTAAAAAGACTGAATTCTAACATGAACATTTATTCTTCCTTTTATTTCTGTGCTTTAAAAAATGATAATTTTTTGCCAGTTTAAAAGTGCACATTATTATGATTGTCTGTGTTTCCTCCACATGTGGAAAATAAACCTTTCATTATTTCTATAAAGAAACTAAATAACGGCCTGTGAAAAAAAGGTCAGACTTGGCTATCACAGGTAACGCGTACGACCATTTTTTTTCTCACTCAACGTGCAAATTTCTTTTAATGGTTATAAGCAATTCAGGTGTCATTTTTGGCCTTTATTTCCTAAAACAAGACATTTTTCAGCACTTCTCAAGTGAGCGTGGCTCACATTAAAGGGTCCTGTGTCCTGTCTGTCTAAAGTGGATCACAGCCCACAATTGTGCGCACACTGTGGTGATGTCATGACTCTTAACAAGGCGTGTTTGTTTTGTAAATGAATGGAGATCAGATCTTTTCTACTTTTCTTGTTCAAGACATTTTTTACTGGATACAACGTGAGGAGGTAAGGTATTTATCAACAGTTACACAGAGCTGTTGATTGAAACATGTCAACAAGTAAACTTTGTCAGTTTGTTCTGTAGTTTAGTAGATGGTGTCAAGAACCATGAACCAGAGGAGGACACAAATGCAAGTTCAGAGTCCAAGATCCGTAAAATCAAAACAAGGTTTATTAACAAGTCCAGGTTTCAAAGCAGGTAGTCATCCAGGCAGGGTTCGGTACACAGAAGCAGGCAGTCAGACAGGCAGAGTTCAGTACACAAAAGGCAATCCAAAAACCAGGCAGAGGTATCCAAAACGCGAGACAAGAATCAGGGTCCAAAAAACGAGAGCAAGAATCAAAAACGGCAAGACGAGACTATGAACAAGGGCTGGGACGAAGACTGTGAGGTACGACGAACTGGCAACGAGACAGTGAGACACATGAGGTTAAATACAAGAGGTAATGAGGGGTGATGACACACAGCTGGGGAAGACAATCAGGAATCAGGTGTGACAGACAGGGCAGGGCAGACAGGAACACATCTAGAAAACAGAGACAAGAGTAAGTGATTTCAAAATAAAACATGAATCAAAATGTGCAAAACAAACAGAAACTTGACAGACATGACAGATGGATATATTTAGAGCTGCTGGCAGCCCGATGCTCTCAGACGTATCTGTAGGCTAACATGTAACATTAGCGAATACTTACGTCCTGCTCATCCACCAATTAGAGCTAACGTAACCTCACTCTTCATTTTATTGACAGACTCAAGTTTGATCAGATCACTGCAGAATAACTGCAGCATGTGGGCTGGAATCAACATTATTACAAACTGATTAGCTTGTGTTTTAGCCTTTAGCTTGTGTTTTAGCCTTTAGCTCACATTCTTTAGCCTTTAGCTTGTGTTTTAGCCTTTAACTCGTGCTCTATCACTCTCCTGTTTATCTTCCTTCTTCTCTTGTCATTTTTCTCTCTGTAAGTTCAGCTCCAGTCTCCACCATCACTACTAAATTAGTCACTAAGCTAACGAAGCTAAGGAATATCAGTTATCAATAACCTATATTGGTGCTGATAATCTGATTTGAAGTTGTGGATTAGGATCAGGCAGATATCTGGAAGACAGACTTTTTCAAGATCACTTAGAAAGTCCTCAAAAAATGTTACTTCAAATAAAACATAAGAATTTGATTAGTTTTCAGTTTTGCAGAGATGATGACGCAGCATGACTCTAACTTTGAACTGATCAGTTGAATATCTCAGCTGATTTGGTTTGTGCATTATGAATGAGCTCCCGTGATGAGAAGGAAGTCCACTTTAAAGGTTTTGCAGGACAACCTCATCTTCAGATTAAAGAGGTCTACCAATGAAGGGAGAGAAATGTTCTTATTTTAAGATATTAAGAGACAAAAATTATGCTTAAATTGCTGCTAAAGAGTGAAAACCGTCGGCCAATGGAGTAAGATAAAAGTCTTATGAATACAGGTTGAACCAATACATTTGTCTACAGGCACTTCAAGCATCATTTTTTTCCTTTTATCTTCTTGAATTTGGACATTTTGTGGACTGTCATGTGACTGCAGCTCAGATTAAGTCCAATAAGACATATTAATAAAAATAAGACATAAACACTCTCTCAGGTGTGTGTTTTTGCTGTGTGTTTTGAGTGTTAGCCTTTGGCGGTGGTGAACTCATTAACTCTGAGTGCAGTCCAATGTGCTGGCCTCCCTGTGAGCCTCCCACTGCAGCAGCTAATCCTGACTGACTGATTGTCACAGTTCAAGATGTCGCTGTCGGCCATGTTTGTTTGGCTCCATCAGTCTGGTTTGGGACAGCTGCTGGCTAACCCATGTGTGTTAGCATTAGTGAGCGCTCAGGTCAGGAATCCTCCCATCCTTAAGATGAAGGCTGGGCTGAAAGTGAACTGAAAGGCAGTTAACCCTCTGTGTGTTCACTCAGCTCTCACCTCCCTTTGTAGGAATTTCATCTTCTGTCCCTCTGATCCTGTTCAGGTGTCTGGAGTCTATCCCAGCTGTCTTAGGGTGAGAGGCGCGGTACACCCTGGACTGGTCTCCAGCCAACCACAGGGCTGACACACATGTTTTTGGACTGTGGGAGGAAGCTGGAGTACCCAGAGAGAACCCATGCATGCACAGGGAGAGGAATTTCATATAGAAGAATAATTTAATTTCACAGTAACTGTCCCTCCTCCTGCGTCCAGGATTAGCGCAATCTGTGTAAATTAGCCTGGCTTCTCCCATCACTCACACCAGCTTCAGGGGACAGAGGAGGTAATTATGGGAGATGTAGTGTAAAGTATATTTATAGATGAGTTCCTTCAGCCATCATGGTCAGCAGGAGGCCGCGAGTGTTAGCACAGGGGCACAAATAGCATCTCATTATAAATTTGGGATGGTCTAATCACATCTTTAATTAACCCCAAGCTAATCGGCCCTGGAGGAACCTAATGGATTAAATATTGCTGAGGTATTAAAATGTAAATGCAGATGAGGAGCCGGCCTGGTGGGCCAGCATCCTGAAACTGGCGGCGATGATGGTGTCGAATGTGATGTCACATCCATCACGCAGATGGCTGCAGAGCGCCCCCGTATGCTCCCAGGTCCTGTGTTGTAGGTGTGTGTGGGCCTGAAATGGGCCCTGACTGTGCAGCAGAAGAAGAGATGGAGGAGGGTGATTCCAGGAAATGAGACCTAAGATGCGTAATGAACAGGGTGATAACTGTGGATCAGCCTGACTGCTATGCTATGGTTAATAACCTTGCAGATTTTTGGCCTAAAGTCTGAACTCCTGCTGCTCTTTCAGTGGTCTAATTTACATTACAGCCTTAACTTTATTTATTTATTTTTATTTATTTATTTATTTCGGCACGTCAGCACACTTATACAACATCACACATTGTCAATAGTTGATCAAATTGTACATGTCCGAAAGGGAAGACGGGAGAAGCAGAGCTTATCTAGTCCCGTCCCCATTTCCTCAATATTTAGTCTCCTCTTTTCCACATATCATCAAACTTAAAGGATTGTGTGACAGTTTTTGTAATTGCCTGTGGAGCTGCACTCTTTCAGGGGAAAAAATGATAGACCAAAACCCTGATTGGTAATGGAACTTTATCCTGAATCTGTTTTCACCTGAAACCCTGTCAAAGTAAAACACAGCAGAGCTGTTTTTATCTGAAATATTACAGACTTCAAACCAACAAGAATCGACATCAAACTTTTTTAAAATTGTGATTTATAATTTTTTTTCATCACATTTGAAAATAAGATTTATATTCATACTTTATGGTCTTCACTTATAGATTTGATCAGTGAAATTAACACTTAAAGCTAAGCAGCACATATTTAATGGAAATTCTGATGCTAAATTTCTGCCATGACCCTTTTTTCCATGACCAAAACAAGTGGATGATGAGCTGAAATACTTCCTGTATGGTTAAAACGTTGACTAAAGTACATTAGTTCTTGTCAGACATTTAAAATCCATGATATTTCTCCCACTGTGTGTCTAATCTGTCAAAATAAAATGCATTTCTGTACCAGGCTGACAGAGTAAGCTCTGTTAGCAGTGTTAGCTCGGGCACTAAACCACAACAGGTGTACAATGGGTACAAGTTTTCACCTCCTCCATCCATCTTTCTCATTGTCTGAGACAATCTTGTCTCAGTAAGACATAACTGCTGTTCAATCCCTGTATTTGCGGGGAGTTTGGTCCATATTGCCAGAAGTAAGTCAAACTCATTCCCAGGTGGTTGTGCTCCACCTTTGTCACTGATTCTGTTCAGTACTTTTATGGACAGGATTTCTAGGGGGGGAACACGGGGAAGGGTGTTGGGTTCAGGGGTCTTAGGATCCCATCTCTGCTTTTTGCAGATGATGTGGTATTGGGCGGCTGCGGCTCAGTTGGTAGAGTTTCGCCCCCACAATCATTAGGTTGTGGGTTCAATTCCAGCTCCTGCAGTCACATGCCGAAGTGTCCTTGACACTGAAGACAAGACACTGAACCCCAAGTTGCTCCCACTGTTGTTCAGTGGTGTATGAATGTGAATGTTATATCTGATGGTGTGATTAGCTTAAGTCGGCCATCTGTGTGAATGTGGTGTGATTGGGTGAAAAGCGCTTTGAGTAGTCAGTAAGACTAGAAAAGCGCTATATAAGTACTGGTCCATTTACCATTCTATTGGCCTCACCGAACAATGACCTCCAGCTCGCACTGGGGGCGGTTTGCAGCCAGGAAGCAGCCAGGATGCACCTCTAAATCTGAGGCTGGAAAAGGGTGGACTGCCCACTCCAGGTCGGGAGAGAGTCTCTGCCCCAAGTGGAGGAGTTAAAGTTTCTCGGGGTCCTCTTCACGAGTGAGGGGAAAATGGAGCGAGAAAATGACGGATGGGTCGGGGCTGCATCAACAGTAATGTGGACACTGTACTGATCCATTGTGGTGAAGAGGGAGATGAGCCAGAAGGTGAGGCTCTCAATTTACAGATCAATCTGCGTTCTAGCTCCCACCGGATGGTCACGAGCAGTGGGTAGTGACCTAAAGGACAAGATCAGGAGTACAAGTGTCTGAAGTGATCTTTCTCCTCAGGGTGTCTGGACTCAGCCTTAAAGATAGGGGTCAGAGCTCAGACATACAGGAGTGGCTCAGAGTAGAGCTGCTGCTTCTCCACATCCAGAGGTCGTGTTGTGCTACTCGAGACCACATTTTGAAGGTCTTGGTCTTGTCTCGGACTCGAGGGCATTTTTTCTCAGTCTTGTCTCGGTCTCGGGCTGGCCGGACTCATGATTTTCCATCAAGACCGGTCGAGACCAGCACTTCTCTGATAACCTTCAACTTAGTTAATGTGAAGGAGGAAAGGAGAAGCACTTGAATAAAACAACAAATAGATTCAGTTTATGTTATTTCTCCCCGTGATGACTGCAACCTTCCATTGTTGTGACTGAGGGACACACACACACTGTGTGTGTGTCCCTGTGTGTGTTGGGTACACACAAGCGAGAGGGAAAGGTGGGAGACGTGAGCAAGGAGAGCATGATATGTAGACATTTTATTGTTTCTGCCTATTTTATTGGAAATTAATTTGGTAGGCCACTGGCTGTTTTAACTGTGCTACAGTTGGGAGCAAAATTATTCAACCCCCCTGGTGTGTTGGGATTTCAAGCAAAACATATTACTTTTAAGCTGTTTTAAGTCATGAGATCTGAAGAGATGTTAGGAGACTTAGGTTGCAATAAATTAACAGTATTCATATACTTCAAGGTTTGTGTGATCAGGGAACTGTAATGCTCTGACCTAGCCAAATATACCTAGGGTGTGTGGGGGGTTGAATAATTTTGCTCCCAACTGTATATGAATAAAGCTGACATTGACATTTCATCCGTAAAATGCAAGAAACAATGTTTCTTTTTGCTGTTGTTGTCTTTTGTTAAAGTCACATGAACTATTAAATATTTTAAATGTAAATGACTATTTGAATATTTGATAATTATTGCCCATCCCTTTAAACACAGCTGGGTCATAAGTCATGGCAAACATCTCTATGAGCCTTTGTGACAGAGGGACTGAGTTAATGACCATCCTTTACAAATATTTTCATCCTGTTGGTTTCCTGGTCACGTTTGGTCTCCTGTGGTCTTGTTATTGTGATGTGTGCTGCTTTGAGACCTCATTTTACCTGGCTCATAGATCAATAAGAGTCTGTCACAGGTAATACCATTTTAGAGGTTCACTTTGATCCAGTGGGGTATAAAACACAGTGGACCAGCTAGAATAGAGAGCGGCAGTCAGACTGACTATAATCTGGGACCAGTCATGAGGGACCCACATCAGGTTTTTGGTCTTACTGTTCATGAATGCACAGGAGACATCTATTTAAAAAGTGCAAATGTTGCCTTTTGAAGGTACAACAGAAACCAAAGTCTGAGAACAGACTCACTTCATAACCGAGCAGCAATCACTCTGAGTTTTTCTATCACTGCTCGTCTCTCTCACTCAGCTAAAGAATTGACGTCTGCCTCAAATGTCAAGGTAAATATTTCCTCTAATGAATGGTCTGTGTGTGGAGGGGAGGGGAGAGATAAAATCATGCTTTCTGACCTTTGGAGCTAAATAAATACCAGCTCTTCTCTCTGGATGGAACATTGTTCTTTCCTTCAATAAATCTGGATGCAGTTTGCAGCGCAGCCATCAGGGGAAGGGGTCAGGGTTTGGTCACGGTGTGTATACCAGCTGTTTTCTGTGTGTGAGTCTGTGTACCTGTCTGTGTGTGTGTGTGTGTTTGTAAAAACTTGGCTACGTGTGAATTTGCTTCTGCTCCAGCCTTTCACCCCCATCCATAGACTGCCGAGCCCTTGGAGAGAGCTTGACATTTTTAGGAGGCCAGAAATGGAAAAGAGACGTGAGGGACATCATGTGTTGGTTGGTGTGTTGGAGTCTGAGGGTGAAGGTTGAGCTGAAACATCACTCTGTTCAAGAACACGACCTTAAACATGGATTTAAAGTACCAATGCTAGATGTACAGACTGAGCATGTGCAGATAATTAAACTTCTACATATTCATATGTTTTGGAAATCCCTGAACCTGTCTGTATCACCCTGTTGAGACTTTTATTATTATCTTCATAACTGCTTAAAGAGGGGGTATTGTGCTTTTTCCAGGCTTCATTCTGTCCCTCTGGTGCCCTGTAGTATCTTCACATGATTCATAGCTCAAATAAATCTCTTTTTTTCTCTCCCTGTTGTTTTAGTGATCCCTTATTTCAGCTTCTGTCTAAAACACTTTGTTTTAGCTGCTGTTTCTTTAAGGCTCCCAGCTCCACAAACCCCCTTCACTCTGATTGGCCAGCCCTCTGGAGGTCTATCTAGGGATGGGGCTATAGACAGACCTTGGTGTTTGAGGCCCACCCCTAGGAGACCCTTGTGTGATAATCATTTAGCAAGTCTCTACTTTACTTTCCATTATGTGATTCCATTGTTTCTCTGAGTCAAAGTTTAAAAAGAAAAATGTTAGTGCTCCATTTGCTCTTTTTTGAAACTGGTCAGATCTGCAAATCTGTTGGGACTGTGGTCGATATCAGAGAAATGAATTTCTGGAGGAAAGTCCTCAGGGTGTTGTGGGAAAAAAAAGCTAAGCAATATATTAAAAAAGCTGGAATGGCAAACCTGTCCTTTAATATTTCAAACCAATTCAATCCAAGTGGAGCAGATATTCAGCCAACCATTGAGACTCCTGAGAGATGAATGAGGAGCAGTGACATCAGGCAGAGTCCTGTAGGCGGCAGGCAGCTGAACAGAGCTGGAGGCTCCTTGCTCTCTCATGTTGATAGCGGTGATTAAATGGTGTGCAGCAGCTGGTGCCTATATTAAAGCTTCTAATCACCCTTGAATGATGGCCGCAGCACCCTCCATCTCCTCATTCAAACCTCGTTTAAATCAAAGCAACAAGCATAAACATGGATGATGTGTGTTGGTGGCCCCGGACCGCTGCACTCCAGAAATGTGCCAGGCATGCAGCAGAAAAATGTCACAGCCTGAATATTTAATCAAGGCTCCAACACATGCTGACATGACGGCAGAATGTCAAACCAATGGGCGGCTAATTAGGCAGCTAGTGACATCAAACATGATGTATGTGCTTTTTATGGCCTAAACTTCTAGCAGTGTGAGTTATAAAGATGCACTCATCATTTTGAGCTTAAATAAATCATCGCCACATTAAGTTCAAACACAGGTGTAACAAGAATAGGAGGAACATAACAGCCTCATCCATCAGTGTCTTTGAGTCAGGCTGTCTGACTTCAGCTTTCATTGATGTTCATCAGACATATCTCAGCTGCTGTTACAGATCGTTTCTTAAAGAGGGGCTGTTCTGCTGTCTCATATGTTAAACATGGTTAGAAAGTAACACTGCTGGATGTTCAGAATACTAAACTCAAACCCAAGGCCAGTCTGTAGCATAGGCAGTATAGGAAAATCTTTGAGGTGTGTCCAGACCTTTTAGACTGGGGTGCCCTAACAAGGGCGCTGACTTATGTGATGGGGCATGAATTATGTGAGCCCACACTCCAATAAACAGCATTTATGTTTGCCCTTTTGTATGTATTAAAAATACAGGATAAACAGACCACAGCTTTAACAAACAGTAACAATAATAACAATATATAGTAATAAAACAGTAAACTATAAAGAAAGCTTAAAAAAAACCATTTAAAACTGAAATTTAACTAAACAGTGCTGCAGTGCACCAAAACTACTTCTGTTTCAAACTTTCTGTGGTTGTACTTTAAAATTCAAGATGTTTAAAAATCAATACTTGTTTCTTAGTAATTGAGAAGTACAATTTTTACTACTACCAATTAGGGCCCAACCGACTTGTTGGCAGGCCGATTTGTTGGCAGGCAGATTTAATCGGTTGATTACAGCCCTGATCAAGATAATCACTATCGGCTGTAGTTCTGTGGATTAAATGCTGGTATATGCTCTTGGGCCGTTTGTCTACTTTATGACATGCAATTTTTAGTAATTTTCAAGAGATGTCTGGAAAATTCCTCTCTGTTTAAAAGTGAAACAAATACCAAAGGATGAAGTATTGTAAAACAGTGAAATGGTCTGCCTGTAATTCATATCTTTCTTGTTGTAAGGGTTAAGGGATCAAAAAGGAAGTTGTTTTATTAATTACATATCTTTAAAATTAATTGGCCGATTGATCATCATTGATATCAGTCGGGCCCTACTACCAATAATGTGTTCATGTTCCTTTTATAACAAAGCATGTAGACAAATGCTAGCAGTCACTATAATTGCAAATGCACAATTTTGCCAAAATGTGCAGCACTAAAGTAAATTTGGTGAGATAAGATGGTCTCTTATAAACAGCTCTATTCAATTTCTTATGTAAGTGCATGTAAATGCCCCATGGGGGGGGGGGGGGGGGGGGGGGGGGGGGCATTTAAAAGTTTGCTGAGGACGCCACATTGGGAGGAGCCAGCTCTGCTAAAACCTCTACATGCTCATATGTTGTAGTAATCCCTGAATCTGTCTGTGAACTGATCAAAACACTCTGTTCTAAAAATAACACCAGATCTTCACCAGACCTCCTGAAATGATGATGTCATCACATTAGGATCTCCTAATTGGTTACAGCAGTGGGCCTCAAACACCAAGGTCTGCCCTTAGCTTTGCCCTGACAGGCCTCCAGAGGGCTGGCCAATTAGAGTGAAGGGGGTTTGTGGAGCAGGGAGCCTTAAAGAGACAGCAGCTAAAACAAAGTGTTTCAGACAGAAGCTGAAATAAGAGTTTATAAAACACCAGAGAAATACAGATTTATTTTAGCTGTAAATCATGTAAAGATACCATGGATGTACCAGAGGGACACTATTAAGACAAAAACCAGCAGCGTACCCCTTCTTTAAATATTCAACATAGCACAAGAAGCAACATGCAGCAGCAAGTTTATGTGGGATTATGACAGAACCCCAAAATGTGTTTGTTCAGTGATCATGTCAAGTTAAATCAAACTCTGGTTTGAGTAACATCATTGGTTAAACAATGAGGGCCATAAAGGTATTAAATATGAGTCCTCATAAACAACAGGTAAAGAGCTTCAGCACTAACTGATGCTCTGAGGTGACGTCTCAGGGAGCAGGCGCTGCTCTTAACTCATTGCCTGGTAAATACTCATCAACCAACCAATGAAATCAACATCTGCACGTCACAAATCAGCACAATAATGCCACAGAATAGTGAGGCGGCCATATGACAATCATTTTTTCTCCTGCTGTAGAAAGCCACCAAAAGCTGCTTTGTTGACAGGCTCCCTCGCTGAATCCAGGCTGGCAACAAAGAATGTCTTTCATCCTCAGAGGCTGCGTCGCTATCTGCAGGAGGCTGCAACCTTCCCTTATCTAGCTCCAGATAAAGCACTTTGTCATTCAACAGTTTAGCACCACCAGCCTCCGAGGATTCAGACCTCTTTTCTCTCACAAGGAGAGCTGTTTAAGATTCAGCTCTTCATGTTTATGGCAGAACCATGCACAATCCCATTTAATGTGCTTTTAACCTGAGCCATTTTTAGACTCTCTTCATGTCTGTGGAGTAAGAGAGAGGGGGTGCATTTGTCCTCAGGGATTTTTAAGGTGTTGTCTCTGAATCCAGGCTCTCTTCCTCTTCAAACACATTGACTCCTGGACTTTTTGTTTTCTCGGTCTTTAGTTGGAAGGTTTAATGACCCCTTGTATCTCTGAGAGGAACCTTTTACTTAATCAATATAATGTTATATACTTGGTTCGATTTCCCCTTTTTCTACTTATTTACAGTCTCCAGGACTTTAGGTTCAGGCACTGCAAAAACTGAAACCGAAGCAAGTTTATGTCTTGATTGTAGTATAAAAATATCTTTTGGACTCAGTATGAGCCACATTCACCGGACAAGTACAGAAAATGTCTCATTTATGTTATTTAACTAAACTATATATATATATATATATATATATATATATATATATATATATATATATATATATATATATATATATATATATATATATATTTATATATATATATATATATATATATATATATATATATTTATATATTTATATATTTATTTCCTTGTATTAAAACATTAATTTCAAGAAACTTCACTACCATACCCAATAAGATTTTTTTTGTTACAAGCAACTGAGACATAAATTTTGACTTTAAATATCTTGAAATATGTTTTTCTGAACTGGTCAGTTGAATGTGTCTCATATCAAGTTGAACAATTTTTACTAAAAATAAGACAAAAACACTTGCTTAAGTTTCAGTGTTTGAAGTGAGGCCACACATAATCTGAGCGTCTGTGTATGAACGAGCCCAGCTGTCATGTTGCATATACACTGTTTAAATACATTTTAAGCGTTTACATGAATTCATGTTCAATTACAACCAAATGTTACTGGAACATTGGAAAAATATATGGAATATTGAGAGAAAAAAACTCTTAAACTTAATCAGGAGCTCAGCTTGGGGCGACTGTGGCTCAGTGGTAGAGTTGTCGCCTCTCAATCGGAAGGTGGAGAGTTCAATTCCCAGCTCCTGCAGTCGCATGTCGAAGTGTCCTTGAGCAAGACACTGAACCCCAAATTGCTCCCACTGTTGTTCAGTGGTGTGTGAATGGGTATGAATGTGTTAGATAATATATTGCTGTGAATGTGGTGTGGATGGGTGAATGACACCAGCAGTGTAAACTGCTTTGAGTGGTCAGAAAGACTAGAAAAGCGCTATATAATGGTCCATTCCATTACCATTACCAGCTTGTAGCTTCCAAAGCTATTACAAGGAGCCAAACACCACAGAGCCCAGAGCTCAGGAAGTGTTTCTGTCTGATTTTCAATTAAGAAAAACAATCTTATTTGATTTAATTTGAGACACATTTACCTGACAATGTCTTGTTCCAAGAAAGAAAAAGACAAAAAGCGGCCTGAATTGCTTGTAAGGTGTAAAATGAAAGGAGTACATTTTTCTTCCCTCTCTGGCTGAACTTTTGAGGTCAGGAGGTGGTCGCTGCTTATCAGAGATAAAAACAAAGTGTCCAAGTGAAGAAACGTGACCTCATTCAGAGAAACCCTCAGGGTCACAGAAAGCCTGCACACGCTACCAGCACAGCTTTCCACTTCTGTGACAGTCTCACACATCACTGCAGATCCAACTGTGGGGAACTGTAGATACACACACACACACACACACACACACACACACACACACACACACACACACACACACACACACACACACACACACACACACACACACACACATACAGTGTGCATGGTAATGGGCTGTATTTCAAGTCTCTTTAAGCTGCTGGAGGGTGGGTCAGCAGTGATATCATCTCTCATGTATTTCCCCTTCCTACTCCCCCAAATCCTGAAGCTCAGAGAACAAAAATGTTCTGTAAAAATACAAG
>CM061148.1:32837571-32927571 GCA_030710495.1 Labroides dimidiatus | reverse complement strand
GTTCAGCCAATTATAGCAGGCAGGCAGCAGGAGGCAGGCCTCAGCTCTGGACTCATTTTAATAGACACCTGAAGGGACTCCGCCTCTCTGATCTCAACCTCGACTTCTCCAGCTCAGGTTTAAGTCCTGGGATAATACACAGCTTCTCCGGCAGTTTCTGTCTGACCTTGTTGACTAAAGACAGGGTTGTTGATAACTCAGAGAGGAGATTCCCCCCATGTGGTGCTCTGTGCAGAATAACAGCCTTGATCATGATGATCCAAGACTGTATCACTGCTGGTAGTTGATTTTTCTTTCCTTCCTTTTTTAAGTTGTTGTTTATCATCCCGTGTTCACGGTAAACCTGTCAAATTCACATTATTATACTGTGTTATTAAATTAGTAAGTGTATAATTAAATGTAAAAATACAGGTAATTACTGCAATTTGTGTACAGTCAAGTCTTTGGGAGCGTTCTTTACTGAGGTTCCACAGAGGATTATCTCATGTGTCTGGTGACAGGACAGCAGAACCAGCTTTGAGCGCAGTCACATTGTTTTATTAGAGAAAAAAAAAAGACTCAGGTTCCCATCATGCCGTGAGTAATCTGCCAGCATGTTTCTATCAGAGAAATTGAGCTGCATTCTCAACCTGTGGGAGTGCACAGTCTAAATATCGTAGTATCAAACATGAGGTTTGGTGGATGTAAATCTAATGGATTATAACTTTGATTACAGAACGAAGGGCTCAGTTCAAGTTGTTGAAACGTTTGATTTTTATTTTGCACTCTGATTCTAAGAAAACTCAGCAGACGTGCTGATTAAAACTCTGAATGTGTGTTTCATACTTTCACCCACAGGTGGCTTTAAACCGCAGAGCAGGGATATCCAGGTCAGAGTAATTCCTCAGTTATTTGAGGTCATGCATGTGACCATGTGACTCAGCAGAATGAATCCTATTACAGGGCGGATGTAGGTCTGTGTGCAGCTGCACAAAGCTCTGTGACGATGACAGAGGAACCAGCTGTGACTGACCTGCTGTCTGTTCAGTTCACTCTGAGACCATGAGAAGTTACTCCTCACCTGAGTGTGAACAAATCTGCATCACTCACAGCAGCCGTCCTAATGAGAGTCCTAAAGGTGGGCACAGGCAGGGGAGAGTTTGCTGCTGATGTCTGCAGGAGGACTTGGCTTGATTTATGTTGGAGACAAAGTGCTGCAGAAAAAATGTGATTTTTATGGTAACTTTGTTTTGAGGTTAATGAAAAAAAACCCTGATATATGATGATTAAGAAATATTATAACTCAACGAAACATTTTTATTATTACAGGATATTTCTGTCAGGATCAAAACTGAAGATAATTACGGTTGTTTGCTTTTTCTCCACATGTAGAACATTTTCATCATCTCAAGCTAAATAACATCCTTTAAACATGTCAGACCTGGCTTTCACAGGTGAAAGAAAGGATGAGTTCAGAGAAATTTATCCCAAACAAGTTTCATTTAAAGCCTTTGCACTGCAAAAACTGAAATCTGAACAGGTGTTTGTAATGTTAAAAAATCTGGTTCAACTTATTATGAGCCAAGTTTACCAACAATTCCAGAAAAAAAGTCTTATTTCAAGATACTGAGGGAAAAAAAATAAAATAAAATAATAATAATGATAATAAGCTTCATTTATGTAGCCCTTCTTAAACCAAAGCTACAAAGTGCTTTACAGGCAGCTTAACAACAATAAAATCAGGTAGCAGATAAAGATCAGAATAAAATGCAATGAAAGTGTGTAATACTAAGACCATAAGGTTAAACAAAATATAAAGCAATAGAATTTAAAAACATAAAGTAAAATCTAAGAATGCTCACAGATAAAAGTATGTTTTATAAAGTGACTTAAAAGAGGCCTTTGACTCGGCAGACCTTTCCTCTGGGAGGTGATTCCAGAGCCTCGGAGCACAGACTGGAAACACCTCGTCTCCCTTGGCTTTCAGCGAGTCACCGGCACATTTTCAAGACCCCTGCTCATTGACCTGAAAGGACACGTGGGCTCTTATAGAGTTAAAAGGACATTTTTTTAGACATTTTTCTAATTTCAAGAAATGAAACAAGTCTATTTTTCTTACCCCTGGTTCATTTCTTTCTGATCTTTACAACTGATTTTGTCCTGCACTGAACTGTTGAACCTTAAATCCTATTTCCACCTCTCCGTGATCATGAGCATGTTGACAGAATTTACCAATTTTTTCTTCTTCTTTCTTTTGACAATGACCCAGAAAGCTCCTGATGACAGAACTCTGCCTGAAAATGGATCTTTACCCCTCAGTCTGACTCACCTCTAAACTGATAATATGTACCCCGTACCCTGACACAGATCCCCCTGACTTTATCAGACTTTGTTTACACTGTGTCAGATGTAATAATCCTGATGGAGAGTTGTCATCACTCATCCTTTGGGCACGGAAGGATCAGACTTCAGAGTCCCTGTGAGGACTTTCTAAGTGGTCTTGAAAAAGTCTCTCTTCTAGATATCTGCCTGATCATAATCCACAACTTGAGATCAGATTATAGGCACCAATACAGGTTATTGATAAATGATAGTTCTTAGTGCCTTAAACCGTCTTGATTTATAGCACATTGAAGTCTCTATGACAACATTACACTGACTAATGAAGTTTAGTAGAGAGAAGAAAGATCTGTGTTTTCCTCTGCTGACAAGGATTTCTGTGATTAATTTAGTAGAGATGGTGGAGACTGGAGCTGAACTGGCAGACAGAAAATGGACAGAAGAGAAGAAGAAAGATAAACAGGAGAGAGATAGAGCACGAGCTAAAGGCTAAAACACAAGCTAAAGGCTATAACATGAGCTAAAGGTTAGAACACAAACTAAAGGCTAAAACACAAGCAAAAGGCTAAAACACTGGCCAAAGGCTAAAACATGAGCTAAAGGCTTAAACAAAAGCTAAAGGCTTAACCACAAGCTGAAGGATAAAACACAAGCTACAGGCTATAGCATGAGCTAAAGGCTAAAACACAAGCAAAATGCTAAAACACTGGCTAAAGGCTAAAATACAAGATAAAGGTTAAAACACAAGCTAAAGGGTATAACATGAGCTAAAGGCTAGAACATGAGCTAAAGGCTTAAACACAAGCAAAAGGCTAAAACACAAGCTAAAGGCTAAAACACAAGCTAAAGGCTAAACCATGAGCTAAAGGCTAAAACACAAGCTAAAGGGTATAACACAAGCTTAAGGCTTTAGCACAAGCTAAACAGTAAAACATTAGATAAAGGCTAAAACACAAGCTAAAGGGTATAACATGAGCTAAAAGCTCAAACACAAGCTAATGGGTATAACATGAGCTAAAGGCTAAAACACAAGCTAAAGGGTATAACATGAGCTAAAGGCTAAAACACAAGCTAAAGGGTATAACACAAGCTTAAGGCTTTAGCACAAGCTAAACAGTAAAACATTAGATAAAGGCTAAAACACAAGCTAATGGGTATAACATGAGCTAAAGGCTAAAACACAAGCTAAAGGGTATAACATGAGCTAAAGGCTAAAATACAAGCTAAAGGGTATAACATGAGCTAAAGGCTCAAACACAAGCTAAAGGGTATAACATGAGCTAAAGGCTAAAACACAAGCTAAAGGGTATAACATGAGCTAAAGGCTCAAACACAAGCTAAAGGGTATAACATGAGCTAAAGGCCTAAACATGAGCTAAAGGCTAGGACACAGATTTATCTGTTTGTGATAATGTTGATTCCAGCCCACATGCAGCAGTTATTCTGCAGTGATCTGATCAAACTTGAGAGTCTGTCAATAAAATGAAGAGTGAGGTTACATTAGCTCTGATTGGTGGATGAGCAGGACGTAAGTATTCTCTAACGTTACACGTTAGCCTACAGATATGTCTGAGAGCACCGGGCTGCCAGCAGCTCTGAATATATCCATTTACTAAACTATAGAACAAACTGACAAAGTTTACTTGTTGTCACATTTCAATCAATCATTAGAAAATAAAAATAATAACACCCACCCTGCTGTTAATAGCTTTTTAAAGACAAAAATGCTCTCACAGCAAGTGGAACACGCTTTTTTAAATTCGACTGAAAAAACATCAACACAGAACTGCTTTCAAAAGTTAAAACAGAGCATGCTTTGTTTTCTCTCTTTTTTTATTAACTGGTATAAGATCTCTGATCTTCTGCCTCTCCGCTGTCTTGCGGCTGAAGAGATCAGCGTCAGGTTCAGCGTCTTTGCCTCAGTCAGCTGACTTCTCGTGGCTGTTTTGATTTTGTTCTGGAGGCTGAAGCCTGGTTCTGCTACACTGGATACTGGAATGACCAGCGCTACTTCAGAAAGCCTTTAAAGACCAGAAAGCGTTCCTCCTCACCAGGAGGAAATCCTGGAGCATGTGGTCCTGATGTAAAAGAGAGGTGGCTTCAGTTCTGTGTTAGCCAGTTGATGCCAACGTTTTAAAGGATGAGACAAGCCAGCACGTCAGGGAACATGAGATCATAAACAGGACACTACAATACCTCATTAATTATGCACGCTCGCCACTAACTGGACAGGGGGTCTGCTGCAGGTGAGACGTGTGATTAATGAATGACTGTGTGACAAAAGTGGACTGGATCACTGTCAGGGTTTCTGATCCGTCAAAATGACGGGCAGCCTTCAGATTTTCCGTCATCGCTCAAAAATTCGGTTACAGACGGAGAATACTCGGTTAACGCGACCTCTGGCTCCAACTCACCTTTGACCTCTGATGGACCCCCTGGAACCCACTCAAGTTTTACGGTGGTGTATGAATGTGTGTGTGTGTGTGTGTGTGTGACATGTTCCTGTCAGGGGATAGAAAGTTGTTTGTGTGAAACACTAAATAATGAACGACCTGCAGGCTTTTTTCCACCTCACTGTTTTGCACGCATTTAAACTTTGTGTTTGCGTGTGTGTGTGTGTGTGTGTGTGTGTGTGTGTGTGTGTGTGTGTGTGTGTGTGTGTGTGTTTGCAGGAGAGGGATCTATTTTCAGGGTTAAAATGCAGATAATCTCATGTGCAGCTGTTACGGTTTGGTATGATTTTTTCTCTCTGCTGTTGGTTTGAAAATCGACTCCAGTTTAGATCCAATCTAAGCCGTCATATTGTGAATTTCACACCTTCCTGCCTCACTACAACACAATAGACATGGTGCCGTTTCTGTAGCAACAAGCCTGTCAGTCAAGGTCATCCACAGCTGAGAGAAAGAGGGTGTGGAGAAGACTTGGAGGGATGGGAGTGAGAGAGGATGTGAACAAAGGGAGGGTCTCCTCACATCATCAGCAGCAAATAAATTACAGAATTAATCTCATTAACTTTTTAAAATCAAACTTTTATTCTGAAATCTGGTGAAGTTGTCAAGTGGGTATTCAGAACTTCCCACGTTATTAGGTCCACCTCTCTAGTCCCAGGTTGGACCCCCTTTCACCTTCAGACCTGTCTTAGTTCTTGGTTTCATCATCAAGCTGCTGAAACCTCCCTCAGAGGTTTTCCTCCATATTGTCATGACATCATCACTCAGCTGCTGCAGATTTGTGGTCTGAACATCCATGATGAGAATCTCCTGTTCCAGCACATCCCAAAGGAACTCTACTGGACTGAGACCTGGGGACTGTGGAGGCCACTGGAATCCAGGGAACTCATGGTCATGTTGAAGAAAGCAGATTGAGATGGTTTAAGGTAGACTCAGGTAGACTGTGGACTTTAAACCAGGCTCAGGTGGTACTAAGGGTCTAAGTGAGACAAGAAAACCTCTCCCAGACCCTTAGACCAGCAGCAGGCTGAAGAGTTGATCCAAGGCAGGATGGATCCAGACTTTCATGTTGTTTACTCCAAATCCTGAGTCCACCATCTGAATGTGGAGCAGAAATCCAGACTCATCAGACCAGGAGAGGTTTTTCAGTCTTCTATGGTCCAGTTTTGGTGAGCCTGTGTGGATTGTAGTCTCAGTTTCCTGTTCTTAGCTGACAGGAGGGTCACCTGGTGTGGTATTCAGCTATTGTAGCCCGTCTGCTTCAAGGTTGGACCTGTTGTGGGTTCAGAGATGGTCTTCTGCAGACCTTGGTTGTAATCAGAGGTTCCTCGAGTTCATGTTGTCTTTCTATCATCTCCAACCAGTCTGTCCATTCTGACCTGTGGACTCAACAAGACCTTTAGTCCCAGAGAACTGCTGCTCCCTGGATATTTGCTCTGTTTGGGACCATTCTCTGTAAACCCTACAGATAGTTGTGGGTTCAAATCCTGCTGCACCTCAGTTAATTTACATATCAGGTGTTACAGAGCACATAAAAGAGGTGTAGAGATGAGCTTCTCTGTTCTCTTTAAAAAAGAGACAAGGTTCCATCGTCTGAAGTGGTCTGCTCGTCTGAGCGTGTGGACTGTTTTATTCTCCTGCTCTGTAGATAGAGGGCAGTGTGAATCATCTGTGCTATTAACCTTGTCCTTCATTGCTTCAGTGTGAGTGCTGTGAATTGATCGTGCAGGTTTAATGTATTTTACTCATGAGGAAGAGGCTGCCAGAGAGCCGCTCTGATGGACTCACTCCTCTCTCTGCCCGTCGTGTTTTGGAAAAAAAACAAAAACAAAAACAAAACAGATTATTATAGATGAATAAATGAGGCTCTGATCCAAAGTGAGATTATCCGGCTGCAGTTATTGCTGACGCTGTCCCTCTGTGAGACTCTTTGTGCTAAAACAGCCAGGTTTCAGATTTCATCTGAGGTGCCTCAGCTCAGTGCTGCTGATAGAAACCAGCAGAAAGCAGCTCATCCTCTCTTAGCTTAGCTTAGCTTAGCTTAGCTCAGATTCATGCTGCAGCTGCATCACTGTAGCCTCTGCTGCTGCTGCAGACTCTATTTGCTTCCTTAAACTCCTCTGGACTGTACCATCTCTGCTGAGCAGGGGTCCTCTTGGGTTTCAAGATGTCCTCGCAGGGAGATTGTTTTTCTCCCAACTGCTGCATGGCACCCATCCTCCCTCCCCCCCTCCCTCCCCCCTCTGACTGCTTCCCCATGATCCAAAAGCTCACAGTCTCTCTGGGTGTGCGGCCACACACAACGCATCCTCTTAATACTCTGCACCGCCTCAGATTTCACTCCCCCCTCTACTCATAGTACAATCTCATCATTTCCAGCTTGTGAGGGAGCGGAAGAGAGGGACGAGAGGGAGAGGGAGAGAGAGGGAGGGAGGGAGATGTTTTGAGCTGGTTTGCAGGGAGAGATTGGCCTGAATGCGTTGTGTCTGCTCCTCAGAGGCATCCAGGTGAGCTGATTCCTCCTGGAAGGTAAGAGGGAGACTGAGATTGGTGCTGTTTTTGCTCTGCATCCCTTGTCATCACCTCCCTGCTGCCTTCATCCCTTGTTTCGGATTCATCGCTCCCTGCTATGTGTGTGTTTGCGTGTGTGTGTTTGCGTGTGTGTGTGTTTCAGCGTGAATAGTATTCCCCAGACGTACCTCACACACTAAAGGCTGTCAGAGGCGATGTGCAGATGTGCAGGCATGTTGGCTTGTGTGCATCCACAGAGCGGACACAGATTGTGTGTGATATATGCATGCATGCTGTGGGTACCAGGGTGTGTGTTGTGGCTCGTGTTTTTTTGGGGATGTGAGGGGCTGATGATGAGCTCTCACGTTAGCATGACAGCTTGAAAGTGGACGGCCCACTCGCTCCTCTGTGAACCTCAGAGCTGAGGATGTGACGATGAGGGACTCTGGGGAAAGGAGGAAGTGGTAGAAAAGGGAGATGCAAGTTTGTGTGTGTGTGTGTGTGTGTGTGTGTGTGTGTGTGTGTGTGTGTGTGTGTGTGTGTTTCTTTTCAGCTTCATCTGCAGTTTTTCCAACAAAGTGTCAGTGTAGCCCCTTGTCTGAAACAACGTCAGCACAGACTGAAGACTCCCCCCTCTCCTTCCTCCCTCTCTCTCCCTCTTTCTCCCTCCATGCTAATCAGTAGCATTTCCGTTGTGGTGGAGGAATGGGTGCTGATGTTTACGGCTCTAATGGAGGGGATGCTCTTCTGCACCATTTTTCTGCTCACTCTACAACATGTCGTCCCACTTCAGGACAATTTGCAACAAGCCTGTCTTTCTCCCAGCCCAGAGGGGAGGACTGTGGGCACTGTGGGGAGGACGGGGTGGAGAGACGAGGAGGGGACAGGACATTTACCATCTGTGGCAGCGTCTCTAAGACATGCAGAGAGGCTTTCTGCAGGGCCATATGCAGATCCTTGTAAAGACAGCAGGCCAGACTTGCTGTGAAGAGAGAGGAGAAGGAGTTGAGTATGATGGTGTCACATGTACAGGGATGGGTGAGGAGCTGTGTCTTCAGACTGTCTTTAGATGAAACAGTTGGAGTAAAGACTGAGTTATAAATAATCAAAGTCTCTCTCTCTCTCTCTCTCTCTCTCTCTCTCTCTCTTTGTTGAAAAGTTTTATCTCCTGTAACATGACGTTTCAGGCGTATTATCTTCAGATCAGTAGCCCTGCTGTGCCGGCCTGTGCTCTCCTCCACAGGGCTCATTTGGTCTGAGTCTAACTTCAAGCAGACTTCATAGTGTGTAGCTGCAGTGGTTCAGCTTTGATCTAGCTCGTGTTGTCTGACAACGATCCAGAACAGTGTTACAAACTTATCCTGAACGTCCGTGTCATAAACCTTGCCATCAGCTCACTCTGCCTCTCCCTCCACATCCATCCAGGATCTGTCAAAGAAACCTGTTAAACCAGTGCAGCCCTCACACTGTCTGCTTTTATATCTCCAAACAGCGGCCCGTCTTTTCTTCAAAGCAGACTTAATCACTGGAAACTCTCTCCATTACACAGAGGAGGACAAGCTTTTCCTGTATCACACACCAATAGCTGTGGAGCTGTGTCCTCATGCATTTTGAGCTCTGAGGTGTGTTTTGCTCTCTGTGAGCAGAGGTTACTACCAGCAGAAAACTTGAGCCTCAACAGTGTGCAGAGCTGAAAGGAAGCAGAGCACAGAGTTCAGCCCTGTGACCTGTGATGGTGGACAAAGGTGTTCCATTCAGATGCATTTCCACTGACAGAGAGTCACTGCTGCACCCTGTGATTCATATCAAGCACCTACACAATGAAGGTGTTTGCTGGAGTGTCTCTGGTCCTCATGACTCAGCGGTTGATGCCCATCAGACCCTGGAATCTGTGTCCAGTTAAGGCTGTGTTGTTGTGTTGGTTCCATGTGAACACTGCTATAAAATCCTTTAGGAAGATCCTCTTTTCTTTTACTCTACCATCCACACATCCACACATCCACACATCCACCACACTGTGACTGTCGCCCCCTGAGAGCTCTTTGCTGGTTCATAACAAACAGCAAAGAAAGTATGACAGCCAGGTAACAGGTGGTTCTGTCAGATTCTGAACCAGTGCAAACTCCTGTAGCCTGTTTACCTGAGAACACCTTTAGAAATTCAAAGTCTGCACGTCGTTCAACAAAGCTGTAAATCATCAGTACTCATGAAGATAGTAACAGTTGTAAACGCACACTAGAAAAACTTTGACTTCATCAGTGGAGGGTCAGTAATCCGCCCACTATCATTATAATTATCCTCCTACTGGTGCGTACTTATTTGAATTGGAATGTAAAACACTCCAGTGAAAGTTTCCATTTTTATTTTTTTTTATTTACTGTTATCTCGTGATGCTTGTATTCAAAAAGGACTCTGATTTCTGTAAAAGGCTCTGTGAGGAACTGCTTTGAAATGACGCCAAACTGAGGTCAAAGCTAACGTTGTTGGGTTGAATCAGCATACCATAACTTTCCTATAGATCATTTATTATTTTTTTATTTCATCCATCTTCCATCCCTCTTATCCTGTTCAGGTGTCTGGAGTCTATCCCAGCTGTCTTAGGGCGAAAGGTGGGGTACACCCTGGACTGGTCTCCAGTCAATCACAGGGCTGACACACAGAGACAGACAACCTTTCACGCTCACACTAACACCTACGGGCAATTTAGAATCAGCAGTTAACCTGATGAGCATGTTTTTGGACTGTGGAAGGAAGCAGGAGTACCTGGAGAGAACCCACACATGCACAGAGAGAACATGCAGACTACACAGAAAGGCACACAGAGCCCAAACCGGGATTCGAACCGGTGACCAGCTCTAACAGTTGCGCCACCATGCAGCCTTTTTTTGTTGTTTTTTATTATTTTATGTAAAATAAAGACAATACATATCTAATAGTTCACAGTGACCATCAAACAGTCTCATCCCAAACACCCAAATGGTCGTCTGATTGTTGGCTTTTAGACGTTTGAACACCTCATATGGCATCTGTTGGCCTTGGTTCTCAAACTGTGGGGTGAGGTTGTATTGCAAACACGCATGTATCACAGTACTGGACTAGAGAAGAAGGAGTTGTTTACACTGTTCACAACATTTTTTTTTTTCACTAATTCCTCTTCTCTGCTGAGTTTGGCCGTAATTTCACGCCAGGAATTGTTCATCACATGGTTATCAGGCTGATCTCTTTGTGATGAATCATATAAATGCCAGGATGTTCTGTACTTCGGACACTTGCAGCTCCTGCTCATCCACATGTCTGTGTGTAAGTTAGAAGTTTTTGGAGCTGCGCAACGCAGAAGTTTTCTGCTTAAGGAAGACATCAGGCATACACACACTTTAGGGATATGGCGAAGACGTGAAATACAGCTTTAAAATGTCCTGGTACATCAAGGCATTACATCAGAAGAGCTAGTACTGAGCACTGGAGTGTGCCTGACTCGACTCCAGCAGTGTCACCATGAAAGAAATGTTAACTCAACTGGCATTTAAGGATGAGTATTGATAAGATTTTATTGATACCAATGCCTATATTTATTCTGCTTACCAATTTGATTCTGTATCAATTCCCTTATCAGTTTAATGAGAAATTTGCCAGTGGATCTGGATATCTCTGGACATAAGTTAGTAAAAACCAGTAAAAATCTCAGGTCACGTGACCTGGATGTGTTGTTTTGTTACATGTTATTGACTGAAGTGGGCCATCTAGTGTCTGGAAGTGGTTGTAGCAGTGATTTGAGTTGTTTGGAACCTCAAGCTTGCTGTAGTTGTGCTGAAGTCAGTCATGAGCCTGCAGTAACTTTTCTTTTCTCTTCCTGTTTGAAAACATTTGCCTGTTTGTATTTTGACATTTAGAGTTTTCAGTGTTGTTTACAAAGAGTAACTGTGATCTGTTTCTGTGATGAAAGATGAAATTCTGTTTGAAAAGTTATATCTATGTATGCTAACTGCTAGCGTATCAATGCAATTTCCAATATATGTTAGCATCGAGCTATTGCTATCTTTTCTCTATTGTTGTCGGTACATTAGCAGATGTAAAACATGTTGAATGTTTTGAATCTCTTGTCAGAGAGTAACGTTCATTTCTTTGTGTTCAGTTTTACAGCTTCTTAAGTCAAACTTCATCAAAAACTCCTGAATCAGAGTTTTCTTATACTGTTTTCCATCTGCTAAGCTAAGCTAGCTGGGGCAGAATAGTCGACATAAAGTCCAGCAGCTCCAACAAGGGAATCATTAGCATAAAGGCTAATGATGTCGACGGATTAAACCGTTTCTAATCTATTGTCAACAGGAACCGGTTATATAATCCAAAGACACAAGTTAAGAGGATGTTTTTATAGTTAACTTCATGGTGGACCTTGAAAATGTATTGAATCATTAGGGCAGCACTTGTCTTTGGCATGAAAAAGGACCCAAGAACACTTTTTCATTGTAACAATGTGAGAAGTTGCAAGGTTTTAAGAGGTTTACATTAAAACGCCTCATTCCTGGCTCAGGTTTCACTGCTTTACATCACAGTGTTGTTAGCCTGAGTGATGGTGGAGGCTGCCAGGCAGGAGAGAAGTCATCAGGGTGGAGGAGGAGGGAAGGAGCTGGCTACGTCACAGCTATTCTCCTGAGTGACTGTGAACTCTCCAGCAGCCATAAGTGCTGGGAAGCTGGCCAATTTAGTCATTTATACGTGGGTCCTTTCCATTCTCTAGGAACCCAATCAGAGGCAATGGCCGGCTGGAATAATCAGGATGTCGAAGGCCTGGCTGAGTCACTAACTGGCCGGAACATATCCTCCTCCAAGAAGTCTGCTGGACTTCACCATCCTCCTTCTCTCCGGGGAAGAGGCTGGCTGCCTGTGCTGGTCACAGAGTTTAAACTGTGAGGCCGTTTTCACAGAGATACACTCAGGGACTATTTGTTAAGACGAAACAGTTCAAAGGCTGATGAAATGAAACAGTGACTGAAATGTGCTGACTCGGAGATCAAGATGTCTCCTGTCATGTATTCATTGGGCAGTTTGTTTGAGTTTGACAAAGTGTTCCAAGCAGACATGTCTCTGTACTTTTTGTCAGATGGTGGAGCTGTGATGTGTCAATTTACCAAAAAAGCAGACTGAGCTGGACAGGAAGTTTTGCACAGAAACCATGTAAAAACGCTCTGTGACTTTCAAAATAAAACACACCATAGCCAACCCAGATCATATTTATCTTGACCATAATAACATGTTGGAGGTTTAACAGCCCAAACAAGAACAAAGAGAGGCTCAGTAATGAACTGAGAAGCAAGGGAGCTCCTTCAAGAAAATAAACCAAAATGAGATGCAGGCTGTAAGGAGGGATCTTCCAATAGTTTTGATTAATTTCCAGTGAAAATCGAATAGAGCTTTTGCTTGAAATGCCCATCCCTACCGTTCACACCATGTCATGCATGGGAATGTTATTGGCTCTGGAGAAACCACATACCCAGTTGGCCAAATGTAGTCACTGTAGTATTGAGATCTGAAACACCTTGAAGAATCTACAAGGCTCTGTATTCACCACCTGTTAAGGGCTGAAAGAGGAGATAGTGTGCTTTTTGAAAGGTTTTATTCCTATTTATTTATTTAAAGGGACAGTGCGTATTAATGAACATTTTAGCACAGCATGCATGTAAATAGCCAGAGTCAGCCATAAGGCTAATTTTCACCTGTAGTCCCAGGAAGGTAGGATTAGAGTTCATAACAACAGAAAAGGATAAAAGATACAGAAAGCAACATCCTGATGGCACAAGCTGCAATGATGTCACCTTTACAAACAGGACAAAAACAGACTTCAAAGTGCTGAGTGCTGATAAAGTGCTTGTCCTGGAGAACACAGAAAAAGGTTGCCTGCAGCTGTGTAATACAACATTCAAAATTAAAAAAAAAAAAAAATTCTCAAAATATAAACGTGCACACACACACACACACACACACACACACACACACACACACACACACACACACACGCACACACACACACACACACACACACACACACACACACACACACACACACACACAGTGCTAAAGATACAGATTAGTGTTGTGAGCCATGGTTTCAGACTGGTTTTAAATGCGAGGTAAAGGTTACCGTACTGTCACTGGTATGTTGTTCCAGATCTCAGCACCTGAACAAACAGCACAGACTGACTGACTAACAGTAGTTCATCTAGAAGGTCTCACACAGTCTCCTCTGATGGAGGCTCTGATCATGATTCTGTCACTGCTGTTAGTTTTCAGCTGAATATATTTAGACCATTTAAGATTTTGGAGACAGAACATACCAATTAAAATTTTCAATTTTTTTTTTTTTTTTTTTTCTTTACTTTCTTTTTATTGAAGGTTTATTTCCCATTACAAACAGACAGACAGAGTCAACGGAACTAAAATGTACGAGGGAAAACTCAAAACATAAATTATTCAGAAGCTATGTTCTCCCGAGCCTGCCAGCTACTTCCCTCCCGTCTCCTGCTCCTACCCCCCTGCACATGTTCACAGTTTCATACATATATATAACTTCACAAAACTGTACACATATGCAGACATATCAACATATAATGATTAATGATTTCTAAAAATAAAAAGTGTACATACATATACATATAAACACATACATACATACATATGCACACTTACATAAACATAAATAATAATAATAATAATAATAATAATAATAATAATAATAATAATAATAATAATAATAATAATAATAATAACAATAATAATAATAATAAAAAAAATAATAATGATAATAAAACTACAATTCATGCATTATTGTTGCCTTAATGTAATCATGTTGTCAAGAAAGACTTGTGATTCTATTAGGTTTAATAATTGTCGTATTTGTAACAGTACGGTTTGTGAAACAATAATCAGTATGAGAAGAGATCATAGAATGAAGAAACATTGTGGCAACATTTTCAGCTAATGATGGTCTGAAGTTGTGTAGATTAAATTTGGTGTTTTTTTTTTCAACATGGCTCTTTAAAGACAGGGAAGGATCCATCGTCACACCGAGGTATTTGAATCCATGTACGATCTCCAACTCTGCTCCTTTCAGGAACACATTTGAGGGTGTCCTTTGAGTTGGTTGCTTTGAAAACAACATACACACAGATTTGTATTTATTTATTTATTTATTTATTTTTTATTTTTTGAGTACAGAAGCAGACATGACTTTGTGAGCCATTCCTGCACGTGACTTAGAGTTGATTTTAGAATTTGTGAGGCTTCTTGTTCAGTCTCAGCATGTGTAAAAATTACAGCATAATCAGCATACAACTGGACATACTGTAGTAGCTTTACATGATTTACAGCTCTGGATGTTTGTTGGACAGACCTTAGTGTTTGAGGCCTGCCCCTCCAACATGTCATGAGCCAGTTAAGGGATCCTGATGTGATGACCTCATTATTTCAGAAAGTCTGATGAAGATCTGCTGTTATTTTAAGAACAGAGTGTTTTGATCAGTTTGCAGACAGATTCAGGGATTACTACAACATATGAACATGTATTTCTGTGGCTTTTGAGCCAGCCTCGAGCTTACACTCAGGTAACTGCAGTTTTTTTGTTTTTTGTCTTACTGTCTTAATTTTCCTGAATCTCAGTCATTTATTCCCACCACCACACAGGTTTTGCAGCTTCAGAAGCTGTAGACAACTTTGTCATCTTTATTTTCCCACCCAGTCTCTGCAGTCCGTCAGCTTCACCAACCATCTCCTGTTTATTATCATTATTTCAAAGTTTTTTACAGTTTGTTCAGATCCTTCATGTCATCAGCCTTAGACATCTTCATCGACAACACATCCATCACCAGAGTCCAGACTCCGTGGGGGATAGGTGTGCTGCCCCCCAGGTTAGATGCTATTCAATCAGCCTGTAGAGGTCAAGCACCAACTCTAACCAAAGTTATCTCAGGATACTTTACATAAGGACAGAGAGGCAGAGTGAACAAACATCTGAAAAACTGAGATGAGTCAGCTCAAAGCTCCTGAAAGATAAAGTCTGTGATGTGTGTTAATAGGACATGAATACATGCAGACGCTGAGATGGGGATTCAAGCACGTCCTGTTTTCTGCTGCTCGGTAATGAAAAGACAGTATCTGGGGCATGTGTTTGCTTTTGGGATCTCTCCTTCCACCACGTATGGTAATTAAAAGTCTCTTTCACAATATCTCAAGGCCGGTGCTCAAAATGATAAATAACAGTGATGGTTGGAGTAACAGAAACACATTTCCATATTTCACTTTGCTCCAGCACTTAATGAAAGTGACTTGCAGTGAAAAGTCACATTGGCTTTGTCAGGAAGCCAGAAGAGCTCCAGGATAGATATTAGCTTTGAACTCTGCCAAAAACAAGAAGAAGACGGAAACTAAAATTAATCACCAAATTTCTGAAGTATTTCTTCTAAAGTTATTAAAACTTGAAGATGAATAGATCATACTCATGGGTTTATCTATCTGTGCTGTGAATACAGAGTCTCTTCACATTCAGTCATGTTTCAAACAGAGGAACATATCATATAAGAAAAGTGGTTTTGTCTGTTTGGAACATGAAGGATTGGAAACCGATCATCAGATTTCAACTGAGCTTTGAGACAGTCTTTCCTTTCAGCCAGTCTTCTTCTACATGAGTGTGAGTGATGAGAGTGGGTGTGTGAATTATGAGAAAGAGCCTGAGGAAGTTCAGAAAAAAGAAGTGATAAGTGACAAAAACAATTTGTTGCAGCCAGCCAGCTGGTTAGAGGAGGTGTGAGAGCAGCAGGTTTCTGACGCTGGTTCAAAGCACGTTCCCTCCTCATTGATGAGGGGAGCAGGACAGTGTGCAGACCAGGCCTGCTAGCTGAGCCTCTCAGAGCTGACAGAACGTCATCAGATGTTGGATCCAGCTTTAAAAAGCATTCTGTGCTGTTTGTACACCAAACACAAAGTCTGTGATTGTAGAAAGACTGGAATCCTAAACCCTAAACCAGGGGTCCCCAAACTTTTTCCTGTGAGGGCCACATAGCTGTTGGACACATTTACAGATATCAGTACTGGAGATTTATTTATTCCACTGAATGAATAAAGAGAGGGGGAGTGCTACTTCACAGGATGCTAAGGAGTACAGTATCTAAGTTAACTACTGATCAAATTAATTCTAAAGTTGAAGTTGGACATTTTTTTATTGTAGTCAGTGTGATTAATATCTCAAAGTCAGTGGAAAGACAAAGTAGCATATTTGAGCCATGTGATACCAGGGATGTGAGTTAAAATCCTTCAAGTCTGTCAGAGTTGAAACTGCTGATGTCCTGATGGTGTATCAAAGTATGCAGCAAATGAATTATCCTCATACTTTAACAAGAAAAAAAATCTATTTGTGTTGAATGTCAGGCTGAAAATGAGATCCTTTTAGATGCTTTCTCATATTGTAAACATGGATCTAAAGTACCAATCCTGGATGTTCAGACTGAGCGTGTGCAGATCTTCAAACCTCTTCATATTTATATGTTGTAGTAATCCCTGAATCTATCTTTAAACTGATCAAAACACTCTGTTCTAAAACGAGGTCTTCACAAGACTGTTTGAAGTGATGAGGTCCATAAAAAGACTGAGCATAAAAATCTCCTAACTGGTTTATCTGAAGGGGTGGGGCCTCAAACACCAAGGTCTGCTCATAGTTCCGCCCTTGACAGGCCAATCAAAGGAAAGGAGCAACAATCTTAAAGAAAAGCAGCTGAAACAAAGCTGTAAACTGTATGGGGCACCATAGGGACAGCATTAAGCCTAAAAACATCACGAAAGCCTCTCTGTAAAATCTGTGCATGAAGATAACACTTAAAATAAAGCATGAAGGACTGACTAACCTCAGTGTAATGCTTTCACCAGTTTCCCTGAAGCCCTCATTAACCACGGTGTTGTTTATAGGACTGGTGTCTTTGACCATACTGACTTAGCCTGAGGGTATTCTGGGGAGACTGGGGAGGGGGGACGCCTTGGATATCAGCCTGACTTGATCCTCTCAGCCTTCATACACTCCTCATTTTGCTCTTGTTATGAGTTTTTCTTGTTTTACCCCAGTTACTCAAACCCAAAACACCTCCAGCCAATTTCGAGCTGTTACAGGAGACTGACTTTTCTTTTCTGTTATTCTGGGTTTGTGATTTTTGTTTCTTCTGATTGGACTCACTTTGCTCACAGCTCCTTCGGCATTGGCTTCACTTCCCTAAAAGTGTGGCCAAATCCTCTCACTCGCCCAGAGAAGAGTGGTTATTCAATAACTAAGAGCCTAAAGCTGTGGTTGTAGCTCATGTTTAATGAAATCTCCAGCCCAAAACAAAGTGGTCAGCCCAGCTCGACTTGTTTCTTTGCAGACTCGTAGGACGATGCAGTGAATTACTCTCTTAACAAAAGTGTGAACGATCCAGTCATAACCTCTGTTTATCTCAATGAAATCACGGATTGTTTCTAAATTATTCTCTGCTGCAGGAAGCTAGACTGGAGATCAGATGTGAGCAGCTATATTTAGCAGAGGCAGACTGATCTGAATACATCTGAACCAGGACCACAGCAGCCAGTGGGTTCTTAATGGGACCTGAAGGGTCCTGAAAGAAGTGTTTTCTGGTCACTTAACAAACTTAATCCTCTTAAAAACGTAATCCATTTTTTAACTTAGTTGGATGTGTGTGTGTGTGTGTGTATGTATGTGTGTGTGTGTGTGTGTGTGTGTGTGTGCATCAGGGATGGACCAAAGATGACTGTTCCTTAAGTGTCCCCGTTACGACATGTCAGCTCAGCCCTCAGTCAGATCCTGTGGAGCTGTGAGTCATTACTGTGTGAGTCCATCACTCTTAAACTGTCCCCTCATCCAGGGATCAGCTCCGTCAGCAGACAGCGACCAACGACATCACACCCAATCTGCTGTATTTGAGGAGGATCCAGCTATATTTAGCACACACACTCACACACACACACTCACACACAAACACGCACATCTGCCACTCAAGAAAACAAAGGCTGGTGCTGCAGACAGAGAGGATGGGAGGAGGATGAGGTGTTTTTTTCCAGTCTCTCCTCTGGTGTATCATCTCACTGTTGTCTTGAGCCCAGAATGATGAGGCCAGGCAAGCTGATAGCCCTGCTTTGTCTCAGCAAAGAGGAAACGCGTCCTCACAGACGGAGCGTGAGCCCTGACTGTGGTCGAGTTAACACAGCTGATGGCTGTGAGTTAGCAGAGCACATCAGGAGGTTTTATGGCAGATTGCTCCTTTATGGCCTGTGTGGTTCTTGTCATTCTTCAAGCTAATGTCATCAGTAAGTACTCCTCTGGAGATACTGAATTAGTCTGGGCCTGCCCACCGTGTTACTGCCTACCTTTGCCATTACTATATGACATCTCTGAGATAAATCTGAAGAGATCCCTGTGGGGCAGTGGGGTCACTGCGGCAGTACGGAATAAATTATAGATAAGAAAATAACGCAGTTTATCAGCATTTGTTTATGTGTGTGTGCATGTGTTTGTGTACTAGGCTGCTGGGGGTGCTGATGGAGGGGGGGGAGTGATTAAAGAGGCTGTCCTTCAACCAGAATCGATATGCTGTAATTGCATCCTCGGCAGGGTTTTCCTGTCATGGTGGGGCGTTCTAATCCTGGTGACACCGGAAAGCCAGATGTCTCAGGGATCCACATGACACTGACATGAACCGGTGGCTAACATTCCTGCTATTCCTTCTTCAACTGTCTGCCATCATGCCCTCTCATAAAACTCAAGTATTAGAGTCAACGATGAAAATCTACAACCCCAATTCCAATAAAGTTTGGACGTTGTTTACAACATAAATAGAAACAGAATACAATGATTTGTAAATCCTGTTTAACCTATATTAAACTGACCTGTGCATTTGCTCAGACAAACAATTCAAGCAGACCACACTTATTTATTTCGTCAATCCAATTATGCATCAAAAGAATATGTTGAAGCACAGGAGCCATGAATTACTCCAGAGATGTAGTTAAAGCTTCATGTTTTAAAGCGTCGGGTCGCTGAAGAAGTGGCTTTATATAAAAACAGGGTGAGAACAGTCTGGATAGTTCATTAGGGGTTGTGAATGGGTTGGGCAGTTCTCTTTAGAGAGCATGCAAACAGTCTATTGATACCCAGCACACCAGTTTCATAACTACAGACAGGAGCAACAATGAGCTAACAGGGGGATCACATTCTGAACACAATACACAGCACACAGGCTGTAACTGAAGAGGTCCAAAACCAGAGGCCTGTATTACGAAGCTGGATTTTCTCTTAGTGAGGTAACTTCTTGGTTAACCTTGGATTTTCTGTACTACGAAACTGGTTCACTTCTTATTGAGATGAATTGCCGTGGTAACGTATGCTGAACGGCTAACCTGCTCCGGAGCAGGTTAAGATCTTGATAAGAGATCAACAAGTAGAAAAACAACACCTCCTGACCAATCAGCTTTCTTGTAAAAGACCCTGCCCATTTTTAGAAGAACCTGTCGATGTTGGTGCGCAGAGGGCTCAGGAGAGAGAGCGTTTTTAGGGAGCGATTCAATCCTTTAGATGTTCACGATGTCATCCTGTACAAGAGATCCAGATTCTCATCAAATGAACTGAACCTCATTTGTCAGCTGATGGATCCATAAATAAATCAATTCAGTTGATTTCATCCAAACATCAGAGACAGAGTGAAGAAATAAAGCCTTGTCACTGACCGCTTTGAAGGAGGTTTTTGTTCTTGTTCCTCAAGTCTGTTTAGCTCCACTGTTTGTATCTTAAATAATGATGTTAATAATAATGGTCACACATGGCAGAACTGCAGAAACAGGAATTTATGGAACGCGCAAATACATGGGAGTTAAGAATAATATTAATATTAATTTAAATTATTAATATTCCAACACAAAACATGCTCAATGGAAAATATAAACCAAAGAAAGAACACTGATGAAGAGCTCTACCCCAAACGTCTGTGCCATAATTAAGTCAAAGTTTATATTGTCCTATGAATTAATTTTGGATAATCTCATGAATTACTCATTAACAGAGTCCGTAGTTTTCTGCCATCATTTCTTCCTGGATGTTGCTGCAGTAACAGTGTCTCTTTCAGCCTGGATGACGTGTCTTTAAATTCTTTGTATTTCTAAAGAATAACTGTCTGCTCCTCCATGGTAAAGTAGGCTGCTCTACAGGGTTTCTCCTGTTTCTCCATGTTTGTGATTGGTCAGACGCTGCAGACTCCACCCCTTTAATGTGAGCGCGCTCTGATCAAGGCTGGAAGACTCTGGATTGACTCAGTGAGTTGATATCCAGCTTCATAGTACCGTTAATCAGGACTGCGGACGTCTCGTCAAGTCAACCCAGAAAACAGAGAGAGATCCTGGATGAGTTAATCGAGCTTCGTGGTACAGGCCTCTGCACAACCAGGACCACAAAACACAGGACCACAATTCAGGACCACAACACAGGACCACAAAACAAGACCACAACACAGGATCACAAAACAGGACCACAAAACAAGACCACAATACAGGATGACAACACAGGACCACAACACAAGACCACAACGCAAGACCACAACACAGGACCACAACACAAGACCACAACGCAAGACCACAACACAGGACCACAACACAAAATCTGAGATGGATGACGCAGTTCATCATTACCATGTCTAATAAGGAAACTTGACACAACCAGGTGGCTCCACCTGGTGATTTATTCTTGACATGTGACTAGCATGCTATGTCCACAGACAGAAATTAGTCAAATAAATTACATTGGTATAGACAACAATACTACATCACAAGACAACAACAACAACAAAAACAACACAACAATCTTGCATTGAAAATAAAGAAATATACCAGTGACATGCCAAACCTTTTTCATTTTTATTTGGGTTTTTGTGTGTGTTAAATTTTGTATTAAGTAGCTAGTGTTAGAGAACAGTAGATGAAACTAAGTGGATGTACTCAGACCAAACAATGTAACATGAATACATAACACAATATTTGTGTCAGTGTGTGAAATCCAAGTGGCAGCTTGTATAATGATGAAGCCACTCTCGGAGTGCTGAATAACTGCAGTTCCTCAAGTGACCTGTGAGGGATATTACTGTTACAGCTCATACTGACATAGTCCAGTTAAAGGAAAGACTGGTTTGGTTCACCCACAAACTAAGATTTTGACTGTAAAGCACCAGCAACGTTCTCAAAATCTGGGTGAAAAAATTCCAGATGTAAAACTTAAGTCAACCAGTACCAGCCAATCACAGCACAGAAACAGGAGACACTCCAAGCTCTGTATGAAGTATTATGGAATACTCCATTCAGATAAAAAGTACCGCCAGACTCTCTGCTCCCTGTTTGTTGGTGACCTTTTCCTCCATCTGTCATGTCTCTTTATTCTCGGCTGATTCTCTGATGTGGCGTAGCTGGAACATAAGCCTTGTTGAACACATCTTTTCCAGACTCTCTCATCAAGTATTGATGTTTTCGTAGGATGATAGGTCCTAAATGCTTGTGTGTGGTTTTGTTAGCTGGTGTGCTGCTCCAGATGTCAAATGCTGTCACTGAAGTCATTCTGGATGTACAACACATTCATGTTTGAGACAGCTTGGCTTCTTATTTGGTAAATTCTTCATTTCTTCTTGTGTCCCGTTCATCTTTCTCCCTTTCACATGCTCGTTTGCCTCCTCTGTGGAGGAGAATGAATGAGAAACAAGACTGGACTAAACTTTTCTCCCTCAAACTCTTGCAAAAGATTGAGATGGACTCACTGAATATGAGAAATGACGGACTTTGATTGGTTTAACCTCTATGAATGGTCAGTGTTTGATGTAAGAGTTGATTTTCTTGTTTTACAGTTTTGGACTGTCTCAACTATGATTTAAAAACAATTCTTTCTTTCTGTAAAACTGCACAGCTGTGACCTGCTCGGTGTACTCTGATGACATTTGGTTTCATCAGCTTTAATGACAACTCTCGCTGATAGATTTACTCAGCTGTAGATAATTGCTGTTTACTCTGTGAGATAGCAAAACAACATAACAGAAACAGGCTTAGTGGCTTCATGCTCAGAGCTTCCAATGGTTAATTATTATAAAGGTGTTTTATAATTGAAGAAATGAAAGCTCTCTAAGGTTTACACCCTGTGCTGCTTCTTTTTACTTACCCAACATTTCAATTCAACAGTTTCACAGTTCAAAGTATTTACATATGGAATCATCATGACCTCAGGCATCATACCTTCAAATTTAGGAACACAGACTTCCAGAAACAGAGCTGTGAATTCACTCTCAGACTCACTTTGTGACTCTCACAGTCACATCTGGCCTTGCAGCAGATGTATCAGCTAGGGTTGGTTTCTTATGTTATCATGGGTGATAAAAGTGCCTTTGTCTGGTAGTGTCTGTTTTATGTTAGCTCACATGGCTGAAGCATATTTAGCAGGCATAAGACATGAAACATAAGACTTTAGTCTCTGTCTCTCGTCTAAAGAGTTCATTTCCATGCAATCAGTTATATTTGTCGGTACGACTCTGTTCTGGGAGCTCCCTGCACCTTCATGTGCATACCTGAAAAGCCAAGGCAGGGAGAGCACCAGCAAAAACCGGAGAGAGAGCATCAGTGACAGCACATGTACAGTCACACATTGATAAAATCAGACTGGCCTTAAAAGGAGGAGCTGGTGTGGAGTGGGGCTGTGGAGTCGATTGAAGGTGAAGCAGGAAGAGTTGGCGGGCTGAAGCAGATTAATCGAACAACTGTTTTGCTGTTTGCCAGTCGGGTGTGCAGATGTTAAGAGCAGCTGATGTTCTGCCTGCCCGAACTGACCTTATGCTCAGTCTAACAATGAGTGCGATACCATAGGTTAAAGGATGCTGCTTTGTCTTCTTCTGGTTTTATTATTAAAAGGGATCATTTCATGTTTCAGGCATCAGGACAGAAAGCTGAACATGTAGTCAGGAAAGTTAATGCACTGATATTTTTATTTTATTTTCTATAATAATAATAATAATAATAATAATAATAATAATAATAATAATGAAATTATTATTATTATTATTGTTTTTTTTTTTGTATAAACCATGTAGCTCAGTTATGATCAGAGAAATGGTTCACTGTAAATAGTCCCACTTATTTAGCTTACTGATCCAAAGGTAATTCGTTTGCTAAGACATATCTCATCAGAGGGTAGAGAAAGATATCTCAACCTTTAACACTGCTGCTGCTATCTCTACCTCCTCTGGCTGACGTGACTTTGGGGAGATCAGCAGCTCTGCTGTATGTGTCTGGATTGCAGGACAGATCACAAAACACTGATAGGGGTGTCATGAAGTACCATTCATAATCAAAAACTATTTATATTTCATCCATTATAGTAAAAATATATCTAGTAGTATGTAATATTTTTGTTGATGAAGGCTTTTTTTGGGTAAAGAAATTAAAACATAACGTTTACACAGATAAACCAAACATGCTAAAATCAAAAGTGGAATAATCTCATCTTTTTGGATTACCTTAGTAAGAGAAATGGAGACATAAACTACACAATCATTTTTTTTTTGGTTTTCATATTGAGGAAGTTTCCACATCAGCATCAGAGGGGAGGGGGTGCATTGTGGGAAATGCTCTGCGCTGTCCATTGAAACCGGCCCGATGGTTGAGAACAAGCAGAGCGCTGAAACATGACTCCTCCTTGTGTATCAGAGTAATTAGAAGTTCTTCCTGCAGGGGAGCCCAGGCCTAAATATTTAATCTGCAGGGAGCAGTGGCAAAACATGTCATGCCGCCTGCGTCTTTTGTGTCCGGTACACACAGTCCACGGCAGAGGAGCAGCTGGTAAGAAGCTTTGTGTTGGAAAAAAGACGAGGAGCGTGGAGGGCGGCGTGTGTGCCCGGTAGGCTTGTAGGAGACGATCTAGAGCGTGTCTGCACAATATAAGGAAGAGTAGATGTGTGTCAGAGATAAGGTGGAAGTGTGTGAACGTTCAGTAGGGGAGCAGAAACAGCAGCCGGCGGTGTGAGAGTAAGTGTGTGTGTGCTTATGTGAGAGAGGCTGGAGCTGTTTTGATCAGAGAAAAGAGAGATGGAGATAAAAAAGGCTCTCATCTGAGCAGAGAGGTAGCAGCAAGGCTCTGCAGGGAGAGAAGAGACCCAGGCTGACAGAGAGATGAAAAACAGACAGGATCCACCAGGCGGGGGCACGGGCAGATTTTGGCTGAACACCGGTAATCGCAGATGGGTTTTGTTCCTTTTAAGCTCACTTTCATCTTCTCCCTCTTTTTTTTCTTTGTCCTCATGCAACAGATATGTGTCACAAAGATGTCCACACGCAGCTGCCAGGGAACGGACTCGGTCATCAAGCCCCTGGACACCATCCCTGAGGACAAGAAGGTGAGAGTGCAGCGCACGCAGAGCGGCTTCGACCCATTTGAAAAGCCTGCCAGCCAGGTGAAGAGGGTCCACTCCGAGAACAATGCCTGCATCAACGCCAAGAGCTCGTCCTCCGGCAAGGAGTCGCCCAAACTGCGCAGACACTCCAGCCCCAGTTCTGTAAGTACGGCTCTCGTGCAGAGTCATTGAAGAACTGATAGACAGAGCGCCTGTAGTAACGTACACTCTGCTGTAAAGGGTCAGTGTGCCTCAGTATGTCATCTGAAAACCCTCTGATCAATCAGGACTTCTTTGTTGTACTTCTGAACTTCACACCAGCTGCCAGTAGTCCTTTTTTTGTCCTCTCTGTCGGTTTCTCTGGTTGATTCAGGATAAGACCTAAAATACATTACCCATGGTGCACTGCATGATGCCTTACAGGCGTTACCTGAGGCTTATTTTCAGTGGTAAGTGCTGGAAAGGAGCACACTGATGCAGAGACAGCCTCACTATCAACACGCCAACAAGTAAATAACGGAAGTACAAACACTTCTTCTTTTAACCATCTTATATCTAACACCTGATGAAGAAGTCTGCATAAATGTTGCAAGAAAAACTTAGTTACATCATCTATAAATCTATAATAAGAGATATATGAATGAAACTGTGGAATCTGTGAAGGGGACTAGGGTTTGGGTTCTGTAAGCATTCTAAATTCCATTGGAAGCAAAAGGGTGGAACACTCTGTCTGAAATAAACACCATCACCCATCAGGGTTTGAGCCGTCCAGCCTCATTCTGGCTTCTGAAATTGGTAGTTGGATGGTTAAACATGAGCAGCAGATGGGAAAGGAAGTCTTTCCCCTGATGTCAGATAGTATCAGACCACAGCCTGCCTGCACAGCTTTCATTCTGGTTTACACCGAATGGAAATGACAAAGTCTGCAGAACTTTAAGGTTTTAGGGGTTAGTGATCTGAGTTTTTGCAGTCATGTGTCCACTATGACGTCACTCACTACAGTGAACAGCAGGAGTTATGATGTCGGCTGTAGTCTACGATGCTTTTTGATTATGTATTGTAGTTATGGTGAAGCTGTTTTTTGGAGGCGTAAACGTTATGTTGGGTGAAATAACACAGTTAGCCTACTTAACATCAGTGACTGTGAACTGAGGTGGACGCTCCGACTGGTCCCTTCTGTAACCAGTTTCTGTATGCCAGACGGTGAAGTAATTAGCTAACATTTGGAACCTTACTTCTACAATTCTACAGTTTCTTTTAGCAGACTCTTTTCTCCAAAGGGTCCAAAGTGACGTTCAACTTAAGCAACAATTTAGACTGAAGGGAAAAACCTTAGTAAGTGCGACAAAGTGCTTCAAGTTTGTTGGCTGCAGGTGCTGCCATCTAGTGCCAGAAGAAGTGCTTGTTTAAATTCCATCTGAAATAATGTAGCCACTAGTAATTTGCAATTCAATGTCAACGATATCGTTCAACACTCAACAACATTTAATATTCAGTGCTTTCATTCACTGAGAGCTTGATGTTGGTAAACAGTTATCTATGCTCACAGCCGTGGTCGGTGTAACCCAGGTGACAAATCCTGAGCCTGCTTTCTCTCTAAGCCTGAGCAGGTCAGTTAGCCAATCATTGTGGATCTCTTTTGTGATGTCATGTGTGTTGGAACCAAAGGGCAACATCTGGTTTAGAAAAGGAAGCCTATGCTGAAGTGCTAAAAGTTGCTGTTCATTGAAAATCCATTATCATCGTACCTCTCCTGCCGGGCTGGTAGGGTGCTCTCTGTAGCCCACAATCTCCCAGCCCACTCACTGTGTCCATCATCCAACCCTCACCAATATACGCCCTGAAAGCTGGGCTGTAGTTTTGTCATTCGTCGTTTTTTGTCCTTTCTGGTTTTGCTTGTAGTGCATGGTTGTTATATGATGTGAGATGACTGAACAGCTTGAACTTGAATGACTGTTATTATTAAGTGATTATTGATCTCTTTTTACTGTATATAATTGTGCCCTATTCTTCGGATGAATCTCAGACTTGTGGTTCCCAGACATCACTGTCATCACATCAACACAGGCAGCCTGTTTAGTCTTAGCATATTACCTCAACACAGGTGCTACATCATCTTCTGTTGTGCAGTGGAGTGGACTAAAGGTAACACATGGCTGATATTACTGTCAATCAAAGGACAGAAGATATTATCCCTGTACTCGCTGCTACGTTAACTGTTTTCTGTAATCCAGCTGTTGTTGTGTTTAGCTAAAAGCGTGAGTTATCATCTGCTTCAGATACTCATCAAAATCTGACTTTGTGTTTGTAAATATTCTCTCTCTCTCTCTCTCTCTCTCTCTCTCTCTCTCTCTCTCTCTCTCTCTCTCTCTCTCTCTCTATATATATATATATATATATATATATATATATATATATATATATATATATATATATATATTATATATATATATATATATATATATATATATATATATATATATATATATATATATATATATATATATTTTATTTATTTTTATATTTCATTCATATATTCTCTAAAATGAATAACTGTAATTCTTTGCTCACTGATACGCACATTTCTTAGTGCCAAAGATCTGAGATGAGAGCTGAAAATCTCTGTTAATATGTTAATGAATGTGTGAGGAGTCCTGGGACTGTTGCAGATGATAAGTCATGCTGTTAGCTAAACACGACAACCACTGGATTACAGAAAACAGTTAGCATAGAAGCTAGTAGGGAGTTAAAAACTGCCACTAATTCTTCAGTTCTTGTGATTATATTTATTTTATTTCCAACAAAAGTTTATGTTAGTCCCTGATCATAGCTGAATATGTAAATCATGTGATGATGTAAAGTCACTTGCAGAAGTAGGCCTGAGTAACTTTGGACAGACAGAAGCCGACCTGCTGAGTGATAAATGTTCTGAAGGAGTTCCTCAGAATTATGAAAAATAACGTGTTGGTTTCTTTCTCTGAGTGACATTTAAAGATTGATTGAACTGTGTTATCTGCACTGAGATAGAGCTCTATGCTGAGCTGTGATAACTCCATCAGGGTGCACTTTGCCTCCAATCAGTGTGCTCTCAATTTAAAGTATTACAAGAAATGCTGATGTAGCACTCACTCCAAATTATAGTTGAGATACTACAAGACTTCAGATAAGGGTTGGTATAAATATGGGCTGGAGTCAGAAGCTAGGAGTTTGATCATGGAGATTGGAGTCCAGTATAATAAACACAACTTAGACCAAAGTGTAAGCAAATGAGGCATATATTAGGCGATATATTAGGCATTAACATATAGACAGTTCGGTCATGACCATACAGTTGACATCACCATTCAAAGACAATGAACAATTGAGCAACAGCCAAGAGTCAATAAAACAAACAAGAAATAATCACTTTCTCCCCAAAGTTCATGAACTTCTGATGGTCTTCCAGCAGGAGGGGGTGTGAGTGAGTGACAGCCGTTTGGTTAGAAGTCCACATGAGAGTCCATCAGAGTAGAATGAGTTGTGTTGAATGACTGCAGTGGGGAAGAGAGGAGGATGATAATGATGACTGCCTTTATGCAATTCAGTTTCTGGATAGCTCAACATCAAGGTTTATTTAATTCCAGGAAAAGGGGGAAAAACCAGTTAAAGCGGCTAAAACAAAGTGTTTCAGACAGAGGCTGAAATGAGAGTTTTTTGAAACACCTATGTGAGAACATAGATTTTTTTTCAACTTTTTTTTTTTTACCTTTTTCCATGTAAAGCTACTACAGTCATGGCCAAAAGTTTTGAGAATGACACAACTATCAATTTTCACAAAGTCTGCTGTTTCAGTTTTTATAATGGCAATTTGCATATACTCCAGAATGTTATGATGAGTGAACAGCTGAACTGCAATTAATTGCAAAGTCCCTCTTTGCCTTGAAAATGAACTTTATCACCAAAAACACATTTCCACTGCATTTCAGCCCTGCCACAAAAGAACCAGCTAACATAACTTCAATGACACACAGGTGACACACACATTAACACAGGTGTGGGTGTTGATGAGGACAAGGCTGGAGATCAATCTGTCATGATTGGGTAACTGGACACTTTAAAAGGAAGATGGTGCATGACACCATTGTTCCTCATCTGGTAGCCATGGTTACCTGCAAGGAAACACGTGCAGCCATCATTGCATTGCACAAAAAGGGCCTAACAGGGGAGTTTATAGCAGCGAGTAAGATGCACCTCAGTCAACCGAATTATCAAGAACTTCAAGGAGAGAGGGTTCAATTGTTGCCAAACAGGTTTCAGGGCCCCCAAGAAAGTCCAGCAAGCACCAGGACCGTCTCCTGAAGGTGTTTCAGCTGCGGGATCAGGACACCACCAGTGCAGAGCTTGCTCAGGAATGGCATCAGGCAGGTGTGAGTGCATCTGCACGCACAGTGAGGTGAAGACTTTTGGAGGAAGGCCTGGTGTCAAGGAGAGCAGCAAAGAAGCCACTTCTCTCCAGTAAAACCATCAGGGACGGACTGATATTCTGCAGAAGGTACAGGGACTGGGGTAAAGTCATTTTCTCTGATGAATCCCCTTTCTGATTGTTTGGGGCATCTGGAAGAAGGCTTGTTCAGAGAAGACGAGGTGAGCTACCATCAGTCCTGTCTCATGCCAACAGTGAAGCATCCTGAGACCATTCATGTGTGGGGTTGCTTTCGGTCAAGGGAGTGGACTCTCTCACAATCTTGCCTAAAAACACAGCCATGAATAAAGAATGGTACCAGAACGTCCCCCGAGAGCAACCTCTCCCAACCATCCAAGGGCAGTTTGGTGATGAAGAATGCCTTTTCCAGCATGATGGAGCACCTTGCCATAAAGCAAAAGTCATAACAAAATGGCTCGGGGAACAAAACATTAAGATTTTGGGCCCTTGGCCCGGAAACTCCCCAGATCTTAATCCCATTGAGAACTTGTGGTCAATCCTCAAGAGGTGGGTGGACAATCAAAAACACACAAATTCTGACAAACTTCAAGCATTGATTATGCAAGAATGGACTGACGTCAGTCAGGATTTGGTCCAGAAGTTGATTGACAGCATGTCAGGGAGAATTGCAGAGGTCTTGAAAAATAAGGGTCAACACTGCAAATATTGACTTATTGCATGAATTCTGTGTAATTCTCAATAAAAGCTTTTGATACTTATGAAATGCTTCTAATTGTATTTCATTATATCATAGAAACATCTGACAAAACCTCTTAAAACCCTGAAGCAGCAGACTCTGTGAAAATGTAATATTTGTGTCATTCTCAAAACTTTTGGCCATGACTGTACAGGAGTAAAAGATGGACAAAATAAAGACTTAAATAACACAATATTCCGTCTTTGAATAAAACAAAACTTAAAAAAAAGCCTGAAAATATAAATGCAGATGCTGGTGCTCCATCTGGTGAATATTTTCAATTAAAATGAAATGAAAGATTCAAACAAAGAGGCTTTGATTTCGAGCAGAAGTAGTTACTGCAGAAGGAGATGGCTGTGTCAGAAATTCTGTAGTTTGTGCTGCATGGTGCTCAGCATGGCACTGTGCTAACAGATGAGGTCTGAGACTCGGCTTCACACTCCTCTCTCACTGTACCTGACTTTAGTTTTTGAAGGAACAATCCCAGCGTGTGGCTCCCAGCAGTGACAGAGAAGATCACATATCAGGAGAAAGTCGAGAGGAAAAGACTGCGTCAGTAACGGTGCTGCTGATGTAGGGCTTGGTTGGACGTCTCCTCTGCTTGAATTGATAAACAGTTGGTGAGGAGACAGTGGACGATTGTGCCTGTGTTGCTATGGAAACACAGCATTTAGCTCTGTGATAAGATAGGGGTAGAGATGGTTTTTCTTTTGTTTATTTATATAATTATGATTATAATTAAGCAGTCTTTGTGTTTGTTAATCCTGGTGTGGATCCTTCTAGTTTGACATTAATAGATTGCCTAGGTGGTGAAGGCTTAAAAAGGTGGAGTCAGCAGGTGATGCAGAGGTATGCAGGTATCTGTAGAGGTCCCACTTTTTCTCCTGGGAAGCACAAAGAACCTTGAAGTACAAAACACCGTGAGCCACACCTGCTCCATGTCCTGCAGCAGAAAGACTGCTCCCAGAGTTCCACACAGAAACAGGCTGTTTATTAAGTGTACCTTCACCTGTGTGAGGCGTTTGCCTCTGCTGCCCTAAATTCACCGTTTTTCTCTGAAAATGTTTGTTTATGTTTCTGTGATGGTTAATCCAGCAGGATGTGCAAGATCTTTACTCAAACTGATATCTGAACGCTGAAATATAAATTACTGTTGTTATCCATGAACTCTCAAGTGTACTGTTTTACAAAGAAGAAGAAGTATTTATTTACTTTCAGTCCTGAACAGAACAAAATGTGTTTTATTGGTTTTCCATTATTCTTGGTTTAATGTCTCATTTCCTAAACTCTGTACAGTTTTCTGGCTCAAATCTGTGAATAAAAACATGAATTGTAGGGGTTTCTCTTTTTGTCATCACAGGTGGTTTAATGAATTTCCTAAGCTCTGTACATTTCTTTATTTTGTTTCTAAGGATGTTTAGCATCAACACTGAGTGAAGGATCCAGATGAATCAATGTGTTACAGAGAACGTAGTGAGAGCAGGTTGTTAAAATGAAAATAAACACAGACAGAGCTGGAGAGGGGAAACACACTGAAGTCATTTTTTAATGAGGACATGCCCAGAGTCACTGAGGGACATTAGTTCTATGGGACATGACTGAACTAAAACTAAAACTGAATCAGATGAATAACTGCTGAAGTAAGGCCAGCTCGACTGAGATCCTACAAAGACACAGGGATCAGACGTGAGAATAGAAACCAGGTTGCTGACATTAATATGAGACTGATTTATGATCCACAAACAGAGCCTGCTAACCGCCTCAGTTTTCAGAGTATGGTAAATATTTTCATTTTACCATCTGATAAAACATTTATTTCTGCACACAGAGGAACTCTTAAAGAGGGGTGTTGTGCTTTTTTGTTGGGGGTGGGGGTGGGGGGATTTTTTGCCTCTACGGTGCCCTTGTTGTATCTTTAAATAATTTTCAGCTCAAATAAATCTCTATTTTTCTCTCTCTGGTGTTTAAGAAAAACCCTTATTTCAGCCTCTCTCTGAAACACTATGTCGAGTTGCTGTCTCTTTAAGAATCCCCACTTCACAAACCTCCTTCTCTCAGATTGGCCTCTCTGGAGGCCTGCTGGGGACAGAGCTATGTGCAGACCTTGGTTTTTGAGGCCCGTTGTTTTTTTTTCTCTTGTCCTTTCAGCTGAGCACTGTGTCCGATGTCAGCGTTGAATGACCGATGCATTTTTTATTGCAGTGAAACATAAGTAGTTATCATTCATTGCTGTCACTCAGTATGTTTACATGCAGCTTCAGAAATCAGACTATGAGCTCAGTCAGCGTGAGATCAGACTATTAAAATGCATGTAAACATGTTAGTTAGACTGAGAACAGACTGAGCAGAGCTCGATCGACACACCTAGATAATGCAGATGCTATCAGGCTGCTGTTGGACTCTGCAGGTCTCAGTAATCCTCTGCGTTCAGCCGGATGAGGAAGTAGGTGACCATGATAAATAGAGTCACTGGGCTCATACAGTCTGAGGCTCCAACACAACAAACACACACCATGACACATACATGAATAAAAAAATGAAGAGCTACAGCTGCATCCATCTCAGCCATCATGGTTAGAATGTTGTTTTCTCTTCAGGTGAACTGAAACCAGTTTGATACACACGCAGCTTCACTCATCAATAAAGGACACAGCGCCACCTATTGAAGCAGAGGGAGACGTTCTCAGACAGAAGTCTGATTCTATTTGCTGCATGTACACACAGACCAGACCAAACCAGACCAGACCAGACCAGACCAGACCCCCTGCTGGGACTTTACCATTGAGCTAAGACCTCAGCCGGACTGCTGCGTGCATGGAAACGTACTGACTGACCATCACCAGCCCTCCCTGTAGGCTACTCCATCAAATCAAACTTTATTTATTCCACGATGGGAGCTGGAGGGGAGGGCCGTGCTACACCACAGTGTGAAAGAGGGAAAATTAGTGACAGAAAGGACAAGACAAACAGGAAAGAGGACAAAAGAGGATACAAAAAGGGGGGGGGGGGGGCAGACAGGGAAGAGGGCAGACAGGTAATGTTGACAATATTTAATATCAGTCCAGGTGCTGTTGTGTTCTAAGTACAATTTAAAGAGTGACAACTGTAAGAAACCCAGGGACTACGGAGAATTGGGATCCCGAAAGTAACGCATGAGCCAACTGATATGAGAGAAGGAGGGAGCATGCATAACATGACAAGAGACAGAGAGAGGAAGTGCCAGAAGTAACTCAGCATGTTCTGACGGAACAGATCACTTATTTACTGTGAGTCTCAACAGGAGCATGAGTATCTGTACAGGCATGCATATGAGGTGATCACCGAAGCCCCACGTAGTTGGCCACCCTTTAGAAGCCAGGACACCTAAGACCCACCAAAAGGGCCCCTGGACCCAGCAACAGCCCTGGGACCCAGAGGGGCGCTATCCTACACCACCAAGGGCACCACCAAGGGCGTCCCCAAGGGCGTCACCAAGGGGGTCACCAAGGGCGTTACCAAGGGCGTCACCAAGGGCGTCACCAAGGGCAACAACAAGGGCGACAACAAGGGCGACACCAAGGAGTGGGAGGGGTTTGCGAGACCAGCCACATCGAAAAGCCACTGACACCAACCCATTTGATAGAAACATGCTCACCAGCACAGAGTCATGGTCACAGAGAGCCAAACCCCACCTGCCATACCAGGCCTAAACTAGTGTTCCACGTCTTGTCCTTTCCTGCTGTTATGGCTCTTTGCTTCCTGACAAAGATATATTATCCCTATACCATGACTAAGTGCAGCCCTAAGTGTGATGTAGTGTATTTGAAATAAGGGAAGGCAGGTGGTGTGGGACCCCCACAACCTCCACTCCCACCGCCCATCCCAAACAAGTGAATGTTTGTGTTGTGTTAAAGTCAGGGGGCAGGTGAGGCCTGTGCCTGCTGAGTGGGCTTGTGGTGGTCCTGGTTTGGCCTCAGAGTTAAATCAGTGTTAAATGAGTATAGTTGTCTGATAGTGGGTAGAAGCAGTATAGAAAGGATTGTTTGGTTATTGTGATATCATTGTCACTGTGGAGAGCTCTTCATTGGCTTTGATTGGGTTGAATCTTTTCAAATGCTGCCAAAGCCCCAAATGACATCTTTATTTTTCAGGTGCTTTTTTTTTGGCAGAGAAGCTTGTTTTGTTTCCTCTGTTTGAAACACACTTTTTCCTCCTGTTTACAGCCGTTAATTGAAGGTTGTTTACAAGCTTACACACGTTTTTTTAAATCATGCAAATGAGATTTTCAGGTTTTAGAACTATTTGGTTTCCTTTTTTAATTTGGCTCCAAATTTGAAACAGCTAATGAATGTAGGCACAAATAAGATTTAATAAGTGTGATATGAGGCCTGACTGATTGCCTGCCAGCACCGCTGTGAGACACTAATGAATTGTGTCAGGACTGATTAGGAAAATGTGTAAATTGTCTCTTTCATGACCTTCTTTTGAGGCTGCACAGCTTTTTTTCACATTCCTTACTGTTTAATCTTTAGTGAAAAAAGGGGACAGCTAGGTTGCTATGAAAAGCAGACATGGTCTGAACACAGAGCTGAAGGTTTCTGAGCAGCGTGTAGACTTTCTGTGAATCGTGCAGTCAGAAAGATCAGACACAAAGCTGCCTGAGTAATAACACTAAAACAGCCTTTCTAATTTTACTCAGCAGGGTTGAATACCCAGTTTCTCTCTGAGTTTGGTTTCCAGTCTTTCAAAAATCACTCCAGTTTTACGTTTGAGACATTAGACTGGTCAGGGGTCCACAGCTGCAGTGAGGGTGAACTTTAGTTCTGTGGATGTTGAGGCAGGCTTGCTTGCAGTGTTCTCACTGGATAGGTGTGTCACCTGTAAGCCTTCTTTTTTTTATTTCACAACATTGCTTTGAACATCAATTAAAGAAGAGGAACCTCTGCAGGTTGCTGCAAACAAAAACACCGACAGACAAACAGAAAGTTATTGACTAGTTAAGAAGCACAGGCTGCAGTCTCCTGATCACGCTGCATTTGTATTAGAATCCATCAGAATCATTTCATTCATCTCATAGGACACATGTTAATGTAGTGGGTTTTTTCATTAGGGAACTCTAAAATCAAACTTAACATTACCTTTCAAACACAACATTCATCATACCATGTTGTTTACCTGTTTCTTTCTGTAATCAGTGTTTTGGCCACAGTGTAAACAGGATGAGGTGTACAGCATTATACAGTATGTTTTGTGTGTGATCATGGCCCACATGTACATCCAGTCATTAAAGATAAAAATAGACTGTTTGTACTAATGGTGGAATAAATAGATTAGAATAACACAGAATTAGGGCTGCCACATACGATTATTTTGATAATCGACTAGTCACCGATTATTTTTTGTGATTAGTCGACTATTCGGATCATACATAAATTGCAGCTTATTGCACCAGCATACAGCTAACATCATTAGCTTCCAGCTTCAAGTGTTTAAGGTATGTGCTAACTAAAAATGAAGACAGTTAATATCATAGTTCATTCAGCTTTTAATGAACTTTGCAGCTTGTAGCAGCATTTCTGACATTTTTTTTAATGTACCAATTTTCTATTCAAACATGACATTGCTATTAAGTAGGTAGCTCCCTGTTGACGTTAATGTTAGCAGCCAACTAGCCAATTAGCTTACCGAGACTGTCATTCTTCATCAGAAAATAAATCAGCCACGGTGTGCTGTCTTTTCAGATGCTCGTGCATCGCCGTCGTTCTGTCATGGAAGGACATTTCTGCTTTGCAGATTTTGCATTGCACACTTTTCTCCTTTATTTTGGAAAAATGCTCCCAAACTTTTGAGCTCTGTTGCCGGCTAGCCATGATACTGTTGGGCATAACTTTTCCGGTGACATCACGGGTTACCCCGGTTACCACTTCTGCACGTATGCGTCAAGGACAGAACAGCAGACGAGACAGGTGAAAGTACAGCGGCAGATTAAAAAAATATTAAAACGACGACGTTGATTATTAAATATTTGATCGTCGACGTCATCGTGACTAGTTGACTAATCTTGGCAGCCCTACACAGAATTAATTCTTGGTTCATTCTGTATTATTCCCAATAATCTCCGGTTAGTGCTGCAGTTTACATCCATACTTATAATATCCTTCACACCCACACAGTCAACAGTATAGCAGGTTACAGGTAGTTAGACTTTCCTAGCTAGCAAACAGGACATGTACCTACTGCATCTCAAAGTCCAATAATTAACTTCCAAAACTTTAACATATAGAGGCTGATTTGAGTTAACAGAAGTCTGTTTTCTCTCATACACATGATCCCTCTGAGTCATTAAGTTAATGATCATTCACCTGCAAAAACAGAAACACATCAGCTTCACGTGGCTGCTTACTGCTGAACATCCTGACGTGTGCGTAGCTGTGCATACTAAAGACTCCTAAGATGCCCCTTTAAAATGCCTGCATGATGCGTGCTTTTTTTAAGCACTGATAAACTACTGAAGTGTTACAGCTGCCAGAGTACACAAACATCTGTCAGATTAAAACCAAACAAGATCAATAAATGAATGAACATGAGAGTGGAGGGTGTCAGTGTCCACACACATGCGTCACATTATTATGGGGCCCACACCTATCATCCACAAACCACAGTGGAAGTGCTGAACTCAACCTAGCTTAGTTCAGGTTAGGATGAGGGTAAGACGCGGGCCTTTAGCCTCTCTGAGGACATGTCTGCAAAAACTGAAGCAAGTGTTTTTGTCTCATTTGATGTAAACATTGTGTTATGATATTTGATGTGAGCCACAGTCTCCTGACAAATCCAGAAACGTTTTATTTGAAGATATTAAAAGATAAAAATCAGGTCGGAATTACTTGTAACAAGTTTTAAAAAAATCTGCCAATAGGATAAGAAAACATTGCTTGTCAAGTTTGTTGAAATTATAATAATATTAATACAAGCAATTTTTTCTTATCCCACTGACATGTTTTTTTTTACTTGTTACAGCAATGTGGACATCATTTTGGTCTTTTAATATCTTGAAATAAGACATTTTTCAGGACTGGTCTGTATAATGTCTCATATCAAGTCTAAAAGGCATTTTTTTACTTAATTGAGACAGCAACACTTGCTTAGATTCATTTTTTTTTGCAGACAGCTACAGGGTGCCCACCTGTCAGTCAAGTCAAGTCAGCTTTGTCCTCATATGGGCACCGCGAGCAATGAGTTGTGAAAAAATGTGTTGCTTCTCTCAGTGTGTGTGGTTAGAGAAATGAGATGTTCTGACTGAAATGGTTTGTCTGATCCAAAGTAGAATAGAAAAGAATAGAATAGAATAGAATAGAATAGAATAGAATAGAATAGAATAGAATAGAACTTAATTTGTCATTGCAACAAGTACAACAAAATTTCAAAGACTGTAAAGGTGTTGTTTCACAGTGAAAAGAAGCTCCTCATGGTTTCTGGTGTTTCTGAAGCCAGTCTCAAGTGGACTCCCACTGAACTGCAGGTGATGGCACTTCTGCAAAGGCTTCATTTCTTAAGACCAGGGTCCCATCAAAGATACTGTGTCTGTGGAGCGGTTGTGTTCATGCTGATCTGAACCTGATGTTATCAGCTAGTTGAAAGGCTTATGAAAAGCTTTTTAAAGTTGTTTTTCTGCACTCAGCTTAAGTTTGACTGACAAGGAGCGTCATGTGTTGTTCTGCACTTCAACAAGCCCAGACAGAGGGGCGACTCCACTAAACACAGATGTTAGGCTGTCAACTGTCACTCTTTACAGACACTACAATGCTGCACCCTGCTATGTGTCAAAGGAAGAAGGTATTTAAACTGAGGAGTATGTTTTTTACTTCCTCTGCATGGTGAATAGGTTCCCTCACTCTTAATGCAGATTTTAAGCTTTCTATAAGTTTTATGTTGAGTTTCTTGTGACCTCACATACCTTCAGAAAAGCCAAGGATGTCTTCTTGACAGAGTATGTTTGATTTTTTTGTTCAAGCACACATTTATGCAAATAAAGGCTGGATTAAAATGTTTAATTCAGGATGTTTGAGTCAGAGAACGACTTAATATACGGATGAAAAATGTATGAGAAGAGAATCTCTTTGTTTTCTAACCTCAGCCTCGTGTTGAGAAGAAGAACACGAGTCTCCGTGAGAGGCTCCGCAGGCCACCAGGAGGGGAATGTCTTACTGTCCAACTGAGTAGTTTCACAGATAGAGTTTCACTTCCTGCTGGATCCCAGGGGGACGTCTAATTTGTTTAGAGAAGCTCTCAGAAACTCTGCACTTATTTCAGCTGCAGAGGAAGGCAGGATAAACAAAGTGGAAGAGGACGATGCAGATGCAGCAGAAGGCACAAAGAGGGTTTGTGAAAGATTGTCCTGGTCTGCTCAAAACTGTGAGCTTTCAGTTTGCTTTGGGACTAACAGACCATGCAAGGTTTGAGTCTGTGAAGGTTCACTGAGGTGTTTTTTCAGCTGGAGGTTTAAAGTAGACTAAAAGCTAAATCAAATCTGTCTTCATTTCTCAGTTGTAATTCGGTGTGAGCTGTTGACAGAGAAAAGTGTCAAACAAAGTAATGAGCAGGACATTCAATGAACTCGTCTTCAGAGTTCTTGGAAATGTTCCCTCCTCCTCCTCCATCTCCTCCCCCTCTTCCTCCTCCTCCTCATCATCGACTCTCCAGCTCTCCGATGATGCAGCAAAAAGGTTTAATATCTCGCACAGACTCGTAATGTCTTCTGTGAAATCCTCGGAGGGTTTTTCTTTCAGGGTTACTCATTTCATCCCTCTAATATTAACTTTTCATATCATGTTCTGTCTTCTTCCCTCAGCCCACAAGCCCCAAGTTTGGAAAAGCAGATTCTTATGAAAAGCTGGAGAAACTGGGAGAGGGTTCATACGCCACAGTTTACAAAGGAAAGAGCAAGTAAGTAGAGCACGCGTGTGGAGTCAGCCCTAATCCAGACACTCTCCTCTGGAGTTTCTATGAGCCACTCCAGCAGGCAGTGAATATTACATTTGATTACACAGGAGCAGTGTTCTTAGTGACTGAACTCATTAACTGGAAGAGCAGTAACACTTAACCCTGACTGTATTTTCATCCTGTCTGTTTGAACACGTGCACTGTGATGTCTAGTAACTCTTCAAATGATGTTTTCATTCATTTCTCCATTTGTTTTGTCCCAGCATTTATGGTGCTGGGATTTGTCGTCTGCACACTAAATTAAAAAGAAAGTGCACAGAGTTTAATCTTCTCTCTAACAGTCTAAATGTGAGTGTTTCTCCTACACAGCAGCAGCTTCGATTGGTGAGCTTCACTCACTTTTAATCCTGCAGCAGTGCACACGCGTCTCACTCCGCTGCTGCTAAATTACATTTCAGTCACTTACAAACCCCACTGTTCTCCAGCTTCACTGATTTCAGTAATAAATCTGAAAAAAAAAAAAAAAAAAAAACATAAACCAGGGATTAACTTTCAGTGTGTGCTCTGTGTTGTGTCCAGGGTGAACGGGAAACTGGTGGCCTTGAAGGTGATCCGTCTGCAGGAGGAGGAGGGAACACCTTTCACTGCAATAAGAGAAGGTAGGTGCCAAGACTTTCACATTTAAAGGACTCACTGCATGTTTGATGCTAGCAGTGAGGCCAAATGAGACTCTTCATTTAAATGTTGACACACAAAGCCTACAGGAAGATTCTGCAATGACAGAAAAGATTTGATGAAGGTTACTACAGGAAACTGTCTTATGTAACTGTTTCGAAGCTAACACTTTAAAGGGACGATGTTAGACGAGACAACACAAGTTCCTGGAAACATTTGATTCCTGGAGCTTCTCTCCCAAGAACTAATCTAAAGAAGTCCTGTGAGGATTAAACAAATCAGACCAGTGACGTGGGAAAAAAACAAAAAAAACAAAACATAGTTGCACTACACCACCAGACCAGCAGAGGGCAGTAAGCATCCACAGAGTAAGTAAATATTTAAACGTGTACACTTTAGCCCCACTTTTAAATGTTTCGATTTTGATATAATGTAACTACTAAACAGAACTTAAGTGCCTGAGCATCCACAGTCAGAATTCGTCAAGCACAAGCTGCTCATGTGCTGTGCGCCACAGTGTGCTACAGTCTATGGTTACAGCAGACCTGTGAATGTAGTCAAACACTTTTCAAGTAATTCTGTGCTGCTCTGATTTTCCTTCATGTCTTTTCTATATTTTTGCCAGTATGGATGTGAAATGGGTCTTAAATTATTTTCGTTACGGTCTCCAAAAAGTGTTTAAAAGTGTTCAATTTGACTTCTTGAAACCTGCAGAGAACCTGAGTAAGACAACTACAGTCTGTTTCAAAAAGTCCAAAACAGACTTTTTAAGACAGCTTTGCATCGGTCAGTCTCTGCACTTTAAAGCATGGTCGTCCAGTGTTGTAACTTTTAAAGTATCCCTGTCCATTGACAACTTTCAGCGGGATGCATCCCTCTGAGGTCTCACAGCTTTAAGTGATCCATAAATACTTATTTGATAAACAGATTTCAACATTAACAAAAATTATATATATATATTGCTATGAATTTCTAAGGATTTTGTCCAAGTTGCCAGTTTACAGGGTCACTCTTTAAACTGGAACACTGGGAGCTGACAGAGACACATTCACACTATCAGGCTCAAAGAAGACCATTGGGGGCGGCTGTGGCTCAGTAGGTAGAGTTGTCGCCCCGCAATCAGAGGTTCGATTCCAGCTCCTGCAGTCACATGCCGAAGTGTCCTTGAGCAAGACACTGAACCCCAAGTTGCTCCCACTGTGTATGAATGTCATGTGTTAGATATAGCTGATGGTTTGATTAGCTTAAACCATCAGTGTGTGAATGTGGTGTGATTGAGGGTGATTGTGGGTGAATGAGGCTAGCAGTGCAAAGCACTTTGAGTAGGCAGTAAGACTAGAAAAGCGCTATATAAGTACTGGTCCATTTACTAGGTTCCATTGATTAGGAGGTACTAAATCAAGTCCATCACAGCTGGGGGGTCAGCTTAATGTGGACAGATGGAGGGAGGGAGGAAATAAAACACTGTGGCTGCTCCACCAACTTGCGTGCTTGCATCACCCCAAAAAAACAAACAAACAAACAAAAAAGTTCTTGATGTCAGAAAAGTACTCCTCCACTGGTAGGGATTAGGACCCCAATTCCGGCAGTTGAAAAGCAGCAAAACCATCATTCCATTTGACATTTTCAGTGAGTAAATTATTTGTCTTTAAAGAAGGAGCACTTTATTTGAAATAGCTGATTTAAAATGTAAATGACTACATCAGTAAACAGTCAAGAGGTATTGAGAAGTATTCAGAAAGTCATATTGCAGATCTTTGCAGAGAAGCCTTTTTATTTTACAGTTGTCACAGTTCAGACAGGGATCAGGTTTAGATATACACCAGTCAATATGATCTACTGAAAACTGCAAGGAACCTCTTTCCTCTGCCCACCTTCTTGATAGACTTGACCTGTGAATGACTGAACACAACATGATCTGGTGAAGAAACACAGAGTGAGGCCTGTCTCAAGCACCATTTTAAGAAATACAGGAGAATAAATAAGGAATAATGACTTTATTCACTTTTACAAGCTTTGAAGACAGTGGAATTTATTCTGGAGCCTTAACACACTCAAGTTTATCCCATCAGGTTGTGCTGAGGTCTTTTCTTGAAGACGAATTGAACTGTAAGGCTCTCCCAGCTGGACAATGGTGAGACAGCTGATCATGGTTAAAGCTCTGTTCTCTGCATATCTGACCTTTTTTTACTGTGTTCAGGTGCTCCAGCTCTACCCCCTTTATGGTCAAACAGTTCCCATGCTTCATCCTTTACATTGTGTTGACAGGTTGTCAGGCCGTTTAATTAGTACAACAGAGCTCAGAGTTGAAGCAGGATTAATTAGCCGGGCTGACGCTAAAGAGCTGCTTTCTCACATCTCATGACTGACCTGTCACGTATGTTCCCTTCCTGCAAACCATGAACACATTCAGACGGTCTTTCAGCAGCTGTTTCTGATTCATGGTGAGTTACATCACTTTCAGACCACGTGCTGCTTTGCCTCTAATTGCAGTACTTGACAGAAGTTGTCCATTACACAGGGAAATTTGCTGAGTCATTTTTCAAGAGTAAAAATCATAATTCTCTGGGAGAGTAATATTAACCCATTTGAGAGTATAACTATCGGGTTCAGCAGCAAGAGTAGGAGCAAAAACACAGAGTAAATTTTCTTGAAGTAAACTGTATAACCTGTGTACTCTTTTAGGAGTAACTTAACAGTGTTGGTGGCTCATAACACCGGGCAGTGTTACTTTAAACATCCAGGCACCCAGCGCCCCATTCCCTCCTCACTCTCTGACTGTCTGTGCTGACTGTCTGTGCTCCTCATTGAATGGACTGACTGTCTGTGCTCCTCATTGAATGGACTGACTGTCTGTGCTCCTCATTGAATGGACTGACTGTCTGTGCTCCTCATTGAATGGACTGACTGACTGTCTGTGCTCCTCATTGAATGGACTGACTGACTGTCTGTGCTCCTCATTGAATGGACTGACTGTCTGTGCTCCTCATTGAATGGACTGACTGTCTGTGGGTGTCACAGGCTGTCTATCATCACGCTGCTCCATCAGTGATAGTAATTATAAACCTTGCAGTTACAGAATTATCACTTGGAGATTTCACACTTTATCTCCAACTGTGTTATAAATCCAAGTACAAATGTTATAAAAGTAAATTCAGCTCTTTATGGAGTAACATACAACCCTATGAGGAATGAAATTCAACTCTACACACAGTGAAACTCAACTCTTAATCCAATGAAATGGCCTCAGAGTATTTATTGTTTCATGCTTTTTGGAGTAAAATATCATCATGTAGAGTTAAATATAACTACTCAATGGAGTAAAAATGACTCTGTAAAAATAACTGCTGAAGAAGAGTCAATTCTACTCCATATAGACTGGGACCAAATGTTATCTTCTAAGAGTAAAGTTTTATTCAGTTGGAATACAATTTACTCTGACAAATTTACTGTGTAGCTGGTACAGATATTAGATATCAGTTTGGTTGATTCTTTTCATAAAATGCTCCCGTGGCTGAATATTAACCACTGCATTGAGAAAGGACTGAAAGTTTCCAGGAGAACTTGCTCCTGTGTTTCAGAGATAAAAACAAAATTCAGAACAGGGAAGATCATTTCTGCAAAAACTTATTCCGAAGTCGTGAACACAGGAGGAAAAAACAATCGAGTTCAGACAAAAAACTCATCTGCAGATTTCTTTCTACCCTCCTCGGGGCTTTAGAAGATTTATCTTCCAAGCTGACGAGTCAGAGTCCCCGCAGCTACAGGCTGAACACAGAGCGCTTCCTCAGGAGGCCACCTTTTACCTGTCGGCTGAGCTCTAAATGTGAAACTAGCTGATGAAAGGAACTTACTGATGATGACTTAGGTAAGGGATCTGTTTCCTGGTTTGGTGCAGCACAAACATTACAAGGAGTTCAGTTTGCAGAGGCACCTGCACACCATACACTGGAAGAAATACAGACACAATCAGTCTCAAACACATCCGTTTGGGATGAAAAGTTTCTAAGTCTGAGCAACATGTTAGAAATACTGATTCAACTGAACTATTGATTGATAAAGACACGGAGGAACTAGTAGAGCTAGCTTAGCTGGCTAACAGCTGCAGTGCATCTGTGTGTCTAAGTGGCCCCTAAGTTCTAAAATGTTTTATTCCCTCTATGCTTTGCTTTGGCTCAACAACTGAGTAATGAAAATACACCTTTCCCTTTGCCTTACAAACGATTAAATGAGCTTAAATACCCAGATTTGGGTTTTTGTTTTCAAGCAGGTGTTTATTTCTTCCGAAAACGTCTCCTGAAAATGTGTTGAATCATTTTTTCTTTCTGTCTTAAAAAGGCATAAAAATATTAACTTCTCTTTGGTAAGATCTAAAAATGAATCTGACATTTTTTATGTATTTATTTATTTATTTATTTATTTATTTATTTATTTATTTATTTATTTTTAAGTGAGCAGGAACCCTGAGTAAGCATTGGTATCAAAGGGAAGGACTTGGCTTTTGGAGCCAGCCTCAAGTAGCCACCTGAGAAAGGGCACTTTGACTCACTTCATTATCATCTTCTATTTAAAAACACAGGAGGGCTTCCCTTTGGTCAACACACTCAACGGGCATTTAAAGTTACATGAGAAAATTATTCTTTTTTATCTTTGTGTATGACACACACACACACACACACACACACACACACACACACACACACACACACACAGGGTCACACCCCTTCCTGTGAACGGATCAGTAAAGCACCTTGAAATTGAACTAATTCAGCAGTTACTGCTCTGTGGAAGCTCCCAGTGCTGATGTGTGAGCAGCATCACACACTGCTGCTGAATAAAGTAACATATCCAGAGAGGAGAGCTGAGTGTGTGTGTGTGTGTGTGTGTGTGTGTATCCTTCCCCGTGCCTATTAAAAGAGCACACACATATGCCCATTACTAGAGATAGGGAGGGTGTATGCATGTGAAAGAGATGGATCTTCAAACGATGACAGGATCTTTGAGTCCTGCCGTCACACTTTTTTTTTAACAACCTTTATGTTCTTGCAGCGGATGAATGTATTCATGAGGTTTGAGCTCTCACTGCTCCTCTGTGGATGTTTCTGTCAAACCTGCTGTGTCCTTGGAAAAATAACTTTTTGTTTGCCAAATGAATCAAATTGGCAACAGTGTGAAAAAGCCATTTGTGTGCAGTAATAAAAAGCACACTTATTATTCTGCTCTCACATTCTGTCCTGATGAAATCGTTCCCTGAACTGCTTCACGCTGTCCAGATGAGACTTCCTGCCTGCTGTTGGTTCGCCTGTGAATGTGTTCAGTGTTATCAGAGAAAGCTCTGCACTGCGTTGTTTAAGTTTAATAACCTTTGGAAACTCCACAGAGGCTTTAGAGCCAGAGGAGTGCTGCTGGAGATATGCACGAGACTGAGAGGGGCTGAGAACCAAATGTGGACATAGAAAAGATTCAACATTCATGAAGCTTTACTTCATTTCAGACACATCCAAAGTCAGGCCCCGGGGCCAAGAGTGGCCTCAGGTCCATTTTCATTCAGCCCTCAGCTCTCATCTTAAAATGTATTAATCATGATACTAAAATAAGTCCTGATCTTAATGATGTGAACATTTACATTTTCTGTCCTGATCCTGCTATAAATCCTGCTAATATACATATGTGTCCCATATCGCCCCCTAATGGAGAACATGTTCTTGGTCAGAAGCAGAGTTTGATGATGTTTACGAAGCAGGTAACACTGCAGAAAACTGATCAGTGATCAGGTGTCTACCTGAGAGACAGGTGAGATGCCTGAGGGACAGCCGAGACAGCTGAAGGACAGGTGAGACGCCTGAAGGACAGGTGAGACGCCTGAGGGACAGGTGAGACGCCTGAGGGACAGGTGAGACGCCTGAAGGACAGGTGAGACAGCTGAGGGACAGGTGAGACAGCTGAAGGACAGGTGAGACAGCTGAGGGACAGGTGAGACAGCTGAAGGACAGGTGAGATGCCTGAGGGACAGGTGAGACGCCTGAAGGACAGGTGAGACAGCTGAGGGACAGGTGAGACAGCTGAAGGACAGGTGAGACGCCTGAGGGACAGGTGAGACAGCTGAAGGACAGGTGAGACGCCTGAGGGACAGGAGAGACACCTGAGGGACAGGTGAGATGCCTTAGGGACAGGTGAGACAGCTGAGGGACAGGTGAGAGGCCTGAGGGACAGGTGAGACAGCTGAGGGACAGGTGAGACGCCTGAGGGACAGGTGAGACGCCTGAGGGACAGGTGAGATGCCTTAGGGACAGGTGAGACAGCTGAGGGACAGGTGAGAGGCCTGAGGGACAGGTGAGACAGCTGAGGGACAGGTGAGACGCCTGAGGGACAGGTGAGACGCCTGAGGGACAGGTGAGACAGCTGAGGGACAGGTGAGACAGCTGAAGGACAGGTGAGACAGCTGAGGGACAGGTGAGACAGCTGAAGGACAGGTGAGACGCCTGAGGGACAGGTGAGACGCCTGAGGGACAGGTGAGACAGCTGAGGGACAGGTGAGACAGCTGAAGGACAGGTGAGATGCCTGAGGGACAGGTGAGACGCCTGAAGGAAAGGTGAGACAGCTGAGGGACAGGTGAGAAGATGAGGGACAGGTGAGACGCCTGAAGGACAGGTGAGACAGCTGAGGGACAGGTGAGACATCTGAAGGACAGGTGAGATGCCTGAGGGACAGGTGAGACACCTGAAGGACAGGTGAGACAGCTGAGGGACAGGTGAGACATCTGAAGGACAGGTGAGATGCCTGAGGGACAGGTGAGACACCTGAAGGACAGGTGAGACAGCTGAGGGACAGGTGAGACAGCTGAAGGACAGGTGAGACGCCTGAGGGACAGGTGAGACACCTGAAGGACAGGTGAGACAGCTGAGGGACAGGTGAGATGCCTTAGGGACAGGTGAGACAGCTGAGGGACAGGTGAGAGGCCTGAGGGACAGGTGAGACAGCTGAGGGACAGGTGAGACAGCTGAAGGACAGGTGAGACGCCTGAGGGACAGTCTCACCTGCCTGAGGGACAGGTGAGACAGCTGAGGGACAGGTGAGACAGCTGAAGGACAGGTGAGACAGCTGAGGGACAGGTGAGACAGCTGAAGGACAGGTGAGACGCCTGAGGGACAGGTGAGACGCCTGAGGGACAGGTGAGACAGCTGAGGGACAGGTGAGACAGCTGAAGGACAGGTGAGATGCCTGAGGGACAGGTGAGACGCCTGAAGGAAAGGTGAGACAGCTGAGGGACAGGTGAGACAGCTGAGGGACAGGTGAGAAGATGAGGGACAGGTGAGACAGCTGAGGGACAGGTGAGACATCTGAAGGACAGGTGAGATGCCTGAGGGACAGGTGAGACACCTGAAGGACAGGTGAGACAGCTGAGGGACAGGTGAGACATCTGAAGGACAGGTGAGATGCCTGAGGGACAGGTGAGACACCTGAAGGACAGGTGAGACAGCTGAGGGACAGGTGAGACACCTGAGGGACAGGTGAGACACCTGAAGGACAGGTGAGACAGCTGAGGGACAGGTGAGACAGCTGAAGGACAGGTGAGACGCCTGAGGGACAGGTGAGACGCCTGAAGGACAGGTGAGACACCTGAGGGACAGGTGAGACGCCTGAGGGACAGGTGAGACGCCTGAAGGACAGGTGAGACACCTGAGGGACAGGTGAGACGCCTGAGGGACAGGTGAGAGGCCTGAGGGACAGGTGAGAGGCCTGAGGGACAGGTGAGACAGCTGAGGGACAGGTGAGACAGCTGAGGGACAGTCTCACCTGCCTGAGGGACAGGTGAGACAGCTGAGGGACAGGTGAGACAGCTGAGGGACAGTCTCACCTGCCTGAGGGACAGGTGAGACAGCTGAGGGACAGGTGAGATGCCTGAGGGACAGGTGAGACACCTGAAGGACAGGTGAGACGCCTGAGGGACAGGTGAGATGCCTGAGGGACAGGTGAGATGCCTGAGGGACAGGTGAGATGCCTGAGGGACAGGTGAGACAGCTGAGGGACAGGTGAGTGATGATGAAATGATGATTTTTGAGCCACTTAGAGACATATTTTACTGAAATCACTCAAAAAAAAGAGTTCACACATGAATTCACATGTTACATTTTGGACACTCTGCCTTACAGAGTCAACCTTTGTGTCTGTCCTACCAGGAAAAATATTAGAATAACATTAGATTTAGAGCATGATGAAATATTCATTTCAGATTACACACATGAAGCTAAAACAGATATGCTTTTGGGTTTTTTTTGACAGCCAAAGAGTTTTAAAGCCTGTATTTTTCATACTTGGTTTAATTTGGCTCACAGGTCCACTGTGTGAGCTTGCTCCAGTTTTTCCAGCCTGCAGAATTTTCCCACGCAAACTAAGCCCCACTAATTACTGATTACACACTGTATCTCTCACTTTTTTCTTTTTTTTTTCCTAATTTGCACGATCTTCCCAGACTACACTGGAGCTCTGACTCAAATGAAGCGCCTGGCTTGTGAAGGTCTCAGTGAGTCTGTCTCTGAATGTGCTGATCACACCCTTCTCAGGCTAGCTTTGCCAGTGGAGTCACGGGCGGTTTGTTCATCTCCACACACACATTGTGGCATTGCTGTGCTCATTTAGCACGTCCATTACATCATAAATGTGTTGGTGGAGCTTACAGCAGTAAATCCAGCCTTTGTTTTGGTCTTCTGTTTTAATTTTTTCTTAATCCCCTCCATGTATGTAGAGAGGCTTACAGAGGCCTCTGCTGCACCCTAATGATGCTGCTAATGAAGGCACAGATCATCCCAGCTCCTCCGCTATCTGAAGATGTGCTTTCCATTAACTCTCAGTCTGATCTGTCTCTGCAGCATCCCTTCTGAAAGGCCTGAAGCACGCCAACATCGTGCTGCTCCATGACATCATCCACACCAAGGAAACCCTGACTCTGGTCTTTGAATATGTGGTGAGTGTGCACATGGCCGCGCTCTCTGAACCGCCTGCAGAGGCCTGAAATTAGTCTGAGGATCTGTTTTTAGTGTTTGTTCAAAAGGAAGAGAAGCCTTGGTTTTAAAAGGCGCAGAGGTCAGCTCTTCACTGTGTGTGTGTGTGTGTGTGTGTGTGTGTGTGTGTTGATTGATTTGACCTCAGAGTCTCCTCGCTGACTGAGTTTCTCTCCCTTCTAACACTCAGCCCACAGAAACATGAGCTGTGGATGTTTTCATTGCCATGCTCAGGTTTATGGGGCACTAGCAGAATGTAAAAGCAGCCTTGGCTGTTTCCACTCTTCACTCAGTGCCATAGAAAAGCAGACCAAGGCACCAAGCCTGGTCTGTCTGTGCCCAGCACAGGAAGCCAGGCGGCTGTTTTACTGGAAGGTCACTGTTTTAATACGCTTCCACAGCTGACTTATGTAACACTGTGGACACAAAGACAGACAAAGACCTTTCATTGATGGATTAATTGCCTGTAGAAAAGTTTCCTGCTGAAAATGCTGCTGAGTGCAGTTTCAAACAGGTAACAGCTGAATAAAAGAGACTTTCTCTCTCAGGACAATGACTATCAAGGTTGACTTGAAAGGTGCCTGTCAGTGCCTCACATGGGAAAAGGAAAAGTCGGGTATTTTAAATCTGAAACACAAATTTTTTATAAATTTGGGAGTCAGGATGAGAGGACAGAAAAATCCTGATGCTTCCACAAAGAGCGATGAAATAAGTTGTATAACTGTGACGTATGCGAGGAGAAACACATTTTTATCTCATTAAGCGGAGGTATTGTCACGATTGAAGGCAGAACCCAAAAACAGACTTTAGGCAGTTCTGGTTTTTCAAAGGGAGTTTTATTGATGATCCAAGGTGTTGAATTCTGGTGAGATTCTGGAGATCCAAGCAGGCAGGTGAGTCCTGGGGACAGGAAAAACAGGTGTCAGGAGGGGTGGTGAGCAGGTTGAGCAAAACTTGCAAATTCTTAATCAAAGAATCCAAATGAGAGCTGGACTTCACCACTTAAACAGACAAACCGTTTGGCTCAATGATCCGGCAGGGACTGCTGAAATTTGTAAGCAGAGGTGATTGGATGATAGCTGGCAGGAGTGTTGATTGCAGATCCAGTTCAGGTGTGCAGAGAGTGGAGGAGACAGAGCAGGAAGGGGGAAGGAGAAACAAAAACACACCAGGCACTCCTCACTCACACTCAAATTCTGAAAGTAAATAAAAACACACACTTTCAGGCAAACAGGTGTCACAGAACAGGGACTGTGACGAGCGTTATTGTTTTTGGATGTTAAAGTACCAATGCTGGATGTTCAGACTGAGCATGTGTAGATTTTCAAACCTCTACAGATTCATGTCGTAGTAATCCCTGAATCTGTCTGTAAACTGATCAAAAAACAAACAAACAAACAAACAAGAAAAAATCTAAAAATAGCTCTAGATCTTCATGAAATGATGAGGTCATCACATCAGGATCTTCTAACTGGAACATGACATGTTGCAGGGGTGGGGCCTCAAGCACCAAGGTCTGCCCTAGCCCCGCCCCCTACAGACCTCCGGAGGGCTGGCCAATCAGAGTGAAGGGGATTTGTGGAGCAGGGAGCCTTAAAGAGACAGCAGCTAAACAAAGTGTTTCAGACAGAAGCTGAAGTCAGAGTTTATAAAACACCAGAGGGAGAGAAATAGAGATTTATTAAAGCTGTAAATCATGTAAAGATACCACAGGGGCCGAATAAAGACTTAAAAAGAGGCACAGTGCCTCCTCTTTAATGGTGACAGAAAGTCTCTTTCTGAATCTTACCCAGTCTTGAATTATTTCTCATGTTGACCAGTTATCAGGAGTGAATACAGAGCAGTTTAATCCACTGTTTGCTCAGAGAATATTACTTTGAGTTTAGCATCATCTGGTAAATTCTGGACCAAAGGTTTTAGAGTTCAGTTCAGCTGCAGGAACAAAAATGTCCTGAAGAGTCCAGATCCTTGGTTAACCCTTCTGACTGTCTCATTGATATTCAGCTCAATGTTTAATGTGAAAATGCTGAGCGAGGCCAATTCTCCGAACCAGAACATGCTTACTCAGCTTTCCACCACACCCGCTTTAAATCAGAGTGGAAACAGGACAGTGCCCCCTATTGGTGCATATAACACACTCTTGAGGTTCAGATCCCTCAGAGTGACTCAGGAAAACCTCCCTGATGTAATGGGAGGCAACACATTCCTGTGGCCAAGGAGAAACAACTTTCTTCTTTATAATTTAAACAAGATATCACAAAGATTTAATTTCCCTTTGTTAACTTTGGTTTGTGTGTCCTGTATTTATTTTTCTGATATATTTAAAAATCCTCAGTTTGACCTGTTCCTGTTGGAAAACTTTCTCTTCCAGTCTGTCTTTGAAACATTTTGTTTTTACAGCTGACAGACTCGGGTTGTTCTCTTAAACACTGGAAAGCAGACAGTCAGGAAAGTCAAAAGAAATACATACATTAACACAACTGAAATGTTTCTCTTTCAACACAAACAGATATTTTAGTTCACTTCAAAGACACAAGACTTCATTAACAACAACAACAACAACAACAACAACAACAACAAAGCTTTGCTTTTCCTGAACAAAAGATGCGTCATCTGTTCTTCTTTTATCCATTTTTTTTATTTTCTGTTATTAATTGATAATCTGTTGGTTCAAAGTTAAAATGTGTCACTCTCAAAATCAGAAATGTGTGATATCACAGATAAACTGCAAAAATATGTTTAAGATATCAATTTTCTATTGGTCTAAGCCAGAAATACTGACCCAATGAGTCAGTCAGTTCATCTGCTGTTGCATCAAAGCACCACACTGCAGAGACTGAGATCTAAGCAAGTGTTAATGTCCTACTCTTTGTAGAAACTGACTCATTCTACTTTATATGAGCCACATTCAACTGACAAGTCCAGAAGAATGTGCTGTTTCAAGATATTAAAAGACAAAATGATGTCTGAATTGCTTGTAACAAATAAAACCAATCTGCCACTGGCGTAAAAGAAGTTGCTCATCAAGTTTCTGGAAATTAAAATAATAATTCCAGTGAAGTTTGGATGTCATGTAAAACATAAAAACAGAATCCAATGATTTGTAAATCCTGTTTAACCTTTATTCAACTGAATAATCTACAAAGACAAGATGTTTATTGTTCTGATAAATTTGATTGTTTTTTTTACAAATATTCACTCATTTTGAATTTGATGTCTGTAACACGTTCCTAAAAGTTGGGAAAGGGTCAACAACAGACTGGAAAAGTTGAGGAATGCTCCAAAAACACCTGTTTGGAACATTCCACAGGTGAACAGGTTCTTTGGTGAGTGTCATGATTGGGTATAAAAGGAGCATCCCTGAAAGGCTCAGTTGTTCACAAGCAAGGATGGGGTGAAGTTTACCACTTTGTGAACAACTGCGTGAGCAAATAGTTCAACATTTTAAGAGCAATGATTTTAGTTTTTGCAGTGCATAAAGCAAAACACACCACCCACAATAATCTTAAAGAGGGGGAATGTGCTTTTTTTAAAAACTTTTAATACCGTTCCTCTGTGACCCCCTTATTAACATGATTTACAGCTCAAAAAAAATAAAAATAAAATAAAATAAATCTGTATTTTTCTCCCTCTGGTATTTTAGAAAACCTATTTCAGTCTCTGTCTGAAAGACTTTGCTTTAGCTGCTGTCACTTTAAGGCTCCTCTTTAGCTCTCTTGTTGCATGAAATGGATTTGAACTCTTTGAATGGAGTCTTGTACCTTTAGAGAGGTTTTAACAGGATTTTATGTATTTTTTTTCACCTGAAAACTATTTAACTTCTCAACAGAGAAGGTCTGTTATTGTGGGGATCATTCCTGCTTCATTCTCAGACACACACTGCACGGCTGAACATCAGTGTTTCTATGAATGTATTTCACTCTCATCATTTGCTGCTAGGATGATTTTTCAGCTATTACATCTCTGCAGTTACAGAACCAGTTCAAAACTTCTGTTCAAGCTGTGTTTAATGTTTAAACCTCTGAATTTAGCCGTACAGATGGAGAGATGTCTGGTTTCATGGTGATCCATCGTCGGCATGTGCTGCTTTACATACAAGCAACTTTTCAGCCAGAGAACTCATCTCATAGCCTTGCTTCAGCAGCTAATGATGAGTGACAGGGAGGGGGTGACACACACAGGGAGAGGGTGACACACACAGGGAGAGGGTGACACACACACACAGGGAGTGACGACCATGAATCAGGGAAGAGAAACGATGGAATAAATTACTAAAGAGAGTAAGATGGACAGGCGTGTCCATGCTAGAGCCGTCTGAATAATTCAGCAGACAAGGCTCTGCTGGTGCAGGCTGCAGCGGGACATTGTGGAGATATGTGTAAATATCAGTGTGATTTCTGATCCACTGCCTCAATCTGCTAACAAAACACAGAGGTGAGGGGCAGGCCAGCGTTACACTGCATGCATGTCACATGAGACGCTGGTGGCTTTCTGAAAGAGAGGCCATCACAGCCTTTAAACAACACGTCTGAGATGGTAAACAAAGCGCTCATGCTCAAACACATGTCTGTGATTTTGAGGGGAGTTTTTACAGCCTGACTGACCTGGCAGAAGATGGACTGTTTTAGATTATATGATCTGTAATTTCCCAACTTCCTCACACTCTGTTCTAATGTTTCTCTTCCTTTTCTTCCACAGCACACTGACCTGTGTCAGTACATGGACAAACATCCTGGGGGTCTCCATCCAGACAATGTGAAGGTACAGATGATTTTAAATCTTTGTACTACAGGAGTGGTCTGCAAAAATATATCAGACATTATAGCAGGGGAGAGTTGAAAGAAGAGGCTGAGAGCAGCTGGTCAGCTTTGGATGGCAGGAAAGGATGACACGTATCAAACTAGGCAGGACTTTTGGTGAAACAAGCCTGAGTCTGAGGTGCTTGATCTGTTTTCAGTATTTCTTTGGTGAAGACCACCAAGGTGACTAAAGCAGTGAAGGCTGATTAGTTCAGGAAACACAGCAACACCTGACCATAGGTAGTCTGGTGTTATACAGATCAATACACTTAAATATGGCGGCCTTTTTGCAGGATGCACAGTGGTGCAGTGGTTACCACGGCAGCCTCACATCAAGAACGTCACCAGATTGAACCCTGGTTCCCCCGGTGGCCTTTCTGTGTGGAGTTTGCATGTTCTCCCCCGGTACTCCAGCTTCCTCCCACAGTCCAAAAACATGCTCATCAGGTTAACTGGTGATTCTAAATTGCCTGTAGGTGTGAGTGTGAGCATGAAAGGTTGTCTGTCTCTGTGTGTCAGCCCTGTGATTGGCTGGAGACCAGTCCAGGGTGTATTTTGGACCCTCACCCTAAGCCAGCTGGGATAGACTCCAGACACCCGCAACCCAGAACAGGAGAAGAGAGATAGAAGATGGATAGATTTTGTTTGTTTTTGCCTGTTTTTGGATCGGTCTAAAAGTGTATAAGACAGGCAGAGGGTTCCTGGTCTTTGGCACTTCTGTTTTGGAGGTTTCAGGCTGAAAAGTTTTAGGATTTTTTTTTCTCCATATAGCATTGCAACCTCCTATAGGGACTTCACAACACTGAAAGAGCTTAAATCTCTCTTCGGGGGGACTGGCACCTCTAAAATGCATTCACATTTGTCGCTCTTTAAGACTTTCTCCTTCCCTTTGGTACTTTCATGATCGAGCCAAATATTTCTTTCTCAAAGTAAAAGCAGTCCTTCCTTATCTTGCTAACAAACAGGACATGAAGTGGATTTTAAAGGCCATTAAAAGGCAAAATATGAGCCTGATGTAGCTTTTCTGATAACTTCTCCCAAACATTTCAACAAAATCCAGGTGACTGACACCCTAAAAAACACCTGTGATGAAATGGAACAGTAAACAAAGCGTTGTGAATGGTGTCGCATCAAAACGCTGACATCCCAAACACAGACAGATGTACTGCTCCAGCAGTCATGATCAACCTGGCTGTGAAGTGAGATAACAGGCTGTTAGCAGATTTAGATCTGAAAATTAGAATCTGTTTTTATTTGCTTTGATTACACTGTGACTCCTTAGTGCTGTAGTTCAATTCCTCCAGGGACTGCTGAAGAATCTGGTCAAAGTGTGACAGACGGTTTCTCTCCTCTGCTTTCTGTGTGTGTGTGTGTGTGTTTCCTGTTTGTTACAGGTGTTGGTTCTGTTAATAAACAGGTATAAACACATGCTGATGAGTGAATGAGGCCGTGTGATGATGATGGTGACACTTCAGACCCTGTCTGTTATATAACAGCTCGTACCTTTTTCCACCCAGGATTTGCATAAGTAATACATCTTTTTTTTTTTCCCGCTGACAGCAGCCTCACTGAAATTCACATGAATAATTTAGGATTACTCTGAGGTAGTGGAGCGAGGTGTTGCTTGGCTCAAGCTGACTTTGTTCCTCGCTGCTGAGACGCCTGCCTTGTGATTTCTTATCTGTGGAGTTGTTCCTGTGCAGTCATGTAAGAAAGTCTGCTCTGGATTTAATGAGCATGAGGACAATGCTTGTGATGATCCACCACACTGATGATGACTGCTCTGTTATTTTGGTGTTATTTATAAAATCACTTTGTAAATCTGAAACATAGGAGCGTTCAATCATCTCCGCTTTCAGTGATTTTAATTTGTCATGTAGTTCAGTGTGCTGTGTGATGTAAAAGACATCCCACATGCTCAGATATCAATTAACACTGTCTTTAATTAAGAGCATTGGCAGTAATGTAAGCGTGACTGGGATAGTTATCATCATCCTGACAGAGTCAAGCAGGTGAGAAGATTATCATATGCAGCGCAGACTGAGGTGTGCTCCACATGCACCTGAGGTTCAGAGACGTCACAGAAGCAGCTCAGTGCTTTGGTCTCACATAAACACCAAGAAAGGCAATGCACTGCACTGCAAGTTTATTTATACTACATCTGAATATGAAGTGCTTGTTGAGGGCAGGGAGAGGCAAGTTTATTTTTAGAGCTCTCTTCATACAGAGAGTAGTTTATAGAGTTTCAGACAAAACAGTAAGAATAACAGAAGATCAAAGAAAACATGACAACCAGCAAAAACAAGACATTAAAGAGGGGGCATTCTGCTGTCCCATATGTTAAACATGGGTTTAAATTGTCATTGTTGAATGTTCAGATGTTCAAACCTCTACATGTTCATGTGTTGTAGTAATCCCTGAATCTGTCTGTAAACTGATCAAAACACACTGTTCTAAAAATAACACCAGATCTTCAACAGACCTAATGAAATGATGAGGTCATCACATAAGAATCTCCTAACTGGTTAATGACATGCTGGAGGAGTGGGACTCAAACACCAAGGCCCCCAGAGTGCGGGCCAAGTGCTGGACAAAGGCTGAAATAAAAGTTTATTAAACAATAGGAAGAGAAAAATAAAAATAAATAAATCATGTTAAGAGACGTGGGCACCTGAGGGACAGAATAAAGAAGAAAAAACAGCACAATACCCCCACTTATATATATATATATATATATATATATATATATATATATATATATATATATATATATATATATATATATATATATATATATATATATGTGCATATATATATATATATATATATATATATATATATATATATATATATATATATATATATATATATATATATATATATATATATATATGTATGAACTTTTTTTTGGTCTGTGTGGAGATTCTGTGGCTCTGTCTCCAGTCATTTTCTCCTGTGGGTTTGGGATCCAGAGAATTTATAAGTTGTGTAAATGATCTTTGTGAGGTAAACAAAGATTAATGCAGCTGTTAATTCACATGTCCAGAAATATCTAACATCAGACTGTTATACAGTTTAAAGTGCTGTAAGCTGCATCTTAGGGACATAAGTGTGTTTACAGTCTTTATGTGGACAGTGTTACTAAGTAAAGTTCATTCTTTTAATTTAGTAGTGTTCAGCTTCTTTGTCTTCAGTCAGATTTGGGGATTTATAAGAATCTGTGTTCAGTATATAACCTGTCTATATTAATGTTATTATTTCATATATCAGCTGATATATTAGATATCACTTTTTAATGCCCTTTATATTATCACTGACCCAAGAATCAGATATCAGTTGGGCTTTAAATCCACTTTAACTTTACATCCTTTGACCCCTCAAAGCACTTTCACTCTGCATGTGGTATTCATCTATTCACACCACATTCATGGCAGATGGCAGAGGCTTATTTGCAAAGCACCACCAGTACAACAAGATCTGGATCACACAACAGGAACATGCAAAGTGCTGACGACCACATAGCTGCTGGAGTGTGCTCTCTTTTTCACATGATGTGCACATCCGGTTGCTGTCTCTGACAGAGATGGAAGTTGTATAGAGGGGAGGCTCTGAAAATAAGGAAATGCTCAGAAGTACAGGAGAACATTTCAGGTACAGCACCTGAGTCTGTGTGTAATACTTCCCACAATGCTAAGGGAGAAACCCAGCACAGCACATTAAACATGCAGGAAAATGATCTTTCTTAGTTTTTTAAAGCACAACTCTCAAGTTTTACAGACATGTTCAAGTGTCAGTCCTGTGGAGTGAGCTATGGTTCGATTCCCACCTGAACATAAGCACCCTAAAGGGAGTTAATGTCTTTTATTAGTGTGTTTTATGACTGACTGTGAGGAAGTGCAGTCACTCAACCAGCCCCCGATTTACTAATCAGCAACATAAAAGCTATTAGTAACTCCACCGGTGCTACATCAAATTAACATCTGGAGAGGAGCACTCAGACGCTCTGCTAATGTCATTATTGGTTGACAACCACAGAGCTCCCTCTGTGTGTGTGTCTGCATGTGTGTGTGTGTGTTTTGAGTTTGGAATATGTGGACGTTTCTGCTTGAACTGGGTGTAATGGGTGCAGAATATTCTGCAGCATCATTAACTTTTCTGTGCCCATGTTCTTCTGTTCCTCTCTGCAGTTTAATATCTGCGCACAGTAATTGAGCAGGATGAGCATGACCTCATCCAGCAGCTGCTGAAGTGCTCTTCTTATTGGATTATATGCAGTCAGCTGAAGGCTCATGTCTCAGTGACATCTCTGTGGATATTTGGAAACTGACACCCATAAACCGTGTCTACAAACCAGCATTAGCTCTCATAATTCAGTTACGAGGGACGCTGCTGATGGTACTTCAGTCATTAGAGTCATGTCCAGATCAAGAGCGGGTCAACACAGCAAGTACAGGACACATGGACGCTTCAGGACCACACAAACCAAAATGAGCAAACCATTTTCACTTCAGAAGATCAGTTCCTGATGCATTTTAAAGCAAGTGAAGAAATAAAAAAGGATAAAAGGTGTTCCTTAGCTGTCATAGTTTTAGTCTCCTGAAGCTTTTATATGTTATAGACCTGATAGGAGTCGACGTCATCACAAAGATGTGCACACATTTTGGCAACAGAAGCAGCATTTAGCTCGATTTGTTCAGACAAGTTTTTGTCCTTTAAACTCTAAATTCAAACTGTCAGCAGCATAAAAATGTCCAGCTGTTCTGTGATTGGTTGTCAGAAACAGTACAACACCATGGAGTCAACCTCTATGGAGTTCAGAGCTTTACAGAGCAACCGGTGTTTTGGAGTAAAGAGTGACCGTGCTAACTGGAGACTCTCAAAGAGGTAAAACGGTCTGTAGGGAGCGTTACTTATTTAGTTTGCATTCATAGAAACCATATCTGCTGAGTCATCTTAGTCATGGGATGCTAACTTGTCTATTGTTCAACTGCTAACTTTGTCAGTGTTCCCAAGTTACGTCAGCACTAGTCAAAATGTTATGACATCTCATTCCAGTACAGTGGCAGCACTGAAGAAAAGACTGAATCAGCAACAAGACTGGCTTTGGGGTTTGTTTGTTTTTTTTTGTTTTTTTTCTTGTTTTTTTTCTTGTTTTTTTATTAATCAAACGATGTAACAGTTACATAACACAAGGACAACACCTAAGTATTTATCAACATGTATGGCATTATATTAGATATTATGTGCAAGTGTAATCAGGTCTTATCAGGAGATTGTTAGCACATAGAGTAATGAGACAGCTGAAGACATTAAAGGTGGAGAGACAAGAAGCTCAGGTGAGCTCTATAAACTGATTTGGCTGATTTGTATTCTGCTCTGCCCGGCTGTTATGAAGCTCAGGTTGCTTTGATGGCAGCCTTCACCTGGTCTGTTATTGGGTCTGGTGTCCCATCTTCCTCTTAACAATCCCTCATAGATCCTCTTTGGTGCAGGTCATTTAACCAGCTTTTGATATTTAACATTGCAGTGGTGGCAGAAGCCAAGTCCTGCTGGAAAATTAAATCATCATGTCCATAAAGCTTGTCAGTGAGGAAAGGAAAGATTAAGTGCTCTAAAGATTCCTAGTAAACATGTGTTGACTCTGGACTTCAGAAAACCCAGTGGACCAGCAGCAGTAGATGACATGACCCCCCAAACCATCACTGACTGTGGAAACTTCAGCACACTTGGATTCTTGAGGAAGGTGAAAAGGCACAGAATCTGATAGTGACACCATTAATTTACTAAATTGCACTCTTTCAAACAAATGTTTGAAATATTTCACTCTGTGTGAACTGAGTTTGTATAATCTATTAATTTCACTTCAGTTGAACCACTGGAATAAATTATTTTTTCTGCAATATTGAAATTAATTAAGAGAGAGAGAGCAGTACATCATCTGCCACATGTTAAAGCATTCCTGTGTGTTGTTCTGTTGGTTTCACAGTCTGATGTTTGGAGGTACAGACCAAAGTTTATCTCAGCACAGTGTGGCTGCTCTGAAGTCAAGCTTTCACAGAAACAATATCAGAGACAGACGGCTGGCTCCCCCAAGGATCGGGGAGAAGAGAGTCAAAATAACAGAAATGGATCAAATACAGATTTTATATCAGAGCCATAACTAGAGACGCACCGAGATTTCAGCCACTGAAAAATTTTCGTCAAAAAAAGGCCCAAAAGTGCATTTTTGCTTTTAGGCTGAAAGATTTTTATCACTGAAGCAACACGGCTGAAACAGCACGTTGTGATGACACAAGCTAAAACCATGGTCGGCACTCTCTTGTCTGCTTAAGGTTGGAGGTATTTCAATATATCTGAGAAAGGATGATGATTTTTAAAGCGTGTGATATCCAGGCTGAGAGGACTGTGGGAGACCCGCTTGGAGAGGGAGACGCACAGAGCGCAGGAGAGGGAGAGCAAAAAAAAAAGGACTCAGCGCTCCGAACTAGATGAGGGGCATACCTCTCATAGATCAGAGCTATACCCTGTTCTTTATTTAACAGACTAAACAGCCTCATGTTATTTATCTGATTTAAATGATTTATAAGACGGGATGGTTAAGCCTTCACAACTCTCCTCTCAGAGTCCAGAGAAATGTCACAACCATCACAAGAGACTCAGGACAAAAAATAATCTGCCTTTTTAAAAGCGCCCCCAGGGCATCTCTGTGAAGACAGCATTATTTGTTTTGGTTTATGTCCCCCCCCCCCCCCCCCCCCCAAGCTGTATAACATAATAAAAAAACTCAATATTTTATACTTTTTTTCATATTTCATGCTTTATTTTCTTCTTTTAGATCATCATAAAATGTGATGATGGTAATCATCATCGTCATCATCATCACCACCCTTATCTGTAAAACCAATTTTTAATCTAAAGTTACCTCTGTGGGGAAAACCGAAGCACTCAGAGAAAACCCCAGAGGAGCAGATGAACGACATGTTGGCCAGGGCTCTCCAACAGGAACTTGTGATTGTAGTTCAGTCCAAAGTCTTCATTCAAGCGTCTATCCTGCATCACCTAAAACACTTGAACACCCTGGAGAAGAAACTGCCCACTCTCTTTACCCATTTCTTCTTGCATTTCACTTCCACAAACCCCTCATTGCTGAAAGACTTCTTGTCTGTCTCATCACTGGCTGCCTTAACGTCTCCAGTATCTAAGTCTTTCTGTCCCCTCTCTCTGCCTGGACGGACAGCTTCTCCAGCAGCTTCTCTGTTATCTGTGGTTAGGCCTTGCTGTTTCTTATCAGCAGTCTTGGTTTTACATCCAGCTTTGGGGTTTTTTGTGGACCCCACGTCAGGTTTTACTGCAGGTAGGTCATCCAAGCTTTTAAGTGGGCTATAAATCAGTTCACTGGATGTTTCATAGGACTCAATTTCCACAGATGTTGGTGAGAGTTGGCTATTTACCATATTTAAGTGGGCTCTGAATTCCTTTTTTAAAGGGTTTCTTTCAAAGTGTTTCATTGTGATGAAACGATGCCCAAGAGCTTCGATCGGTGTGATTCTCCGTCTTGGATCCACACACAGCATACATTTCAAAAGGCTTATGAAGGCCTTTCTGTCTTCAAGTTCAGCTGCATCCTGGATTTCTTCGCCAAACTTCACCAAGTCATCCAGACTGTCCAAATGATCGAAACCTGAAGGACTTGCTTCAGTCTGGATTTCTATCTTGGATCTGTATTCTTCTCTTGATTTCAGCCTCCACAGATTTTTCTGGTCTTTGGTAAAAAAGGTGTCTGTTTTAATGCCAGAGCTCAGCAGGTCATCCTCAGGTGTGCCATTTACCTTGGCAATGAGTCTCATCACTTCATATTCACAGTTTGAAGGATAAGGCTTGACACCAAGGTACAGGTAAACCAGAACACAGCCAAGTGCCCACATATCAACACCCTCATCGATTTTGAGACCCAACATGACTTCTGGGGCTCTGTTACTAATGATCTGAATGGGATAGCCCTGACGGAATTTAGAGACCCGCTGTGCCAGACCAAAATCAATCAATTTCAGCTTGAAGGGCTGCAACTTATGATTCACCAGCATCACATTGTTTGGCTTAATATCTGCATGAACCACACTCATCGACTTCAGAGCTCTCAGAGCCACCAGCATCTGCTGTCCGATCACTCTGATCTCTGGTAAACCAAGAGGCCTGCAATCCCTCTCAAACATGAATGTTAGCAGACACATGTCCAGCATTTCAAATAACAGATAAAAGTTTTTTTTAATTTTGAAATAACCCAATAACTCAACTATATTACAGTTTCTGTTCAGCTTCCTGATTTCTGTGATCATATCTATCTCCCGGCGACCAGAAAAGGCATGTTTGGATCTAACCATTTTCAGGGCAACGTTCTGATTGGTGTCCAAATTTGTGCATTTGAACACTGCTCCATAAGTGCCAGACCCAATAAGCTCACCTGACGTATATCTGTTTGTTACGGTGAAGGAAAAAGTTCCATCCACCTCAAGTTTAAAATCTTTCATGGTTGTTTTTTGCTGTGAGTTCACTGACTGGCTCACTAAGGTCTAGTCGTCTTGTGACATCATTACGAATTTCTTCGAGGACATGAAGGAACATAAAGGGAATTCCCTAGAAGTGGTTTAAATCAAAACAACCAATGAGAGCTGAGTTGACTGCCAAGCAGTCTCTGATTATTTAAAAAAAAAAAAAAAAAAAAATGAGGGGAGAAAGGAGGAGCAGGCTGGTTGTGAGGGAGAGCAAAAGGTGCCAAATCAGGCAGCACTGATGAAGAAAAGGACAGGTAGACACGACCAAGAAGAATGATGACCTTTTTTTTTTTTTTTTTTTTTTTTTTTTTCAGGTGTTTCAAATGTAAATTATACTGTTTGAATGGATCTATATAAACATAAAGTCTATATTTTCCCTCATTTACGTACCGTAATAAGAGTGTTGAATTGTACTCATGAAATGTGACACTGCACTGCACATTTAAAATCCCTCAGTTGAAATGAACACTGCTCCGCTGTTTATATGGGAAGCACTGAAAACGTGTTTAATTAACACTTTTCAAAGAGTTAAATTTCAACACTATGACAGTGTCACCCTGTAAACTCTTATGGTGTAAAATAATAACACTACAGTGGGTTTAAAGGACACTAAAGGGGGGTACACACATAAAGATTGTCCCCATTTTCCTCAACAACAACCCAATTATCTTCTGTTTTATCAGATTATCCTATCAGATTATCCTATCAGATTAACCTGTCAGGTTATCCTGAGGTGTGTTCAGAGTGAATTTGTCCTGACACTCGGCTGTGAAACAGGTCGGGGCCGACCATCGTAAATATTTACCTTGTTCAATATTTACAACCCAAAATCTTCATGCGTGTGGGGAAAGCTGATGACTCCTGAGTCATGACTCTGTGAGTTGTGACGTAGAATGGAATGTAGCCAATCAGGAGGCAAGCTGACAAAGGAATGAGGAAACAGACGTAAACAAATCAAGCATGGTGCCGTGACCTCGGGGACTCAACCTCTCAAAGTCTGAGCATTGGGACTATGGAGAGAGGATTGTAGAGTGATTTCCTCAGACAATTCAGAGGCCTCTGAGGAAAAGGTGAGTCCCCCCCTATACAGTGCAGTGCAGTGTTAGTGAAATTAACAATTCAAACGGGAGACATTTTTTGTAGCAGGCTGTAAACATGTTTATTTCTGCTGTGAAAACGGCTTTTTTTGGCTTGGTGTGTTTGTGACCTCTGGTACTACTGAAGCAAGCCTCAAGTGGACACTCGAGGAACAGCAGACTTTAGCACCTCAGCATCGTCTCATATTTTGAGAGCAGAGGTTGCAGCTTAGGTGCAACTAAAACGTGCGCCGGTGCGACCAACTGAAAAAGTTGCTAGCACCAGTGCTACCCATGGAAAAGTTAATGTAGAGCCCTGAAACCATCTGTGATCAGCTGTCACCGTCACGATTAAAAGAAGTCGCTTCATGTGACACTCCAGAGTAAAAAATGTCTCATTTCTCTTAAAACAAATCTCCTCACTTCCTCTCTCCTCTCTTCATTACTTTGTTTCCTCTCTCCTCTCCTCATTTCCTTCATCTCTCTTCATCATATCTGGTAGGAGTGACTAAGACACATGTGGAGGAAGCGAGGATAAAACTGGTGGTGTGTTTAAACTTCCATTGACCCTTGAATTAAAAAAAAAAAAAAAAAAAAAAAACATGGTATCACTATAAACTCTCGGCAGCCACTTTATTAGGTTCACCTGTTTATTTGCTTGTTAACCCAAACATCTAATCAGTCAATCATATGGCAGGAACTCAGTGTTTTTGAACATCCTTTGACAAAGTAATTTGCTGGTTTTTCTTCAGATTCAGACTTGATCTCTGCAGAGATGTTTGGCTGACATCAAAGCCGTGTTGTTAGTGCTGTTTCATGGTGTGTGTCGTGGTGTTTCAGTGGTCCTTTATTTACACACAGAGCCCCTGCAGTGCGACACTGCTGCTCATTAAAAAATAAGCCAAAGACAATTTGGGGCAGTCCTGGAAGTTTACAGTCCTCTGTGGCCACACTGCAGGTTGATGCTGTCTCCTGAACCAGGCTATTACAGAGAGCACTGCACAGATGCTTAGTGGGAGAGATTAGGGCTGCCTCCATGCCTGCTGGCAGATGGTGGAGCCTTTTCACTCCATTTAACGCTGCTTCGCTTTAGCTCTCCCTCACTGAGATCACCACTTTTACTCATCTCAGCAAAACAATGCTTCAGAGGTTTGTTTGATGATCACTAGGTGCCTGTTTTCAGCTAACGTTTAAACAGCTCAGAGAAAGTTGATTTTGGAAATGGCTGCATCAAATAACTGACTGTGATTGGATAAAACCTGTAACTGGTATCTGGTAGGGGGGCATTTCCTTTTCCTCAGATCTGCGGTTTCCATGGTGACCAAATTTGAATGTAAACAAGCAGGTTTCCCTCTGTCCTTTATGAAATCTTCACCTCTATCCTTTATGGTATCATCAACTGTGTGGTTTCTATGGTAGCGGATCATTTCCATTCATTGTAATGGACCAAAACATTTTGGAAATTGATGAATTTTACAAAAAAGTGCAAGGGCCAGAAATTTGAATCATACATGCACAATTGTTCTGAACATTCTGAACATTTCACTGAAATAATAATGCTTATGCAAGGTAATGTCAGAGACAACCTGATCAGACATATCAATTCAGATCTATCCATGGAAAGGAGTCCAGTGCATTTACCTCAGCCTGTTGACACTGTGGCAGAAGAAGTCTGAGCATTCAAAATCATTGAAAAACAAAAACAACAAAACCCCCCCCCCTCAAAAAAAAAAACAGGATATATATATTTTTTTAGCATATCTGTAGTATTTATACATAGTATGAAGGCTTGTGGCTGACGAATCACCACCAGAGAAAATAAAAAGAAATGAGAAAACAGGACACAAAGAACTAAATATAACAGATGTCTTTGACTGAGGGAAAAAAATGACAAACCTCCAAAATAACGCAGCAAGTTCAGAGTACCAACATGATACGCTGTCCAGTTTTCCTGAGAATGAAAATAAGAAGTTAAATGTGACAGAAAAGCTAGATAACATGTTAAGCTGAAGGTTAGTTAAGATGTTTGATAATGTGTTTTCCCTCAACTGCTGCCAGGAAAGAGCAGACAACAGATTCTCCCCACATGGCCCGTTCCTTTTTTTTGTTTCAGCAGGGTCTCATCTCACCTGGATTTTTATCTCATTTGTTCTATGAAAGGTTGTTCTCACCTCATCATACTATCATACTACTAAATTATGTTAGTTTGAACTAATAACTAACTGGTCAACAACAATCCAGTAACCATATCCATTTAATTTTGTCTTTTAATATCATGAATAAAGACATTTTTTCTGGACTTGTCGGGTGAAAGTGTCTCATATTAAGTCTTATAAGACAAATAATACTTAATATAAGGCATATATTTCTGTTTTTGCTGTGGGGTGACTGATCTTACCAAAGATAATCTCAGAATATGGACACATTGGATGTTTTGTACATGCAGCCTTGCACACTTTTAAATATGCATGTGTTATGCCTCAAATACACCGGCTGCGTCTGCAGTCCAGCTGCGCTCCACTGCATGTTGACTGCGTTCATCAACTCACACCGGCTGCGTGTTCAGTCCAGCAAGCCGTAGGACTGACAGACAGCTGGAGTCACAGACGGAGGAGTTCCTGTGCTTCCCTCTCCATTAATGTTCTTTTCTTTATTCATGTTTTACTGTAAAACCTCAAACCTGTTGACTCCTGGTGTGTCTCCTTGTCTCATTGTGACTCGTTGTGATCTGGTTTTGACATGTTTTGTTTTATTTTGAAAGTCTCAGGCTCTTTTTAGGTAGTTTCCATGAACTACTTCCTGTCTCGCTCAATCTTCTCTACTCTGAATTGACGCGTCACAGCTCCAGCAAAAATAGGATGGCTGCATATCAGCTGTGATCTGTGGGAGCAGCCATGCAGCTGAACTGCAACAGAACAGATCCAGTATGAGTCGACACATTGACTTTAATGGAAACCATCTGATCCGGTGCCGTGACGGAGCGGAGCTGGAATGGAGACGCATCCGGTGTATTTCAGCTGTTATATTTAATACCATAATCACTGTATTTAACAAATAAAGCACTCTGGAGCTGCCTTTAAACCATGACCATAGACCTGCAGCAGTGCAGCTTTTATTGGTATCATAAATCTATAAATATATTTCATTACTTGTTTCCCAAATCAAGACACTCATAATATCTGCTTTGCACTTTTGGACATAAACCTGTTTTAAATTGCAAAATAATGGGATTTAAACATGAATAAATGAATTGAATGAATTTTTTTTTTATCATAGTAACTGCCCAGACTTACCAAACTGTTGATGAAATTTTACTTGTACATGAGGAAACTAATTAAGTGTAATGAGGCTGCCTGAGTTTCCCACAGATGAATTAAGACAATGCTGCTACTAATGGGACTGATGAGGTGAGTGTCTGCGCTCTCTGTCAGTGTTGCTCTTCTGTTAAAACTCTAGTTCTGCTTTGTTTGGGCTGATATCAGTCTGTCTCTGTTTATAAGTGTCCTGATGCTCATCAGCTCTGAGTGTGCTCCAGGTTAATATGGATTTAAACAAACTATCTTTCCTCTCCCTCTGTTTTCTGAGCTGTTTCACTTTGTTTTTGCCCTTGTGAAGCGATATGAACCCCAGCGTCCTGCTGTCACTTTGATTCATTGCTCCACAGTCTGTTGCACATCGAATATCCGACACAAGAGCCAAATTACACACCATTCTTCTGATAGATAACATGCAGCCAATACAATCCTCACATTTCTCATCATGCTTATCTTGGTGGAGAGTTGTGTTTGCCTTTGGTGAGTTGGCAATAAGTATTTCATCATTAGAAAAATGGCAGCGTGTTTATTGGTGCGCTGGTGATGGATGGTTGCTGGTGCGGTCTGGTCACTTCTTGGTGATAGATTATGTTAATGGCTGTTTGAACTATGATCACACGCTTTGTTTGCAGTTATGAACTAATAATGTATCATGATTAAGCTTTCATGCACGCACACGCACACACACGCACACACACACACACACACACACACACACACACACACACACACACACACACACACACAGGAGACACCGCAGGACTTTTTCTCTGTAATGAGTGCCTCATTTCTCGAACAACTCAGGCTGTACAGGATGTTTATATATATATATATATATATATTAGTGGTGGGACTTTATCACGTTAATTCAATAATTAACGCGGGGGAAATTAACGGCGTTAAAAATAACGCATTTTATCGTATTTTATTTTATAGTCTATATCACACAGAACGGTTCTCAGTGCACGAGTTTCTGGCAGACGGATTATAGCGACGCACTGAGTGATGGATAACACTGATGACAGCACCTTGCTTAGCTCGGTGGATGGAAAATTTACTTTAAAAAAGTCGCCACGGTCCGTCAGCGCGAGCTCAGGAGCGGAGCGCGGCTCAGCGTACTCATAGCAGCTGGATACACAAGATCACAGGAGAACCACATGTTCCTGCAGGAATCACACCCATGACAACTACTTTCATGATATTTAGTATGTTAAACTCACCTGCCCTCACAGAGCTTCATTAATTCAGTCCTTCCCTTTTAGTCTCTGTTGGTGTCCTTATATAAAGGATGTGTTGTATCGTATATAATTATCTGGTTTTCCGCCTCCAATATAAACTTTTCCTCGTCCATGGCGTCAGATTTCCTCTGGGTCTGACCCGCTGATGACTGCTGGCCCTGTGCCAGTGTCGAAGTTTTAATATACAAGGATAATTTTACGATCGACAGGCTGAACATGGTGCTTTATTTTGAAAAGACCGGAAACTCTGACCGTTTTTCGTGTCTGTTTTCCTGTTTGGTATGATCTGCTCTGCGGAAATTGACGCGTTTTCAAAAAAACATCTTTTGAGCAAAATAAACAGATTTTGCAGTTTAATCTTCTGTATGTGACTATTCAATGATTTAGTCTTCTACCAAAATCTGTTTGAAAAGTGTTGCTTCTGATGTTGAATATCGATGCAATTAAAATGCGATTAATTACGATTAATTAATTACAAATGGCATAATTAATTTGATTAATTTTTTTTAATCACGTCCCACCATTAATTTATATGTATATTTATATATACTCCTGATTGAAAAATTGCCAGAATTCACATTCTGCAGTGTTGGATCTTAAGAAGGTTCTAGGTAGTGCTTCAAAATGCAAAAAGAAGTAATGGGAGTGAGACAAGAAGATAATGAGCGCATTCATCCAAATAACCAAGACTAAAACTTAAATAAAGACATCTGCCAAAAATCTATCTATCTATCTATCTATCTATCTATCTATCTATCTATCTATCTATCTATCTATATATATATATATATATATATATATATATATATATATATATATATATATATATATATATATATATATATATATATATATATATATATATATATATATATATATATATATATATATATAAATATATATATATATAAATATATATGTGTGTGTGTGTGTGTGTGTGTGTGTCTGTGTCTGTGTGTCTGTCTGTGTGTGTGTTTGTGTGTCATAGATGGATTTTTAAAGATAAAACAGATAATAAATCAAACAGAAATAATGGAAGTTATTTAATATTTCTGTGCAGCCTGGTACCAAATGACCCATACCTGGTACTGATCCACGGCCTGGGAGTTTGAGACCATTAAAGTACAGTATATATCCTGTCTATATTAGTGTTTTTATTTTACATATTGGCCAGCAAATCTGACATTGGCCTGATATATTAGATATCACATTGTTTGTTTATTTATTTATTTATTTATTTATTTATTTATTTATTTATCCCCCAATATTGGCATCAGCCCCAACAATCCCATATCAGTTGGGCTTGGATAGAAGGTATGTGATGTGAAGCTATTCACATAAGACTGTCAGAGTTCAACATGTCAGCACCTGTTGAAGGTGTCTTTCACATTTCACCTGAACATCCTCTTACATCCAGTCTGTGTGGACTAATCTTTACCAGACCTCTGCTTCAGAACATGATTACCTTGAAAGCAGGATGCAGTTTTATCATGGTTTCTGAAGCAGTCAGTCTGAGTCACCTTCTCAAACTGCTCCCAGGACTTCACTTTCTCTCACATATTTAAATTGCAAGTAGAAGTGAGCAGTGACAGAAAAGTTCTTCTGAGACAGGTTTGATGTTTGAATTGAAGAGCTGCGTACAGAGAATAAAAGACTGATTTTCTTCCTCTTTTTATTAGCCTGCAGTTGCACTCCCAGCGAGGCGAGGGCTTTTCAGAAGTGTGTTTTGATATACATGAGTAAACACACATTTCCCATGCTAATTCTGTGCACCGTGGTTCATCTCTCACCCGCCGAGTGCAGCAATACTAAACTGTTGACCCTGTGACTCCAGATGCCAGACAGGGCCCATGTCTGATTTGACTCCACGGTGCTTCAATCAGCCTAATTGGCCGAGACTTCGATATCAGTGAGAAGAATGAAACGAGAGAAGAATGCTGGAATTGGAATAAATCTGAACGCTAAATCGAGCTGGCCTCATTGTCTGTTGATTGACACGTCCGCAGTGGGGAGGGGGGGGGGGGGGGGGTACCAGATCTCTGAAGGAAAAGAAAACCAGTTTAATTGGGCTCTGACTTTGTCTTCATGTCTGGGATATTGATGATAGTTTCTTTTTTTGGAAGCAGATACATCTCATGCAGTGTGCATGCGGTTAAAGGATGCAGCCTGAGCTCCTCAGGCAGGTGGATGAGTTGTGTTTAATGTCAGCAAAATGAAAAGAGGCTGTAAAAATGTAAATGTAGTGTTGTCTTTATTCAGGTGATGTGTCAGCAAAAGTGCATTCATGCATGCATGTATCTGCTGTTCTATCTGTTGAAGGAATCCTTCCTGCAGATGTGAATCCTTACACGGGACAACTTATGCTGTGAAAAGTACCATGAAATCCATCAACACAAATTTCAATCAGATGCCAAAACCAAAGGGAAGCAAGTGAAAAGCAGGTGACATCATGGTGATGGGTTGTGGTTTCACCAGAGAAGAAGCACAGCTGCTGCTTTAGGAACTAGTCATGGTTCAGAAAAAGTGTTATCTTTATTTTGTTGTTTTTTGTGTAAAGATGTTTTGGAGGATTTGAACTTTGATAAGGGAGGTCATCTGAAGAGTGACAAGACACGTGGGGAGGAGAGAGTCCGGGATGAAAGGACAGCATGTGGTTGTGACCATGCACTGAACCAGTGACCTCTGTAACAAGGACTGCAGCCCTGGTACATGGGGTGTGAGCGGAGGACTAACCAGCACCATGTTTCTGTAACAGTCAAAAAAAAAAGAGATGCACAAGTGTTTTTGTCTCATCTGTACTAAAAATGCCTTATTAGATTTTATATGAGCAATATTCACCAGTCAGTTTTTACTCATTACAAGCAAATCAAGTCTTATTCTTAGCCTGAAGTAGTTTGAAACAAGATCCTTCTCTTGACTTGTTGACTGAATGTTCTCTTATGAGTCTAATAAACATATTTTCTAATAATAGAATAAAAACCTTTAATCATTTTTCAGTTTCTGCAGTACAGATGTATTTTCCAAAGGTACGCCCCCTGCTGGTGGAGTATCAGATACATGTGGACAGTTCTGCTGGTACTTTTTCAAAATTTATTTCTGACATTTACAACAGAGTTTTACTTTCATCATTGAGGTATGACTGTGTGTATACTTTTCAAACTCCTCGGGGTCAAAGTTAGCAGACTGGAGCCCTTCTTGTCCCCTGCCTTCCCTCCTTTCTGCCGTTAGCAGTCCTGTCATGCTCCGTGCAATCGATTCACCGCCCTTCACAGAAAATCAACAGACGGCAGCAGCTCCACCCAGCCTCAAGTGTGTCACACCTCCATACATATCTGAGGCGTCCTCTGCTCTTGAATTCACACTGTTACACCAAACTGAATGGATTAAACATAATAAAAAATTCAGCTGGTCTATTTTAAAGTAGAAAAACATGGTTTGATTCAGTACCTCAGCAGCCACCAGTTAATCAGCTGTTGTGTTTGACGGGTGCTCCGGCCCATGTGTTTGGTCTCTGTTCAGTCATCCCAGGGAGGAAATGATGGCTGTGATATTGACTGGTGGCTCTGTATTGATTTTTGTGTTTGTGACTTTGTATGTTATAAAAATGTGAGGTTCCTGCGTGTGTTCGTGGTTTACAGAGTAACAGAGTCACAGCCTGAGTATGAGGCGTGGAGGATGTCACTGTGAGATCACTCACTGGTCTGTTTATTGTTTGGAAGTCTGAAGTGGGACATCATACACTCACCCTCCACTTTTTTCAGTCCACCTTAATAGTATCAGGTCGGAGCCCCTTTCACCTTCAGAGCTGTCATAATTCTTGGTGTCATAGATTCAACAAGCTGCTGGAAACCTTCCCCAGAGATGCTGTCACTATGCAAAGATATTTCATTGTTGTTTGATGAAAATGCATGATGAAAATAACAAATCCCATTTTCCTCATGTGTCTTTCAGCTATTCCTCTACCAGTTACTGAGAGGTCTGTCCTACATCCACCAAAGGTACATCCTTCACCGCGACCTGAAACCACAAAACCTGCTCATCAGTGACACGGGAGAGCTCAAACTGGCTGACTTTGGTGAGTCCGACGGACACTGATGCTGAATTCGTTTGTGAAAACTGGAAGTTCTTATGAACAGCACCTTTAACACCTGATTGAGCATGATGACGTCACAGGTACAGTGTCATCCATCAGTGCCAGATTCAGTGGTGTGCACAGGAAGGGGGCAGGGTGGGCAGTCGCCCCTCCCTCATTGCCCAGTTGTTAAAAAAAACTTGTGCTCAAATGCCCTCCTGGCTGGCAAAACACAGTTAACTGCCCCCTTGGCTGGTTGAAACATGATAAACTGCCCTGTTAGAAGGCAGAACCTTTTTTTTTTCCCTTTTTTTTTTGCCCCTGCCCTTTAAAGAGTGTGAGCACGCCACTCACCAGATTTCCTGGTCAAACTTTTTTTCATGTTTAGTATATTCAGTGTGTCTTACACTTGGATGTGGGTTTAATTTACACCAAGATGCTGTTAGCATCAGATGCTATAAATATTGGCTGAGTGAGTCTGCCTCTGCGTGTGTGTCTGTGTGTACGCGTGTGCATTCAAACCCTCCTGAAGTGGCACCATATGGCTTGGATCCATGCTCTGTAAACACTGACTACACGGTCTGTCTGGCATCCCAGGGGGCAGACAAACTGCCCAACTACCCAGCCTTCTGTACCTTCAATCCATCCATCCATAATATATCTATCCATCCATCCATTGAGCCATCCATCCATCCATTGAACCATCTATCTCTTATTCCTCTTCTTCTCTTACCCACTAATTCCCCCGATCCCTCATCCTGTCTTTCCCCTGGACCATCCCTCCATCCCTCCATCCCTCCATCCCTCTGCCCAGACAGATGGGGGTGGAGAAAATGTGGCAGTGCTATCAATAATGCAAACCTCGTATTAGTGCAGAAACATTACTGCAGGGAAATGAGGGTAAGGGGGAAATAATGGACAAAATACCAAATGAGCAGGGAAGAAAAATCCCCGGCTTATTAGTCTGTCGCTGTAGCTGTGCTCATCGACAAACATGCACAAAAACACAGAATCAGTCTTTGCCTCGGGGAGGCCAGATGAGGAAGGTGAAGGCTGTTTGAGCGTGCATGTGGTGTGTATGTGCATGTGTGATATTGTGTTGCAGCCAGGGCTCCCTGTGGTCCTCCTGCACTGGCAGCAGGAATACTAACGGCCGACAGCTGAGGCCTGTGGCACTAGACGGGGTAATCGAGGGAGATGGAGCCAAAGAGTCAACAAAGGAGGGGCTGAGAGGTACCACGAGAGGTGTAAGACCATTTAGTGGGGACAAGGCGGTCTGCTGATGGGGTGGAGGGCCGAAAGAGGGACAGAAAACAGATCACTGTGAAAATGTTGAATCAAGTTATAGTGACAAAGACATGTTACACATAGCTCTGTGCTTGTCAGCTGACTGTGGCTCATATTAAGGTGAGGTTAAGACAGCTTTTAAGAGAAATAAGACAAAAACACAGGCTTAGTTTAGAGTTATGGTCTTTGTTTTCAGCCTAAAATCTGACGAGTGATGTGCGGACACTTCTGTTTGGACTGGACTCAGTAAGATCTAAGGGTGTAACCGTACATGTACCCAGACTGGACCTATTTGATACAGGGACTTCGGTGTGGTCTGCACTCGGACCGATCAAGCACTGTATTTTCTGGATTATAAATCCCACTCTTTGCAACCGTGCAACTAGATCAACTCAATGAGGTGCTGTGTTATTCAATACTTTTTATGGAAAAAGATCACTGAACTCATACATGAGGAACAATGATGAGGAAATATCTCCACGGCTCTGAGTGCTGATGAAGGCTCTGCATCTCCAGCTTGGACAGCCTGACCGCTCCCTGTGTTAAGTGCCTGATCACTTGCGTCCTTCGCTGTCTGTTGTAGACAGTTTTTAGGGATTTGAGTTACAAACTAGTGTCAAAACTCCTCTAACTTTTTAAAAGTGAGGATGGAGCTCATTAAAGCTCACACTGCACCGGACTCACTGGCAACACTCACAGTAGAAGGGGAGGGGGGGGTGTGTGTGCATGAGCTTGGTGAGTAATAAGAGCCACAATTAGAGAAAAGAAACTGAAACCTAACTATGGTCACAGATACAAGGTGCTTTTATATATATATATATATATATATATATATATATATATATATATATATATATATATATATATATATATATATATATGCCAGAGTTAGCCATCAGGCTAGTTTTTAACTAGCACAGTTCATGAAGAAGATACAAAGTAAAGATAGAAACATGCTGATAGTATAAAAACAAAAGGTGTGTCAACACATTCAGGGTCCTCGATAGAAGAAATGATGATAAAGAGCTACTCCAGAAGTTATACCACACAGAAATTTGCCTCCAACTGTCTAATGTAGCATTCAAATAACCTATATCCTACAACTAAACATACACATACGCTCCATCCATACAGAACAAGGACTATAGATCAGTAACTACATACCTGATGTGTTCTGAGCAGGCGCGGAGGCAGTGTCACATTGCAGAGGGGGCAGGGACTTGTAGTGGGCCCTTATAGCGTATTGGCTATTTTACTTGTTAACAATTCACATTATGGATCCAATGTGGATTTGAGCTGTATTTGCCGCTGCCAAAAAGGGACTGAATGAACGGCTTTAGCTTCGTAAATTTAAAAAGAATCTCACACTTTGAACCATCAAAATATGAAAGAAAATCACAGCTCAACAAAGAGACTCAATTTGCTCCATAAACATCCAGATATTCTGTAAAACAAAGTAAACCCAACATTAGACGCTGCGCAGTGACAGCATCTAAAGACACAGCTGATCAATTAGTAGTGTTAATATTGGGAAACAGAGACAGAAGGGCAAAATGGAGAGAGAGTGGATTACGATGAGTTGTGCAGCACAATGTGCGCTATTTCAGCACCATGGACAGTGCCACGGATTTATCATTAAACAGCGACCTGCTGATGATCTAGCACCACAACTGACGATAAGTTATTTCAGCACCATGGTTGGGGGTTGAGTTGCTGAGAAGAAGTTTGTCAGCGGAACGCAGGAGGCAACAAGATTCTTCCTCTGCTCTTGCTCCTTACGCTTTAGTGCGCCCGACTTGTGTTTTTTCATTTTAAAGCTATTTAAGCGAACACACACACACAGTAAGCAACTAGAGCTAACTGCACACTCAGAGACCACGGTGAAAAAGACAGCGCACGTCAATCAGATGTAACTTTCTGTCAAATGCACGTACACCCACAGGGAGAGAGAGAGAAAGATTGACAGACAGTGCAGAGAGGTTGACATGGTAAGTATGACGTCACATTAGGCTACCTCCTCATGGTATATCAGAAACGCTCTGATCTGGATTACTTTTTCCACTTGTATTTACGTTTATTCTTACACTTATATCCTTACAAATACAGCAGTAAGAGACTGACTTTCCGACTTTACGTTGTTTTGGGGTTTTTTTTGCCACTGGTCTTGCGGTGGGCCCCTTCGTGACCGTGGGCCCGGGGCAGCCGCACCCTCTGCCCCCCGCCGGCTCCGCTACAGGTTCTGAGCCATCGTTTAAGATGTGTTTTAAATATGGGGTAAGTGGGACATTCCCTGATTGCAATTGGTATGTGGTTCCACATTTCACCTCCCAGATTTCATACATATCACAAGTATAAGTAAATAATACTCTCTGGACGTACTGTAATCAAACCAAATCATTCTAAAGAAAAGTGCTTTAATATGTGTTCCTACAAGAAGATGGTTTTACATGGAAAGCTGATATCTCTGAGCTCTGCATCCATGCTGCTGGTTGGAGAGTGGATCCACCAGCTCCTCCCCACTCCTCTCAGGCTTTGCTCACTTTTTAATGAGCTGAACAAACAACCAGCAGAGAAATGAGATTTTGAGCATCAGATGTTTCATAGCAAGGACATAATTAATTGAGGCCAATGTAAGCTGTGTGTATGTGTGTGTATGTGTGTGTGAACACATAAACTACCTACATAAAGCAAAGCTAATTTTGAGCTGCCATGAAGTGAAGTTAAGCTGTTGGCTAATTAAAACACAACAAGCCCTCAGGCCCACACGTTCACTCCAGCTAATGCCCCCCACAGGACTGTTTCCTTATGTTGTGTCTGTAACCATCTTGGTCAGCGTGTTCTCATGACTGAATGTTTGTATGAGACAAACTTCTGGTTTGTGTTGACCTCTGTTCCTCCTCTGGACAGCCCTTCTCTGTGCTGATCTTGTTTGTTTTCATGTGTAAATGTTTCCTGGTGAGAGAAATCCTCCCCGCTGTCTTTGGACGGTTAAACATCACTCACTGTGGCTCTTTGAAAATGTAAACAGAAGCTGTCAGTGAGCTGTTACTCTCCTTTTCTAACACCTACCCAGTGGCCTCAGCTGTTAAAAATGATACAGAAATACTGTGTCTGTTTTCCTATGAGGCAGGATTGGTAACTTCGATCTATAGATGTCCCGATCTGATCTGATCTGATACTAGCTACTAATATCACGCCTGATCTTGGAATTTTCTATTGAAAATTGTGATTGGGAATATTAACTGATCCTCTCAACTGATCATGTACGTTATCTGAAAGTTAGCAAAAATTGCTGCCGAATGCTGACAGCCTACAGCAATAACATCTGTTTCACTGCATCCTATGGTTACTCTGTAGGGACAGACGGTTCAAAACGGCAAAACAAACAAACACGGGACAGTCTGTTAGCTTAGCATTAGCAAATCTGTGGCTTCAGCATCAGCAGTGTGGAAATATATCAAACCAAAATGTGAAAACAGTCCAACAGCCACACGTGAATACATTTATACTCAATGAGGCGTTCAATGCGACCAAAACATCCTAATACAACATGCAGCTTAGTTAACTTACAGAGGGAAGACTGCACAATGTTTCCGAGCTTTAAAAGCATGGATCAATACCCATAGAGAGAGAGAGAGAGAGAGAGAGAGAGAGAGAGAGAGAGAGAGAGAGAGAGAGAGAGAGAGAGAGCGTCCAAAAAGGTGGGATGCAGGTTCATGCCATCTGCGTTATCCACAGTATGGTCTGCCGCTCAGACACTTAGTTTTACATCCTGCCTGAATGGAGCTGTACTGCACAGTCTGTGAAACATGTGAGCTGATTCAAACATGATGTGATTAGTTTGATTACAAACGTTTGTCCGTGTTTCTGCTGAGCCTGACACTGAACTGGACTGATTCCTGTACTTTCCAGGTTGGAATGATTCAGGTCAGTTAAAGTCGTAAGCTGGTTTGTGGTGAAAGTTCCACAAAAGGGGAAAAAGCTTGGACAGTTCCATTAGTGTCTGTTTAGGTTCATGGTTTCACACCAGCTTTAGGAAGTTGTGTTCAGGGCCATCTCAGGTTTGAATTCAGTGAATCTTTGAAGTGTGATTATAGAGTGTATGTCCATCATTCAGGATGTGCTGAAAGCAGTGAGAAACATAGAATTATTGGTTTTGTTACAATGGTTGTCTGTCCCTATGTGTCAACCCTGCGATTGACTGGAGACCAGTCCAGGGTGTACCCCACCTCTTACCCTTAGCCAGCTGGGATAGTCTCCAGACACCCGCAACCCTGAACAGGAGAAGCGGTCCAGAAGATGAATGAATGAAAGTCTAATGAGGCATTTCTAGTACAAAAATCTCCCCATAGCTCCGCCCCACACAGGCCTCCAGAGGGCTGGCCAATCAGAATGAAGAGGGTTTGTGGAACATGGAGCTTAAAGACACAGCAGCTAAAAGGAAGCTGTCCGAGTCCGAAGTTAGGCATTTAGGCATTTATTTAAAATAGATAAATAAAATAAAGATCAGGCTATTGGTTCTCTGTGTTTGAGCTTTTTACCTGTAATAACTCCTTATTATTTAATGGCAGATGTGTTGTCGCATTCCCTTCAGTACAAACAATGAGTCATCTGGATAAGAGATCAACATTTTAATAATGAAGAATAAAAAGTTCCATCTATTTTAAAAATAGTTAAACGTTAAGAGCTAAAACAAATAAGCTTGTTCCCCTTTAGGGCTGCCATAACTTATCAAAGAGGCTGGTGAGGCAGCAGATGAGCATCTCCTCTACCCCACATATCAGTGAGCGTCATGAGAGAGTGAGTGTGTCCATAGTTTGGATCAACCTGTTGAAAGGCTACGTTTGTTTGCTCTCAAACACTGAAGCGTTGCCATATGCTGTCAGTGTCCATCGCCAACCTGGAGCACAGGCTGCGGTCAGGAGTCTGAAACCTTGTCTGGGTCTGCTCTCACACAGAATGACCCCCCCTGGTAGAGCGTTGTTTGTTTGTGTGTGTGTGTGTGTGTGTGTGTGTGTGTGTGTGTGTGTGTGTGTCTGTGTGTCTGTGTGTCTGTGTGTCTGTCTGTCCTTGTCGAATCCCGTCCCAGGCTGTTGGAGAGCTGGGGACATTTGGGGCTTGTTGTACTGACTCAGATCAGATGGACTCAGTGTGTGTCTGTGCTGCTGCAGAGCTGAAGGTAAAGAAACATAGTAAATCTCTCCACAGGCTGGCTGTGATCATCAAAGGAACTCAGAGACTCATTTTCATGAATTGTGTTCAGACATTCAATAGATTGTTGCTGTTAAAACAGCTTTTTTCACCTTAGCTCTGCTTTACTGCTATTTTCACACCCTCAGCTGACAGTGGAGATGATCGAGGAGCTGAGCTGATGCTTCAGGACTGGGCGCCAACGTCCTGCTGATTCATCTTTGTGTGCAGCCTGCTTGAAGTTAACTCAAAATAAAATGTTACTAAAGATGAGTTTCATAAGCCTATGGCTGAAAACAGACCTCATTCTTTAACTGATGTGAAGAAGCACAGGTGCATCACAGCATCACAGCTTCGTCTGCTCACTGACACGTCCTCTAGCCCAGTGTCTCTGCTGCTCTAACTCACTCACTCACTCACTCAGCTGAAAATACACCCATCCAATATGGATGAGGAGCTGCAGCAGGTAAACACTGTTCTGCTTGGCCGTTCAGTGGAAAAGTACGCCCATGTTTTCTAAGAAGTTCAAAGTAAAGTGAGAGACAGAGCCAGTTAGACAACTGGCTTTGGTTCCATGGAAAGTGAAAGCACACCACAGATAGATTTACAGCGTCATCGGCTGTTGTCTCTCCTAGATTACACAGTGTCTGCAGACACATCATCAATAGAGCGGTTTCTATTTCTGTCACCCTGGATAAGAGCAGAAAGCTTTAACGCTATGACCAGAACGTCATCTGTGCTTGTTTCCTGGAAGAAAGAACTGAAAACGTTCACTTTTTACTTACACTCAGCTTTATTCTGTGTGTGTGTGTGTGTGTGTGTGTGTGTGTGTGTGTGTGTGTGTCTGTGTCTGTGTCTGTGTCTGTGTCTGTGTGAGTGTGCGAGTGCACAATACACCACCTGCCATCGTCTCAGCTCATTTCCCAACACAAAGTGCATGTGATGAGCTCTGCATTATGAAGCTCTACATAAAACAGCCACATCATTAAGAACACACACACACACACACACACACACACACACACACACACACAGGCGCGCTCGCTCGCTCGTCCTGTTCTGTGGTGAGGTGCTGGGTGGAACAGCACTCTGGGGGGAGGCCAACAGGCTGCTGCGGGTGCTGCAGCATTCCTTTAGCTCCATTGTCACATTGCTTTGCTCCTCACACATCATTATCCCAGCAGCTGTTCTTCCACAGTAAGCACAGCAACACACACTCCCCGGAAAATAAACACACATCAGCACACATTAGCTAGCAGTTGCTGCACTCTGTGAAAAACTATTGTTCCAGTTAGTTCAGCCAGAAATAAAACATTTGAGGCTTTTTGAGCATCAGGAGCTTTGAGGTTTCTGAGCTGATGCCTTTTGTAACGACTGAAGATGTTGAACCCATTAACTGTGGAGAGATTCAGACCAGCACACTCTCCAGAAAAATAATGTCCCCGTTTCCACAGCAGAATATCTCAAGTGTTCAAAGCTTTAGAGCTTTAAAAGAGAACAGGATGATATCTGTCATCAGGAAAACACGTCTACACCTGTGAAAGACCTTCACCCACAACTTCAGGAGATCTAAGGAGATCAAAGTTTACTCTGAATGTTTGAAAGCACCTTTAAAGAGAGGGTATGATGCTTTCCTGTATTGTAATCATAGATACAAAGTAACACTGATGGATGTTCAGACTAAAGGCGAGAAGATTTTTAAACCTCTACAGAGAATAGAATAGAATAGAATAGAATCAAATAGAATAGAATAAGTAGAGTAGAATAGAATAGAATAAGTAGAATATAGTAGAAGAGAAGAGAAGAGAAGAGAATAAATATAATATAATATAATATAATATAATATAATATAATATAATATAATATAATATAATATAATATAATATAATTGAATATAATATAATATAATTGAATATAATTGAATATAATTGAATATAAAAGAATGGAATGTACTTTATTAATCCCCTAAGGGAAATTCAAGTGTCTGGCAGATTAGATTAAAAAATCACATAAAAAAACAAACATAAAAAATAAAACATGAACTTAATTCTGTTGATGTACATGATGCTCTCATTCATTTCCAGCAGCTCACTCCAGTCTGTGCATTCAAAGCAGTCCCCCAGAGCCTCACCAGCCTCAGGCGTCTACCTCCTGACTGTGAGGGTAGTGGCAGGCTGCCTCAGTACACAGGGTTTGTAACAGGTCTGCAGGATTACCAGGCTGTGATCTGATCTGCCCAGTGTTGTTAAGGCAGCAGCAATGCAGGCTCTGACTGTAAATAAGGGGCGGCCTCAAACACCAAGGTTTAACTTTATCTCCGCCAGTGCTGTTTTTGGCAGCTGTCTTAATTGAAGTTTTAGTCTTTGTTATTTCAATGAAGATTCTTCAACAAGGACAGGATGCATCAGCAGTGTTGATACTTTTTAGTTTTTGACGGACAGATTACACACACAACAGGCAGAAATGTCAGGCAGTTTGACCGTCTGACAGACCACACACCAACATATTCCTCCAGTCTCATCTCACCATGTTCCTGTCATCAAAGAGCCATGTTTAGCCCGCCACGGTCTCGTTATTGTCATGTAAGAAAGGGGTGTCAACAAATTAATTTTGTCATTGTTCGTAAACACTGATCTCTGTCCCTAACAAGCCTATAGAGCAGGGGTGTCAAACTCATTTTCACCGAGGGCCACATCAGCCTAATGGCTGTCCTCAAAGGGCCAGATGTAACTTATAAATGTAAGTAAACGTAATCGAATGTAATGTGAAATAAACGTAATACTCCTTATTTTGGGCTGTGGCTTTCGAAAACACGCTCTGCTGCAACCGCAGTTTGCCTTTTAATTCTTGGGCAATTTGTTGCTTTTCTTGAAGGCTAGCTTTGCGTACTTAGCTCCGTGTTTGGTGTCAAAATGCCGCCGCAGATTGTACTCTTTGACAACAGACAACGCCTCGTAACACAAAAGACATACCAGTCTTTCTCCTTGTATTCGCCTTCCCATCTTTCTTGAAACAGTCTTCCATCTTTATCAACTTTTCTCTTCTTGGACATTTTGGGATCATTATTTATTTCTCAATTCCACTCGTTGGCATTGATGTAGAAACACTGCTGTGTAGTGGCGGTGAGCCGTCAAATCGCGGGTATCATAGTCGACAGGCATTGTGGGAAATGTAGTTTTTGGTCAAAGCACACTTTTGACCTATTGATTTTTAAACACTCAAACCTTTTAAGCTCTCACGGACCACATAAAATTACGTGGCGGGCCATATTTGGCCCGCGGGCCTTGAGTTTGACACATGTGCTATAGAGGGCTGGCCAATCAGAGTGAAGAGGGTTTGTGGCACAGGGAGCCTTAAAGAGACAGCAACTAAAATGAAGCATTTCAGACAGAGACTGAAATAAGAGTTTATAAAACACCAGAGAGAGAAATTCAGAGATTTTTTAAAGCTGGAAATCATGTTCAGCTACCATGAGGGACAGAATGAAGACAAAAGAAGCACAACACCCCCATACTACTTTAAGGCCTGTATTCTTACTCAAACAGGTAAATGTAGCTCATTTTAAGTCTAAACTCTGCTGTTCAAAGAGAGAGTATGGAGAATCTATTAAAATAATATTACTAAAACATGTAAAGGAACAATCATCTGCAAGAGAGGTGGGCCTGCTTCAGTCTTCACCAATGAGGCAAAAAAAATACTTTTCAGCATTTCTTTGGACATCCACCAGTCCTGACTCCAAACCTGACTCAGAAAAAAAAAAAAGTTTTTTGACATCTGAAGTCAAAACTCTTCTCGTTTTGTTGTCCCTGGAGAAATAAATTTCCTGCAGTGTTTTGAAGAATCTGGAGGTAAGTTCTCTGGAGCTGCTGCTCCTTGGAGAGGAGGAGGAGGAGGAGGAGGAGAATCAGTTAAGCTACAAACTGTCTTTAAAATTTCAGCTGGACTTCAAAAGAACAGTGGGCTGTTTCCCCAGGGACAGAGACTATTTCAGTCCTCCTCGTTTTTCATCCTCCCTCTCCCTCTAGCTTCCAGAACACCTCAGCCCCTCTTTCTGTGTGAGGTAGTGATGTATAATTCACCTGTGACCTTCCTCCCTCTGCTACATGCATCACATTGCAGGTCTCTGATGAAGGTGACTAGAGGTGTGTGTTCATGTGTGTGACAGTGTGTGTGTGCACAGAGCAGGAGGTCAGGCTTTGAAGCAGTGTCCTCCTCTGCAGGCAGACTGGTGGAGCTTTGAGGGTGAAGGTCAGGGCGGGGTCTGTGCTCCCTGTCGTCATGTGACAACACGTGCAAGGTGATCCAAAGGTCACATCCACAAACCCAATATCAGCACTGCTGCTTCCTATTAAGGTCTCATTTGGACGCTTCTCTGTGAGTAGTTTTCTTTACCGTCCCCACTGAGAGAAGGTGAAAATAGATGAAAACAGTGAGCTGAGCGTTCAAGACCTCAGGGACAGGAATCTGGAACCTTCAGCATTTGGTTTATAATCCAGGAGAAACAGTGTATCCAGGCCCAGCTGTTTTTCTGGGAAATTGTTGTTTGAACAAAATTAAGTTTGGCAGTTTGAAAGGATCTGGTTACAAGCCGCATCCTTTCAAAATAAAAGCATGTTTGTTTGTTTTTTTTATATAAATCCGGGGGTAAGGTGTTGGAAAAGCAGATCTGTGATGCTGTCTCTTCCCTGAAGCTAAATCATAAACAGTGACACACACATCTTCAAAAAACATGTTAAAAACATAACTGTTTTCATTACATGGGCTGGTGTACGTCATACCAGGTTGGATGATGTGCATCAGTATTTTTAAAGCCAATGGTAGTTTATTCTGACAGACTGTGAAGGTGTTATTATATTCCTGGAAGTGTTCAGAGGCATGCTGGGTAATGTAGGAGGCTAAGAGGTGTGCAAATAAGCGGTTTTGTGTTACTTCCTTTAGACACTTCAGACACGCTTTGTACCATTTTTTGCATTATAACACCTCTGATCACCCTTCACAACACACACACACACACACACACACACACACACACACACACACACACACACACACAGAGGACGCCCGCCTGCAGTGGAAATGATAGCCTCTCTGTGATGATGCCTTTTATTCTCAGTTAGATCTCTGTGTGGAAATTACAGGGCTTGGCTGTGACGAACGCCAGCTGAAGCTTCTTTCTCTTGTGGATGTTCAGGCACAAGGAAATGTTGAAACCCCTCTCCCTCCCCTCATTTATCTCCCCCTCTGCCCTTCTTCCTCCCACTCTCCAGGGACCAGCAGCAGGGCAGGAAGTTCTTTTTTACCAAGCTAAATGCTTTAATTAAGCCTTCAGACCACTTGGGAAGAGACAGAGCGATAATGCCAACAGCCTCATTAAAGCTGGCTGCATTTGCACTCTGCTCCACCATGAGCTGCCATGGGAGCACTGCCACTGGACACTTAACTCATCTGCTTTTGTGTCAAGCTGGAGATGAATGCATACATGCTTTGGATCTAATGAAGCCTTATAATAATTAGAGGGAGTGTCTGGTCAGTGGCGTCATTACAGATAAACCCAGCTCTGAAGATGTCAGCTGGATGAAACCTGAGCCGTGCTCCTCTGGGTTTGTCTGACTGATATCACGTCACAGAGTTTTTCACTGAAACCTTAAAGCTCTTCCATCATCATTTCCACTGAAAAGGCAATCTCAGGCTTGTTGCGGTTGAATGTGCAGAAGTCTGTGCGACTATGGTGCTGCCAAGTGGCATTTGAACAATAGATGTTACAGCGGTTGTTTCAGGCTTCCAGGGTTTTAAAGAGGGGGTGTTTCAAACATGAAGAGCTTTGTTCATTGCATTTCAGAGGGGAATAAATCATGAGGATTTTTTTAGAGAGACAAATACTGAATGCTTTGCCACATCTCATCTATACTGTTACCTTCAGTTAAAAAACTTCAACCAACTCAAGCAACTTACACAAGATCAACACTTTTACTGCAAAAACTAGCAGTTACACTGCAAGAACGGAAATCTAAGTGTTTGTCTTCTTTTTAATAGAAATTGTCTGATTAGACTTAATATGAGCCACATTCACTTGACAAGTCTAGAAAAAAATGTCCTATTTTGTGTCATTTAAAGACAAAAATGAGGTCTGAATTGCTTGCAATGAGAAACAAAAAATCTACCAATGGGACAAGATTACTTGTTTAGTTTTTTTGTATTAAGACATTATACTTCAACCCCAATTCCAATGAAGTTGGGACATTGTGTTAAATGTAAAAAGAAACAGAATAAAGTGATTTGTAAATCCTGTTAAACCCATATTCAACTGAATACACTACAAAGACAAGATATGTATTATCCAAACTGATAAACTTTATTGTTTTTTGCACATATCGACAGGGGAACAGGTTCATTGGAAACAGGTCAGTGTAAATGGAGCATCCCTGAAAGGCTTAGTTGTTCACAAGCAAGGATGGGGAGAGGTTCACCACTTTGTGAACAACTGTGTGAGCAAATAGTCCAACAGTTTAAGACCAATGTTCCTCAATGTACAATGTCAAAGAATTGATGGATTTGATCATCTACAGTCCATAATATCATCAAAAGATTCAGAGAATCTGGAGAAATCTGCATGTAAGCAGCAAGGCTGAAAACCAGCATTGAATGCCTGTGACCTTTGACCCCTCAGACAGCACTGCATTAAAAACCAACATCATTGTGTAAAGGATATTACCATGTGGGCTCAGGAAGACTTCAGAAAACCATTGTCATTTAACACAGTTCATCACTACATCTACAAGTGTAAGTTCAAACTCTACCATGCAAAGACAAAGACATATATCAACAACACCCAGAAACACCGCCGGCTTCTCTGGACCCGAGCTCATCTGAGATGGACTGACGCAAAGTGGAAAAGTCTGCTGTGGTCTGACGAGTCCACATTTGAAATTGTTTTTGTAAATGGTGTCCTCCAGGCCAAAGAGGAAAAGGACAATCTGGATTGTTCTCAGGTCAAAGTCTCAAAGCCAGCATCTGTGATGGTATGGGGGTGTGTTAGTGCCCATGGCATGGCTAACTTGACCATCTGTGAAGGCTCCATTAATGCTGAAAGGTACATACAGGTTTTGGAGCAACATATGCTGCCATCCAAGCCACGTCTTTTTCAGGGACGTCCCTGCTTATTTCAGCAAGACAATGACAAGACACATTCTGCACCTGTTACAACAGCGTGGCTTCATAGTAAAAGAGTGCAGGTACCAGACTGGTCTGCCTGCAGTCCAGACCTGTCTCCCATTGAAAATGTGTGGAGCATTATGAAGCACAAAATACAACAACAGAGACCCCGGACTGTTGATCAACTGAAGTGTTTCATCAGTCAAGAATGGTAAAGAATTCCACCTCCAAAGCTTCAACAATTAGTGTCCTCAGTTCACAAACACTTATTGAGTGTTGTTGAAAGCAAAGTTGATGGAACACAGTGGAAACATGAGCCTGACCCAGCTTTATAGGAACGTGTTACAGACATCAGATTTAAAATGAGTGAATACTTGAAACAAAGTTCAGTTTGATCAATATCAGTTTGAACAATAAATGTTCTTTCTTTGTAGTGTATTCAGTAGAATGTTGGTGAAACATGATTTCCAAATCATTGTATTCTGTTTTTATTTGTTTTACACAACGTCCAAACTTCACTGGAATTGGAGTTGCATCTGTAAATGTTTATGGAAATGTAATGTTCTCATCAGACTCTGACTAACAACATGTTCACTGACCATCTTCTGTTCTTCAGAAATCTTCTTCCATCATACCTCCTTCTTTCTTCTTAATTTCAACCTTGAACTTGATGCTTTTGCTCTGTTCTGTTAGCCTTAATGATTTTTTTTTTGTCCCTAAACTCTTTTCCACATCGTACTCGGATCACCTGAGTTCATTGGTCCATATTAGTATGCGTTCTCTGTGCTGTAGTATGTAACCAGATGTCAGGGCGCCTTCTGCAGGCCGTGTGTCTGCTCTCCTCTAGTGTTCCTCTTTGTTTGCAGATCCTGCTGAAGGTCACTCCCTGATAATTATTTCTAACACTGTGTTGTTGATGTTGTTGTTGTTGTTGTGTTTCTCCCATCAGGCCTGGCCAGGGCCAAGTCAGTCCCCAGCCATACTTACTCCAACGAGGTGGTGACCCTGTGGTACAGGCCTCCTGATGTCCTGCTGGGATCTACAGACTACTCTACCTGCCTGGACATGTGGTGGGTACTCCTAACCCTTGACCCTGAGATCCCCCTCTTTCTCAGCATGCTTTGTGTTACTAAACTTGGTTTGTTGGGGTAGCCCAGTTTATCAGTTTATTTTTCCTTCCTGCGGGGAACCCTGTAAATAAATCATGAAGGAGAGAAAAAAAAAAAAAAAACTCAAAAATCCCCTGATCTGTATCCTATCCTGACCTCAGGGTGTGTCCTCATACACACCCTCAGAAAAGATCTTACAGCAGCTTTGCACACAGTGGTGAGTGAATGCATCTGAGCATTGTGTGGGAAATAAAAAGAGAGCTGACAAAGCAGAAAAGAACTTGAACATTATTCAGGTTCGTCTCTTCTGTCACACTGACCATCTTACCTGAAAACGGGACAGTTTCAGCTTTACTCACTAAATAATTAATTAGCTTCTAAAAGTCACTACATGGTGAGTTGAGGCCTGTTCCATGAACTAGCACAGTGCTAACTTGCTAGTTCAATGGATGGCTGGACTCAAAGGACAGACTAAGGTTTTCAAAACGTACCAGATAATCTGTATTTCTCAATCACTTCCCTCAAAGTGAGCTCCATTTTATAGTTCTTCCAATAAGTAAATAAATAAATAAATAGATAAATAAATAAATAAATAATACATACATACATACATACATACATACATACATACATACATACATACATACATACATACATACATTAGTACATTAGTACATACATACATACATACATACATATCTACATACATGCTTACATACACACATACATACATTCATAGATACAATGATATATATATATATATATATATATATACAAACATACAAAAGTACATACATACATACATACATACATACATACATACATACATACATACATAAATAAATAAATACAATGCTGCTTAAAAGTTTGTGAACCCCAGAGGACACGGTCACTGTTTTTGTAAAAAAACAAAACAAAACAAAACAAAACAAAAACATTAAAATAACCTTATTAAATGCACATCCAAATCCTAATTTGTAAATAGAATATTTTCAAATAATGGACATACACAGAAAGAGATTTTTCATTATTTAATTCAACAAAAGTGGATTATTTGACAACAACTGAGAATTTAAAATGTGTGAAAGTATGTGAACCCTTGTAGTTAGCAGCTTGTGGCTCCTCATTTTGTTGCTATTACCTCAACCAAGCGTCTTCTGTACCCACTAACCAGTCTCTCACATCTGCTTATTGGGATTTTTTGCCCACTCCTCCTTGCAGAACTCTGCCAGTTGAGAGAGGTTGGAGGGACACCTGGCATGTACCATCTTCTTAAGGTCTTGCAACAACATTTCAATCGGATTAAGGTCTGGACTTTGACTGGACCAATCCAGAGTACAGATCCTCTTCCTCTGAAGCCATTCCTTTGTAGTTTTGCTGGACTGCTTTGGGTCACTGTCTTGTTGCAGAATCCATTTTCGTCCCAGCTTCAACTCCCTGACTGATGGCAGGAGATTCTGGTCAAGAATTTCTTGATAGGCCTGAGAATTCATGGTTCCCTGGATAATGTGGAGTCGTCCAAGTCCAGAAGAAGAAAAGGAGCCCCAGACCTTTACCTTTCCTTCTTGCAACCCTCCCATGAATGCCATGTCTATTCTATTTTCTTCTGATTGTAGACACATGCACATTTGTCCCAGATGCTACCAAGGAGGTCTGCAACTCTCTGGAGGTGATATGTGGGTTGGCTTCTACCGGATTTATTATTTTTCTGGTGCTTCTGGGTGATATTTTTGATGGGCGTCCACTTCTAGGCAGAGTTGCTGTAATGTTGAAGGCCTTCCATTTGTAGATGATTTGTCTTACAGTGGATGGATGGAGCTGGAATCTTTTGGAAATGGTCTTATATCCTTCACCAGACTGATGGGCTGTCACTACCCTCTTCCTTATGTCATCAGATATCTCCTTCCCTCTTGGCATTGTTGATCTGTATGGACCTAAAGTGGTTTGGCTGCTTTCTTCTCTCTTTTAATTAGTGCTGGTCAGACCCTTTCCCAAGGATGTCTCATGCCATTGGTCTGCTAAACTGATTAATTAAGCACCCAAATGTGTTTCATCTGAGTCCTTTACCTGCAGCTGGGGGTTCACTTACTTTTGCACATACACCAATTCTATGATTTATGTAGTTTTTGGGGTATGTATACAAGTCCCTCTAAAAAAAAGTATACACAATTGATAAACATAAATCTGACATTTCATTTATAAAAACTACTGATGATAGAATAAGAAAATCATTGCAAAACAACAGAAACTTCTAAACTGTTCAAGGGGTTCACAAACTTTCAAGAAGCATGGTACATAAATAAATATATACATACATACGTTCATATTTACATATATACATACATACATAAACCATTCAATCAATTAAATTAAATTAAATAAAGAAATAAAATAAAAAAAAAAAAAAAAAAAAAAAAAACAGGTGGAGTCATAGACTTCAGGGAAGCTGCCCACAGATATGGTCACTCTTTCCCAGATTTTCCGGAGGAATGAAGCTGTGCCAGCCAGTTTAGTCATATGTCCCAGAGGGATCTTCATGCTTATCGCTGTGATTTTTTCAACTCTTGTGCACAATTGAACGAAGTGAGTAGAGCATTAGTTGCAAAAGGAATGTGCACGTCTAAACAAGTACTCGTAAGAATGATTTTATTCTTGTTTGGTGTAAACTCAAAATTTAAATATCACTTCTTTTTTTATTGAATTTAATTCTGACTCCAGATATTGGCAGGCCTGGACTTCACTCAACCCCTTTGAACCCTGAGCTGATTTTTCAGATCTCTTTAAAATTACATTCTCATGATAAAATGAGTATTTCTCTGCAACCACAAGGTCTATTGGAATAAGTTCGGTTTCATAGTAAAAGAAAAACCTGAGATTTGTTGGGATGTGTTAATGTGAGAATATGTGATACTGGTACAGAGTAAATGAAGATGGCAGACAGCAAAAAGATGTTGGACTGCCTGCTTAAAAAGACATTTCAGGATGAATACCTCTTTGAACATGATGCAGCTGTAGCTTTTTTAAATTCATACCAGATGTGGGACCAGATGTTTCTCTGGTGTTTAAAGCTGTTTTCAAAGAATTCAGTTATAAGTGAATATGCATATCTCTATCTCTATCACAGATTGGTGGATTTGAGTGATTGACACCTCTTTGGAATAGTTAGACACTGCAGAATGGTATTGACAGAAGTGTCAGTCAATCAAAACCAGCAGAACACTGGTGTTAGGGGAGACCCAGCCTGCTGCAGCCTGCTGCAGCCTGCTGTAAGGGTTCCCCCGGGTCCTAAAGTCTGACAGCAAAAGCCGGAAACTGCTGAGTGTAATACAAGACATAGAGCTAACAGAAAGTACTGTGGATTTCTCTGAAAAATAAATGTTTCTTTGAAAAGCAGCAAAGTCAAGAGAGTTTCAAAACTTTCAGTCAGTGAAGCTTTTTTTGTGTCTGTGATTCTTTGGCGTCTCTCTCTCTGATACTTTGCTGTAGAGAGCTCTGCTTATATCATTGGAATCTGTGGAGTCTCTGCTTCAGCATGTAGCGACGCAGCAGTAGAGACACAAATGTGGCAAGTGGGTTGAGACAGTGTAGCTCTACAGAGTTTGATATATCCCCTCAAGAACACACGGCGACCCAAATCAAGGAAAAATGTTCAACTTATCAAATCTATTAAACAAAAAGGGGATGCAGTTTGACCCTGAGTTCTAGAATACCAGAATATGCACACAAAAAAACAAGTTTAA
>CM061148.1:32785071-32835071 GCA_030710495.1 Labroides dimidiatus | reverse complement strand
TCATTGTAGATTACTTGAGTCTGTCAGTCGGTCAACTCAAGTTAGTTTAACTTAAATGTGTCTATTAATTAATTTAAACTACGCCATCAAATATATTAACCTCAGAACAATCATCTGAACTTAATCTGACAGGACCGCTAGAGTCCAAATCCAGAAATGTGGTCTCAGTGGAAATACTGTAGGCTACTGAAGCAGAGACTGATGATCATCAAATGTGCTTAGAAGTGTTTACAGTCATGGCCACAAGTTTTGAGAATGACACAACTATTAATTTTCACAGTCTGCTGTTTCAGTTTTTATAATGTCAATTTGCATATACACCAGAATGTTCTGAGGAATGATCAGCTCAACTGAAATTAATTGCAAAGTCCCTCTTTGCTTTGAAATGAACTTTATCACCAAAAACACATTTCCACTGCATTTCAGCCCTGCCACAAAAGGACCAGCTAACATCACTTCAATGACACACAGGTGACACACACATGAACACAGGTGTGGGTGTTGATGAGGACAAGGCTGGAGATCAATCTGTCATGACTGAGTGACTGGACACTTTAAAAGGAAGATGGTGCATGACACCATTGTTCCTCATCTGGTAGCCATGGTTACCTGCAAGGAAACACCTGCAGCCATCATTGCATTGCACAAAAAGGGCCTAACAGAGAAGTTTACAGCAGTGAGTAAGATTGCACCTCAGTCAACCGAATTACCAAGAACTTCAAGGAGAGAGGTTCAATTATTGCCAAACAGGCTCCAGGGCACCCAAGAAAGTCCAACAAGTACCAGGACGTCTCCTGAAGGTGTTTCAGCTGCGGGATCAGACCACCACCAGTGCAGAGCTTGCTCAGGAATGGCAGCAGGCAGGTGTGAGTGCATCTGCACGCATAGTGAGGCGAAGACTTTTGGAGGAAGGCCTGGTGTCAAGGAGGGCAGCAAAGAAGCCACTTCTCTCCAGTAAAACCATCAGGGACAGACTGATGTTCTGCAGAAGGTACAGGGACTGGACTGCTGAGGACTGGGGTAAAGTCATTTTCTCTGATGAATCCCCTTTCTGATTGTTTGGGGCATCTGGAAGAAGGCTTGTTCGGAGAAGACGAGGTGAGCGCTGTCATCAGTCCTGTCTCATGCCAACAGTGAAGCATCCTGAGACCATTCATGTTCGGGTTGCTTTTCAGTCAAGGGAGTGGGCTCTCTCATGATCCTGCCTAAAAAACACAGCCATGAATAAAGAATGGTACCAGAACGTCCTCTGAGAGCAACTTCTCCCAACCATCCAAGGGCAGTTTGGTGATGAAGAATGCCTTTTCCAGCATGATGGAGCACCTTACCATAAAGCAAAAGTCATAACAAAATGGCTCAGGCAACAAAACATTAAGATTTTGGGCCCTTGGCCAGGAAACTCCCCAGATCTTAATTCCATTGAGAACTTGTGGTCAATCCTCAAGAGGCGGGTGGACAATCAAAAACACACAAATTCTGATAAACTTCAAGCATTGATTACACGAGAATGGACTGTCATCAGTCAGGATTTGGTCTAGAAGTTGATTGACAGCATGCCAGGGAGAATTACAGAGGTCTTGAAAAAGAAGGGTCAACACTGCAAATATTGACTTATTGCATGAATTCTGTGTAATTCTCACTAAAAGCTTTTAATACTTATGAAATGCTTCTAATTGTATTTCATTATATCATAGAAACAGCTGACAAAACGCCTAAAAACACTGAAGCAGCAGACTCTGTGAAAATGTAATATTTGTGCCATTCTCAAAACGTTTGGCCATGACTGTACACATGCGATTCATGGATACAGATGAAAGTAGCTTTTTTGAAGGCCTCATCCTGGTAGCTGAGCTTGTCAGTGAGAAGTTAGTTATCAAGCAGGAGTTTCTTTATCTTCAGGTAATGTTTTTTTTTTTTTTTTTTTTTGCATATACTGGAGCGGGGTTATTAAAAGTTGTATGTTTTCAGTCAAAGTATGCTGTATTTACAGACAAACCTCTTCATCCTGTGTAAGACACAAACGTCCCCTCACTACAGTCTGAAGAAAGATAATGTTCTCTTCTAAAACTTGCTGTCGTTCACACCCTCCTCCTAACAGAGGTGCTGTGCACACTGACAGAAGAGTGTGTGCTGAGGTTACAGCAGGGCTATGGGGATGGATGATTCAGAATTTCATTCTCAGCGGGATCCAGGAAGGAAGACAATCTGAGTGAGGGTTCTCTGTCCCTATCTCCCTGCAGAGATGCTGCTCAGGCTCAGGGCAGCGAGGCAGAAAGGGGATCTGTCAGGAAACAAGAGCTTTTTGAGAAATGAGCGCTGGCAGCACACACACACACACACACACACACACACACACACACACTTAATGTTCCCTGACTTAATTTCCCATCAAGTTCTTTATGTTTTACTTACTTTATCCTACAGTAACAGTCACTGGAGAGACGATCAGTAAGGGTCTCTGAGGGTCTTTTAATGATGCTAATGTGTTTGTGGACTCTGCAAATTGCGTCTTAACAAATTAAAGAAATTCCTCAGGTGGACGATAAGAAAAATTGTTTTTATTCATTTATTTTTTTTAAGCTTATAGTGATGAACCGGACACCTCGTCATGTCTTCTTCTCTCCTCCAGGGGAGTGGGCTGTATTTTCATCGAGATGATCCAAGGAGTGGCTGCGTTTCCTGGGATGAAGGACATCCAGGATCAGCTGGAGAGGATATTCCTGGTGAGTCACTGATGCTGTAACGTCGCTGCATATGAATAAGTCTGACTGTGTCCCTCATTTGTTTGAATATTCAAATTCAGGCTCTGTTTGACCTCTTTCTACTTCGTTTCTCTGCTGCTGACTGCTCAGACCAGCTTGATGTTTAGTCCTTTGACAGAGTATCAACAGACAGACAGGCCTTGACTCCTCTCAGTGGATGTGTACCTCTCTGATATATGTGATGCGTGTCACATATATGTGTCCCTGCCCACAGACTGGATGATGTTTCTGTGACAGGTTGAAGCCCATCGGTCATGGTGTCAACCTGTAAATGCTGATCTCAGCATCGCTTTGTTTGAGTTAGGATGAGGTAAAGAAAGAGTGGGGTCTTTAGCCTCTTTGCAGACAGCTGCAGGACGTCCACCTGTCAGTCAGCTCAGACTGAGAGATGCTTGGTTTAATCTTTATGCTACTATCTGCCCAGCAAGAGTTTTTTAGTAGAGTGGTCCCCATATCTCATAAACTCCAGTGGGGCTTTATTACAACAGAAATAATTGATTCCTGGATCGTAGTTGTCAAAAGATAAATTTCAATGTGCTGATGAATCTTTTTGTTTACTCTTCTCTTTTCCATCAGCCAAAGGAGCCCAAACCAAGTATGGAGTGAATAAATGAGCTTAAGAAAAAGAAGTGGCATGCCCAGACTTAGAAATAAACTAATGTAGGCGCTGCTAACTCAGAGAAGATCATTAAAGCAGAGGACCATCAGCACTCGCAATGAAGCTCAGACTTCAAATGTCTAAATTAAGAAGAAGCTTAAGGAAAGAAATGTGTTTCAGACTAAAAAGTCTGAAAACACATTTCTTTCCTCTAAAAAGAGCCCGGGGTTTGTTCCTGTGAGTGCTGACATTTCTCTCCTTAGAAATAAATGTCCCCTTCATGTTTTTTTTAGTGATTTCAGGAAATTATTTAATGATTTAAGGCTGAGAGTTTATCTTTTTTTTATGAGCTGGAAGCCATAATCATCAACATACTTAAACAAAAAAAAGTATATATATATTTATATATATATATATATATATATATATATATATATATATATATATATATATATATATATATATATATATATATATATATATATATATATATATATATATATATATATAAGTTTGGTTTCAGTTCATGTTTGGATTGAAGTAAAAATATGAAAATACATGCTAAACTGCTAAACAAAGGACTCTTAATGTGTCCTCGTGTTAGCTGAGGTGCATTTTCTAAGGTATGAAATGAAACAGTTTCTGTCAGATCAGAGAGTAATACCAGAGCCATTCCTCCTAATTTCTTAAGCATCACTTTAGGAGGTTTCAATATATTGTTAGCATAATAGCATAATTGCCAAAGTCATATTTCAAAGCTTTTTTAAAAGAAGAAAAAACACTTTTTGTATGTATTTGTTATTTTTTGAACAATTTATGATCATATGTTTGTTTATATCTATATTATCAATGGTAACTTATTAATTTTATTAAATTTCCTTGACTTTAGCTGTTCTGCCGTTAGGCTGACTATATGACCCATGATGCTGCTTCAACTGTCTTTTTTTTTTTTTTTTTTTTTTTCTTTGGCTGGTTTTTCCTTCAAACTCTAATCTCAGCATAAAGTTGTGTATTGAGGTTTGTCTCATTTGCAGTTGAGTTGAGTTACAATTACACAAAAGGAACAAACAGCTTACAGTGGTTTCAGATCCTTGCCTTGAATTGCCCTAAAGGCAGGTTTGCTGTGTGCTGATTTCACCTGCAGGACTGTGTGACAGGCTCAGTGATATCAGTTAGGACTCAATTAAAAGCCGGAGCACAGCAGCACCCTCACTGCTGCTGACCAGGTGCATCTGTCTGCAGCCAGCAGGAGCTCAGCAATCATTCATCAGCTTCAAATGAGCCAGCAATGCTGTAGCCAGCCCGACAGAGAGCTGTGAAATAAGATCAAGCACTGAGCATTCATCATAAATATGTTAGCACTGTATGCTGTAACTGATTGAGCACAGACCAATCTTCTTAAAAACAGAAGTGGAAGCTCTGCCTGACACTGGACAGCTGAACAAAGCCACTCTGAGCAGCTCTTAGTAATTTCATAAATGGAGGTATCTCTGCTGCAGATGTCATGCATCAATATTTTAAAGTGAGGTCTCATGAATCCTTTAATCACCTGATCTGCCATCCCCCTCCATAATTCCATCTCCAATCTCTTAATTGAAGCAGAGTGTAGCAGGGCAGACAAAATGGATTTATATTCATAGGCTGGAAGGCTCTGAATAATTAATGGAGAAAAGTGCAAAGATGAGATTCAGAGAGGGTTTGGCCAGGGAAAAGTCAAGTCTGGAGACAAAGCCCCATCATCTGGGCTGAAGGCTAAAGATACCCATCAGAGAGCGGATGAGTCTGGGATGAAGGGATGAGGCTCGGTGGAGGAGGCCCTGCAGGTATGTGGTCTCTCACAAAGCGTGAAGCGAGCCGGGGCAGAGGGAGATGAAGAAAAACGCATCTTATTGATTGTCTTTTGTGCCAGAAGGAGAAAGCGGGGCTTCCTGTGATCCCGGCTCCCCTCTCAGACACAAAGACACACTATGATAGGATGGAGGGGCCCAACCGTCAGATGGCCACCGGCCAGAGTTTTGGATGAGGCTCAGCTGCACACAGCTCGCAGACAGAAGCAGTTTGGGTGCAAATCTTCTCTTTTGTCTCTTCTTCTGCTGCTTTACAGCATCTGTACAAATATCTTAAACATATCAGTGGGTTAAGAAAAGAGCCTGAATACCTGGAAGAAACCAGTTCATAACAAATGAGACCAGACTTCATTTAGAGGCAGCCTGTAATCACTCAAAGTGACAGGTTTGGGGAGGTAGATTTGTCAAACCTGCTCCCACAGAGCCGACAGCAACACATGGATGGTGCAGAACATCTCCTCTGCAAAACTCTCTCACAGTCCAGCTGGTTTGATCAATTCGACTGCACAGCTGGATAAAAACACAGAGAAAAAGTGATCCAGGAAGTGACACTTTCAGCAAAAACTGAATTTTGAAGAATCCCTCTTCATTCATTGGTGGATTATTAGTGAAACTGATTCAACTAACTGTGAATCAGAATCAGAAATACTTTATTCATCACAGGATGTAAAGTCATTTATCACATTAAGGTTAGAGTATTAGAGAAGTGAAAGAGATAGAAAGATCAATAAAATCTCAGGTGTTCTATGTGCAGGTGAGCTGTGGCGGAGCTGAGAAAGTTATAGTGATGCTGTGTTCTGGAGTCCTGGCCCATGTCTACTCTGCAAAAGCCTCTGTCATCTTGCCCCAGGTCTCTTCCCTCCATTTTTCTTTTTTTTTTTTGCCTCCTCATCTTCTGTGAGTCTTAAATATCCAGAGCTCTGCAGAAAACTCCAGCAGTTTGGTTAATGAGCCAACCAGCTTCAGCCAGCTAAGTGTGGCTGTAAACCTCAGTATCGACAACAACAACATCAACAGAGTGTTGCTAAAGTTTGTGGGGAAAAAACCAAAGGAAATAGCAGAGATAAACCGTAAATCATTTTAAAAAAGAAAGAACAAGAGAACAATAAAAAACTGCATGCATGGTTGGTGGCTAACATTATCAGCTTTGTGGTCTCCATGGTGACGTTGACAGAACATTCAACCGGAAGAGCAAAACCGACAACTGCTATGAACTATGGGTAGTCAGGAAAAAGGTGGATAGTTCCTTACCTAACCAGCTTGGGATCAGTGGTAGAGTCGTCATCTCTCACTTGCGAGGTCAACGGTTTAATTCCCAGCTACTGCAGCCGCATGTCGAAGTGTCCTTGAGCAAGACACTGAACCCCAAATTTCTCCCACTGTTGGTCAGTGGTGTGTGGATGGATATGACTGGGTTAAACTGATGGTACCTACGACAGCAGTCTGTACCATCGGTGTGTGAATGATGGTGAAAGAGAGTAGTAGTGTATTAGCACAGGTCCATTCAGCATTTAGCATAACTCAAACACAGAGACGTCCCAGAAAAGGGAAGGAAGACAAAAAGCTCAACTAGTTACTACTAGTTACTACTCAGTGGTTTTATCGGCAGTGTTTCTGACTCCTCAGTAAGGAAAGCAGCTATTGGCTGTCCAAGAAGTTGCTTAATGACGTCATCACTTGATTTGCATAAGTGGCTATTCACATGTAATTGCCATGAGTTCTGTGAGAGAGAGGGATAATATTGTGAAAGAGACAAAAAGCCGGTTAAATATGTTTTAAAAAAAAAATCAACTGTAGAAAGTTCATTTATAGTTTCATGTCAAAATATCAACCCTCCTCTTTTATACGGGCAATAGTGACCCAAAGAGAGGCGTAATTCATTTGCATGCAGTCGTCTACTTTGGCTGCAGCTGGGAGGGACTGCTGCAAGCGAAGAGGACTTCTTCACCTGTGAGTGTTTAAGGGAGTGCAGGTGGCTGTAAACAGTGGTAGAGTTGTAGTCTCTCAATTGGAAGGTCGAGGGTTTGATTCCCAGCTCCTGCAGTCACTTGTCGAAGTGCAAGACACTGAACCCCCAAATTGCTCCCACTGTTGTTCAGGGGTGTGTGAATGGATATGAATGGGTTAGATAAACTGATGGACCCTATAATAGAACTTCCTTCCCCCATCAGTTCGTGAATGTGGTGTGGATGGGTGAATGAGATTAGCAGTGTAAAGCACTTTGAGTGGTCAGAAAGACTAGAAAAGTGCTTTATAAGTACTGGTCCCTTTAAGAGGACCAGTGACAGATTTGTCATTTTGTTTGAAAGAGATGTTAGAGGGGTCTGAAAACATTTCTCCATTCAACCATATCTCCACTCAGGGCTCTGATTGGCCCAGTGGTTGAAGCACAGCCCCTTAGTGCTGAGGATTTGGTCTTTGTAGCAGTCGATGCAGCCTTGACCCTTTGCTCCAAGTCTTCCTCTGCTCTGCTGCCCCCTGCACTTGACCCTATCAAATAAAGTCTAAACTCCTTCATCTGTGCCAACCAGAACTCCAGGAAGGCCACACACTCTGACCCACACTTTTCAGTCTGCACCATGGACAAGAATGATCAGAATGCTAAGCCGAGCTAAAGTGGAGTTTAAGAAACCCCAGACCTCTCCAGGACTTTGATATCACATCTGTTGCATCTGCATGCTGTGATCTTTGCATTCTTTATCAGCTGCTGATCAAATGTGTTGATCCCTACGGTGGGCCCAAAACCAGGCTGAAATTAAGCTTTCATAAACTCAACATGAACTTCTATCTATCTATAAAACTATCTCTGATGTTTTTCTGTGATTTTTTTATCCACAGGAAATATTTTTCATAAATGTGGAGATAAAAGTTTAACCTTTGCTCGTTCTCAGCCCGATCTCATTCAATGTTTCGTGCTGGTCTGTATTCAGCTGTCAGCCAGCGGCAAAGGAGACACATGAATATGGAAATGTGGAAGTTTGCCGTTTGGTCAGGCAACGAGCGATCACCAAACTGGCCCACCTGTCACAAAGAGTCCAATGTTGACATTTCCATCCATCCTGCTCGCTCTGTGGCTCTGCGTGCGCGTGTCTGCTGTGAGGCTGTCAGGCGGGTCAGGGTTTGGATCCACAGCCTCAGAGGCTCATGTGAAGGGCACCATCAATGAATTATGCGGAGTCAGAAGCATCTTAAAGGCCATGTTGTTTGAAGAGAGGAAGAGAAAGGTCAGCCTCCATCACTGTTTGAGAGGCGCCATGCCAGGACGTCAGTCAGCACGGTGAGCACACTGTCTGCAGAGCGAGATGTGACCAGGTGGCCTGGAGTTTTTCTACGGTTAGACAAACATCCAGTGTAATGAGGCATTTGGATTATTCCGGAGAAACAAGAGCTCTTACACACTCTTTGTGGGACGACTCACACACTCTGCAGCTTTCATACCTTATTCTTAACCTGACTTTGAAGGAAGTGTTTACTGCACAGAGAGCAGACTGAACATCTGAGTGTGGTGGTGATGATGGAAAATAGAGATCTGACAGGTCTGAGAGATGCCGTCACATGATCCATATCCAGTCACACCCAATAATCCCAGCACACATACTTGGACAAACTCTTCTAGGTCCCATCTTTAGGTGGAGAAAGAGCTTTTTCTTCACACACCTTTGCTCCTCACTGATGAAGGCAGTAACATTTACACACAGAGTCAGACTCCAGGGGAAAATGGAGGATAAATAAATCTTTAAATAGCTGTTCTGTTCTTTACTCGTTCTCTGGATCACACATTTTCTTTGTGTTATTTTCATGAGCCAGTTCCCCTCTAATACCCGACCTCTGCAGTGTTATTATCCCTGACAGCATTAAGGCTGCGCCTCCTCGGGGCTTATCACCGTTCGCTCAGAGCTGCACCGGCACGTCGAGCTGTAAATGAACTTGTTTATTATTCAAAGTATCTGTTGCTGATGCATGCTGGTGTCTTTAGTAATGAGATAGCTGCTTTAATCCACGGGCAGGAAGTCCAGCCTGTGTTCCTCTTGATGGAGCATGACTTGGTGTGTGTCTATATAACTTCCTCACACACACACACACACACACACACACACACACACACACACACACACACACACACACACACACACACACACACACACACACACACACATCGTCCCCTGTCTGTGTGAATTAGAGTCATGGTGAGTGGGGGCAGGCTCAGGCGAGCTGGTTAACTAGCTGTCACCGCTCAGACGATTACATCCAGTGGAGGAGGTGTGTGAATATGGACAGGTCTATCTGCAGGAAATGGCCTGTCAGGCAGAGGTGGGCATGATGGCGCACAGAGTGTGTGTGTTTGTGTTTAGAAGACAACGAGCCGCCTCCTTTTATAAGTGATATCAAAGTAACATTTCATGGTCAGGTGTGATGGAGTCTGACAGCAGTGTGATGGCTTATGTGAGATGTGATATTTACACCAACACATCAGGTGGGTGTTTGTGATCATAATAACATGATTATAGTCATAATCAGAGTATTACTCTAATCAACATGTTTATGTGCTGTTTAAATTTCATTGATATTCTCATCACCAGGCTGCAGAGCAGAGCCTGATTAGTGCCTGTTACCCACTAATGAAAATGTCATCCTTAAAGAGGAGGTTTCATTCTTATAATAATATAATGCCCATAGTGTATTTATCAGAGTTAGAGTTTAAAAATAATCCCTGTTTTTTTTTCCTCTCTCTGTTGTTTTATTAACTCTGATTTCAGCCTCTGTCTGAAACTCTTTGTTTTAGCTGCTGTCTCTTTAAGGCTCCCTACTCCACAAACCCCCTTCACTCTGATTGGCCAGCCCTCTAAAGGCTATCAGGGGGCGGAGCTATGGGCAGACATTGGTGTTTGAGGCCCGCCCCTCCAACGTGCTATGAAACAGCCAAATGATCCTTATCATTAAGTTTAGTTTAGTTATAGCCAGAAAGTTCTAATATTTTTGAACTGTTCATTAACCCTTTAAACAAAAACCACAAAAAATATATCCTAAAAAAAATGATACATTTTTTTAGGATATATTTTATGCATCACATTCGATAGATTGGGCAGTTTTTGCAGATTTTTAGTCATTTTTTTTAATAAAACTTAAAAAAAATGTAAAAAAGTAAAAAAAAAAAAAAAAAAGAAAGTATAATAAGTAACATTTAAGATGTTATTCTTTAACTTCTGAAAATTATCAATGATTTTCAAAAAAAAAAAAAAGTCTGTGCATGATTTCCCGAGAGCAGCCATTTTGAAAAGGACCAACATACAACTTCAGCTGCCCGGGTAGTATGATTATCCTCAGTGGGGCAGAATACATTTATATTAAAAAACAAAAAAAAAAACAGGTTGATAATAAAAAAAAATATTTATTATGTTGATGAGATACAAGTCTTTGAAAGTCATGAATCAAATGTGTTACACTTGGTTATAACGGGTTAATTTACAGGACATTCCCAGCCATGTGTCAGTAGGTCACCTAAAATGCAGTCATTAAGATTTAAGATACAATAAAAATACATTAAATTTATAATTACAGCCATCCAAGCAAAAGGAAATGAGACATACAACATGTCACACACAGTCATGTGATGACCTCATCATTTCAGCAAGGCTCTCATGAAGATCTGCTGCCATGTTTGTTTTTGGATTTGATCAGTTTACAGACAGATTCAGAAATTTCTACAATGTTAACATGAAGAGGTTTGAAAAGCTGCACATGCTCAGTCTGAACATCCAGGACTGGCAAAAAAAAACAAAAACATTATCTCTAAACAAAAGTCAGTGGGATCAACACTGAAAGTTGGCACCATGTGAGGTAGTTTAAGAAAGGAAAGTTTGAGTTCAGAGGCCAACCGCTGACACATGGACTGTATCATGAATTACAGACATCTGTGAGAATACAACATCCCTCTGTCCCCGCAGTAACATCATGTTATCTGCATGATTATTTGTTCTTTCTTTGACTAACTGCTGACCAAACATGCTGATCAAAAACACACCGTGTGAACCCGGGACAAAAATCTTACTACTATAATTCTCAGAGTATCCCACGTACCAGTATGACTGTTGTTTCATGAATTTCTAACACAAAAAGAAGCTTATATTTATGTGTTTGTGCTTTCTGCTGCAAATTTGTGGATTTCTTTGCACAAAAAGCAGCAGTGTTATGTTGATGTGATGTCAAAGAGAGGCAGACAGGCTTCAGAAGTAGAAAAGTTCACAGCTGGTTTGGGCATCTTCATGGATTTCACTGAACAGATGATTTATTCTTTCTGCAGACACATTATTCTCAGGAGTGTTTCTAACAGAAAATGCTAATGTTGGAGCTTTTTGTAAAGAGGGTCCCCTCAGCTGAGCCATCTGAATGCAGTCCTCCAGTAAACAGCCCTGAAAGGACGCATAGCAGCACTAGCAGAGTCCTTCTGCATGGTGCAAGTACCCATTTTCTCTCCACAGAGACCTGACCTATTCCGAGTGTATTCCTGCTATGAGGAGTAAGCCGGTGCACATGCCAGCTGATCTTCCCTCCGGAGAGAGCCAGGGGCTGCTGGGAGATAAATAATGCCATTTCAGTGACAGCCGCTGTGTCAGTGACATGAGCATCCATCTGCCGGAGCGCAGACAGGATCGACAGGGCTTACCGAACACATTCCTCCCAGCCGCAGTGGGAGACAGCTGATCCACTGGCTCTGGTTCTGATCCATTTGACCCCTGCCTGGAGGTGACCCCAATCTGCTCAGCTCTGAGTGGGTTTGGAAAAGAAGCAGTGGGTGGGTCTGGGATATCCAGAGCAGGGAAGGAGATGAGGGCTGGGGTCAGCGTCTGGACACAGACAGAGAGTGGACGTGGGAATGTGGATGAGGCAGGAGAGGGATCAAGCTGTGGCCGGGGTCAGAACCAGTGCTTCAGACTGGATTAAAGGATTGATCCTTGAGCAGAAACATGCTGCTTACATACCTGCAGCTCTCTGAATATATCTGGAGCCCTGATGAAGCAGAAAGGAGAAGGCTGAGAGCTGAAACAAGCTGAAACAAAATTTGACTGACAGCAGTCACAAACTGAAACCGTCATGACAAAGACAAAACTATTTTTAGTTGAATCACCTCAACCTAGGAAAACAGTCATTCTTCAGCTACAAAAACTGAAGTCCAAACAAGTGTTTCTGTCATTTTACTGTTTAGAAACGTCTTACTACACTTATTACAAGCATCATTCACCAGACAAATCCAACTCAGGCCTCATTCTTGTCTTTTAATATCTTGAAATAAGACATTTTTGGACTTGTCAGGGGAACATAGTTCAGTTTAATGGTATATGTCTTACAGTAAGACATAAACATGTTTATATTTCAGTTTTTGCAGTGTTTTCTCTAAAAGATGTGTTATGTTTCTAGAATTCTCTCAGGAAAAGTCTCCATGAGTCCAATGGTGGATTCAAATCAAAATCATAATTCTAAAGACATGGCAGGGTTTCTGCTGCACACACTAACACGCCAAATAGAAGCTACCATGTCATTAGAATTATGTTTTTTTTTCAGATGTTTCAAATGTTAACTATATTGTACAGGGCTCTTGTAGATGCAACCAAAATTTTCTAGAGTACACTGGTGCACCTGACGCTGCCTGGTAGAAAATAGATGTATTTAACAAGCTCTTCATCGCTCTGTGTTCTCTTGTAACCGATCTCACACTCATGGTAGGATCACATCATGGTCCACACCAATAAGAGACAGGGCTCGGGTTAATTGCTGTTTACACTTCTCAGCTCTCTGCACCATTCATGTTGATTTTGACACCAAAATTATTCAAAAGACCTTGAGGGTGCAGAGATATACTCATTTTTATTATGGGTATGCAATTTTCAAGAGATCTGAAAAATCAGCTCAGTGTTCATGAGCCACATTCACAATGTCTTATTTAGGGATATTAAAATACATAAATGAGTAAAATATCTGCCAATAGGGTAAGATAAATATGCCAGTAAAGTTTCTTCTATTGAAGACATCATCCTTACTTCAGGGAAGTAGACAGGGCGGTGTTTTAATGAATAATGGGAGGAGAACATGCTGAGTAACTACAAACAAAGAAGCAGCCGCTCAGTTCTTGACTTCTTCTGACATCCTGTTTCCCCTGAGAAGAAAGACATCACATGAAACTGCTTTTCTTCTTGTTTTAATCAGCGAGTCATTTCGTGCTACTTCTGTAGCTTGTTAACATTGATTTCTGTAGAGTTATAATGAGACTGGGTTGGAACAGTTCAGTCTACTGTGCTTTTTCTTCTGCGCTAAATCATGCAAATTGATACAAAGTTCAAACTTATTCCAGTTTTTCTCCAATAGTTTGAAACGTGACATTTAGGGCGTTTCTAAACATGTAAGTGTGGAGTCTGAAATATATGATAATACAAAATAAAGGCCTTATCTTTGTAAAGATATGTTAATAATACATACTACATACACACTCGGTCATCTGCTGACATCAGCTGACAGCTCTGCTGACTCATCTGCTGACTCATCTGCTGACACATCTGCTGACACATCTGCTGACACATTTGCTGACACATCTGACTCATCTGCTGTCTCATCTGCTGACTCATCTGCTGACTCATCTGCTGACTCATCTGCTGACTCATCTGCTGACTCATCTGCTAACTCATCTGCTGACTCATCTGCTGACACATCTGACTCATGTGCTGACTCATGTGCTGACTCATCTGCTGACACATTTGCTGACACATCTGACTCATCTGCTGACTCATCTGCTGACACATCTGCTGACACATCTGCTAACTCAACAACTGACACATCTGCTGACACATACGCTGACTCATCTGCTGACTCATCTGCTGACACATCTGCTGACTCATCTGCTGACTCATCTGCTGACTCATCTGCTGACTCATCTGCTGACTCAACTGCTGACTCATCTGCTGACTCATCTGCTGACTCATCTGCTGACACATCCACTGACACATCTGCTGACACAACATCTGACACATCTGCTGACACATCTGCTGACTCATCTGCTGACACAACATCTGACACATCTGCTGACACAACATCTGACACATCTGCTGACTCATCTGCTAACTCAACATCTGACACATCTGCTGACACATCTGCTGACACATCTGCTGACTCATCTGCTGACTCATCTGCTGACACATCTGCTGACACATCTGCTGACACATCTGCTGACTCATCTGCTAATTTAACATCTGACACATCCGCTGACGTATCAAACTCATCTGCTGACTCATCTACTGATACATCTGCCCACACATCTTCCGAAACATCTGCTGACTCATCTGCTGACACATCTGCTGACACATCTGCTGACACATCTGCTGACTCATCTGCTGACACATCTGCTGATTCATCTGCTAACACATCTGACACATCTTCTGACTCATCTGCTGACACATCTGCCAAAACATCTGCTGACTCATCTGCTGACACATCTGCTGACACATCTGACTCATCTGGTGACTCATCCACTGACACATCTGCTGACACAACTGCTGACACATCTGCTGACACATCTGCTGACTCATCTGCTAACTCAACATCTGACACATATGCTGACACATATGCTGACACATCTGCTGACACATCTGCTGACACATCTGCTGACACAACATCTGACACATCTGCTGACACAACATCTGACACATCTGCTGACACAACATCTGACACATCTGCTGACACAACATCTGACACATCTGCTGACTCATCTGCTAACTCAACATCTGACACATCTGCTGACACATCTGCTGACACATCTGCTGACTCATCTGATGACTCATCTGCTGACTCATCTGCTGACACATCTGCTGACACATCTGCTGACTCATCTGCTTACTCAACATCTGACACATCCGCTGACGTATCAAACTCATCTGCTGACTCATCTACTGATACATCTGCCCACACATCTTCCGAAACATCTGCTGACTCATCTGCTGACACATCTGCTGACACATCTGCTGACACATCTGCTGACTCATCTGCTGACACATCTGCTGACACATCTGCTGACTCATCTGCTAATTTAACATCTGACACATCCGCTGACGTATCAAACTCATCTGCTGACTCATCTACTGATACATCTGCCCACACATCTTCCGAAACATCTGCTGACTCATCTGCTGACACATCTGCTGACACATCTGCTGACACATCTGCTGACTCATCTGCTGACACATCTGCTGATTCATCTGCTAACACATCTGACACATCTTCTGACTCATCTGCTGACACATCTGCCAAAACATCTGCTGACTCATCTGCTGACACATCTGCTGACACATCTGACTCATCTGGTGACTCATCCACTGACACATCTGCTGACACAACTGCTGACACATCTGCTGACACATCTGCTGACTCATCTGCTAACTCAACATCTGACACATATGCTGACACATATGCTGACACATCTGCTGACACATCTGCTGACATATCTGCTGACACAACATCTGACACATCTGCTGACACAACATCTGACACATCTGCTGACACAACATCTGACACATCTGCTGACACAACATCTGACACATCTGCTGACACAACATCTGACACATCTGCTGACTCATCTGCTAACTCAACATCTGACACATCTGCTGACACATCTGCTGACACATCTGCTGACTCATCTGATGACTCATCTGCTGACTCATCTGCTGACACATCTGCTGACACATCTGCTGACTCATCTGCTTACTCAACATCTGACACATCCGCTGACGTATCAAACTCATCTGCTGACTCATATACTGATACATCTGCCCACACATCTTCCGAAACATCTGCTGACTCATCTGCTGACACATCTGCTGACACATCTGCTGACACATCTGCTGACACATCTGCTGACTCATCTGCTGACACATCTGCTGATTCATCTGCTAACACATCTGACACATCTGCTGACACATCTGCCAAAACATCTGCTGACTCATCTGCTGACACATCTGCTGACACATCTGACTCATCTGGTGACTCATCCACTTACACATCTGCTGACACAACATATGACACATCTGCTGACACATCTGCTGACACAACTGCTGACTCATCTGCTGACTCATCTGCTGACTCATCTGCTGACACATCTGCTGACACATCTGCTGACACATCTGCTGACTCATCTGCTAACTCAACATCTGACACATCTGCTGACATATCAAACTCATCTGCTGACTCATCTGCTGACTCATCTGCCGACTCATCTGCCGAAACATCTGCCGAAACATCTGCTGACTCATCTGCTGACACATCTGCTGACACATCTGCTGACTCATCTGCTGACACATCTGCTGATTCATCTGCTAACACATCTGACACATCTGCTGACTCATCTGCTGACACATCTGACTCATCTGCTGACTCATCCGCCAATACATCTGCTGACTCATTTGCTGACACATCTGCTGACTCATCTGCTGACACATCTGACTCATCTGCTGACTCATCTGCTGACACATCTGCTGACTCATCTGCTGACACATCTGACTCATCTGCTGACTCATCTGCCGAAACATCTGCTGACTCATCTGCTGACACATCTGCTGACTCATCTGCCGAAAGATCTGCTGACCCATCTGCTGACACATCTGCTGACACATCTGCTGACACATATGCTGACTCATATGCTGACACATCTGCTGACACATCTGCTGACTCATCTGCTGACTCATCTGCTGACTCATCTACATGATATTGGCATGTTGGCAGAAAATCTTAGCAACTTAGGCTGCATTGATTTCACACATGGCAAGCATCTTTCCCACAAGCACCAGGCCTTCCTGTCCTCAATGCGTCCTGTATCAATCAATCAATCTTTATTCATTTAGTGCCACTTATAAGTGCCGTTATCTCAAGACACTTTCCAGAAGCTTTAACAGGTCTAGACCTGTAAATGATAATAAATGTTATTAACAGAGACCCAACATCAAGACAAGATAAGAAGTCTGATCTCATCTTAACCCACCATGAGTACAGACCTTTACAGCATTCAGCAAGTTACAATGGAGAGGAAAAACTTCCCTTTAACAGGCAGAAACCTCAGACAGAACCAGACTCATGTTAGACAGACATCTGTGATGGGATCAGAGAAAGAGAGAGGGAGGGGGCAAAGAGAGAGGGAAAAAGAGGGAGAGAGAGTAAGAGGGACACAGACACGGAGTCCATATTTCTGTGTTGTAGTGATGATGATGGAGAAACTGTAAAAAGCCGTAGCAGCTGGAGTCTGTCAGGTCCATGGCAGCAGGCCGTCCACAGCAACAATCCAAAGAACCTAACAGACAAACTCAGAGACTCCCAGAGAGATCCATGGTTGGTATCTAGAGGAGAGAGGGTGTCTGCTCCCGGAACCTCAATCGGTAGATGATTCCAGAGAAGAGGAGCCTGATAACTAAAGGCTCCACCTCCCAGACTACTTTTAGAGACCTTAGGTACGACGAGCAGGCCTGCATGCTGGGAACGCAGCGATCTAGACGGATAATATGGCACGATAAGCTCTTTAAGATAGGATGGCCCGATGCCATTAAGAGGTTTGAAAGTCAGAAGAAGAACCAGCTAAAGAGTCCTAATAGACTTGTTAGGACAACCAGATAGAAGAGAGTTACAGTAATCTAACCTGGAGGAAACAAAGCATGGACCAGCTTCTCTGCATCACTCTGACACAAGCTGTGTCTAATTTTTCTAATATTGCGGAGATGAAAGAACGCTGTCCTGGAGACCTGTTGGATGTGAGAGTTGAAGGACAGGTCCTGATCCAAAGAACTCCTAGGTTCCTAACAGTGGAGCCAAGTGCCAGGCTGATGCCATCTTAGGTAGTTCATCTGGTTAGAGAAAGCCTCTCTGAGGTGTTTAGGTCCATTTTTTTTCTAACTCGGCAGTTTCCACAGTATTAAGCTCGCCAGTTCGTCCAATCAGAGGCACAGCTCAGTACACATGACTGCTGGGCACCCTATCGCTGTTACTGTGGAGCCTCACAGCCCGCCTCATCTCCAATATGGCCGCGCCGGCCGTTTTGCTTCAAAAATCCGTTTCAGAAACAGACGAGTGACGTCGCAGAGACTACGTCCATTAATTATACAGACTATGCCCTAAACCCAGACTGAAAGTTTCTCAAGGAGACTGTTGCTATGAAGAAACTCACAGAGCTGACTGGAGACAACCTTCTCTAAGATTTTAGAAATAAAAGAGAGGTTAGATATCAGTCTGTAGTTAACTAAGGAGCCTGAATCAAGATTTGGCTTTTTAAGGAGGGGCTTAAATACTGCAACTTTAAAAAGTTGTGGCACATAGCCTGTCAGTAAGGACGCATTAATCAGCTTTAGTAGGGGTGCCGACCGAGGGAAGGACTTCCTTCAACAGCCATGCTGGGACAGGGTCCAAGAGGCAAGTTGATGGTTTAGCTCAGGGGTCTGCAACCTTTACTATCAAAGGAGCCGTTTTGCCTCATCTTACCTGGATGTAAGTCAGTCTGGAGCCACAAAATCTATGTTTATTTCATGATAAAGACAATACAGTGTTAAAAATTCAATACATAGTTAAAATACATTCAACAATTATTTGTCCTTTTGTTGATTTAGTTATCAGAGATGTAAAACTTGAATTCAGCCACAGATGCACAGAAAGTTGGTGGGCTGTTGATGTCGTTGGAGGTGAAGTTTAGAGGTGGCAGGCTTTATTGCAAGATGAGATGCATATTTTGTTCAACAAAATGTTAAATCATAATTTTACTTAGTGTAAATATCATTAATAATCATCAATATGTCTGAAAGAAGAATTTAAAATATTTTAAAGCTACAGGGAGCCACTGCAAAGGAGTCAAAGAGCCGCATGAGGCTCCAGAGCCGCAGGTTGCAGACCCCTGGTTTAGCTGAATAAACTGTTGAGACCAGCTCTGACAAGTCAATAGATACAAAGCAGTCAAAGAGTATATTCGTCTATGAACCATTTCCATGATTTTGCAGACGGCTGGAGATTCTACCCCAGTTGAAAGCACAAGGTTACTAATTTTATCTCTAATCTTTAATATCTTATCATTAAAGAAGCTCATGAAGTCCTCACTGCTAAGCGATGGAGGAATGCATGGCTCAGTCGAGCTATGACTGTTTGTCAGCCTGGCTACAGTGCTGAAAAGGAATCTTGGATTATTTTTATTCTCTTCAATAAGCGAAGAATAATAAGCAGCACGCGCAAGTCGCAAGGCCTTTCTATATTCATTTAAGCTATTTCTCCAATGAGAACAGGACTCTGTTGTTTTAGTTGAGCGCCAAATTCTTTCTAATTTCCTTGATTTTTGTTTGAGCTCACAAGTTTAAGCATTATACCACGGAGCTGAACTCTGTCCTCTGAGAGTCCTCTGTCTAAGCAGAGCGACTAAGTGGAGAACGGCTTGAAGAGAACCTGTAGTATCAGCAACAAGCTGATCAAGCTGAGAAGGTGCATAGAAGCTCTCTGCTACAGTAGAGTAAGATACTGACTTCAAGGCAGCTGGAATAGCTTCCTTGAAAATGCATATGGCTCTGTCAGACAAGCTCCTAGTTAAGATATTTTTATTGACTGGAGTAAAGTCCAATAAGGAGAACTCAAAAGTAACTAAGAAGTGATCGGACAGAAGAGGATTCTGTGGGAAAACCTCTAAACTGACAGCTTCCAGGCCATGTGCCAGAACAAGATCCAGGGTGTGATTAAAGCGATGAGTAGGTTGGTTCACAGTCTGCGTGAAACCAAAAGAATCTAATACTGACATGAAAGCGGAACAAAGACTGTCATTATGAACATCTATATGAATGTTAGAATCTCAGACGATGAGGATTTATCTGAAAGAAGGACGATGCTGGACAGAAACTCTGAGAAATCTGATAAAACTCAGAGTAAGGGCCAGGAGGCCGGTACACAATAATAAACAATACCGGTTACACAGTTTTAGCATCTGGATGTGTGAAACTTAGAAAAAGACTTTCAAAAGAGCTAAAGCCCAGCTTAGGTCTAGCATAAATATTAAGGATATAATTAAAGATAGCTGCCACACCCCCTCCACGCCCTGTGTCTCGGGGGATGTGGGTATTAAGGTGACTGGGAGGAGTGGACTCATTTAAACTAAGATAATCACCCTCACACAGCCAGGTTTCCGTCAGAGCCAGAAAATCAACATGATAATCTGATATGAGCTCATTGATTGAAAAGCTTAGACAGCCCGCACCAGCTACAGGGTGCTGGCTTACTACCGCTGCTAGCTTCGGTGTGGAGCCATGATTCTAACTCAGAGACCCTCGCCTCCAGAGCTATAAATAAACTTTGTTTAATGCAGATATAGTTATCCGTAAAGGAGGACGAGGAATAGCTAAACATCTGACACATCAGGCAGCAACGAGCAGGAGAGGAAGAGACCGGGTCAAAAGCCATGACTGGTGCGAAGTAGCTAGAGGCTAACAGAAGCAACAGTGGTCGAAAATCACAGCAAAAGATCTGACCAAATTGAAAATAAACACCGCTTAGTGTGAACTACAGCAGATTGGTAAAGTGATAAGTTATGAAAGAGTGAGTTAAGAAAGAAACTGTCGAGGAAAAGTGAAAGCTTAGCAACAGCAGTGCTACAAACAAAGCAAAGGCAAACTGGAAACGATACACTCACGTGACCGAGAACACCCTTACGTGACATGCACTTAGTAGGTGGCAGTAATGCCATTTAAGCTGTAGGATGTATTTAAGCTGCAGGGTGTGCAGTCTCTTCCTGTGGTCTGTCATGGACATGTCTGTGGAGCCTGCAGGCAGATGCTAGGGAGGAAACATGCAGATAGATGTATGCACACATAAAGGTGCAGAAAATTCCATCTGTGAGGATTGATGAGAGTGGACGTCAAACACAAAGTTTACTCTGCTGCCACAATAAATATTGCATTAAACAGTATGTCAGTGTATTTATTAGTGTGGATGCTCTTATGTGCTAAAACTAGCAATACATGGTGAATGAGACATGCTGACTGGCTCTCAGCTGTCGTCCTCTCAGTGGTGAGTCTGTCTGACCTGCTCTAATCTGTCACAGCAGACCTTTAATTGGGGTCTGTGTGTTTGTGTCTGGGAGCCTGGGTGGTCTGTAAGTCTGTAAGTGAGCTGCTGAGGGTCGACAGTTTGTAGATCCAGCAGAATATGCACGCAAAGATCAGGGTCGTGACCTCTGACCCCGCAGGAATCCCTCTATGACAGAACTCTGCACACACACAGACATGTGCTCCCTGACCCTCCCTGATGGATTGTGGTTTCAGTTTTTGCAGTGTAATATTAGGACTTAGACATTAGTTCAAAGTGTCATTCATCGTACGGAGTAATGATCTGATCTCTACCCTGAATAGCTTCAGCTCTGTGTCTGTCTTCTCTCTGACTAACCTGAGTGACAGACTCCAGGCTCTCCAAAGTCATAAACCCTCTTTGTTTGACCCTCTATCGTCCCCTGAACTTTTTCCACTCTGCTAACTGAGCTCCCTCTCTGCTCACGCTCACGCTGAGTTTGGAGTTTGAGCTCACGCAGCTCTCATCTCATTGTGCTGGAGCTGGTTTTACATTGAAGAAAGTCGAAAGCCTCATGTGGGAGCTAAACGGTTCCTTGTGCTGCTGTACAACATGCTGAAGGACAAGGAGATTACACGGGTTATATAGTTCAGTCCTTCTCAGAAGTGAAGAACGAACAGTGAATAACAACTCCAAGTCCTCCGTGAGCTGCTTTGATGGCTGCTGACGGGCTGCACGGTGATGTTTCAGCTCTTTCCCCCGCTTCCCCGCTGATGTCCTCATAAAGATTTTGACATTCACACCCAGCTCCAGACCCTCCCTCCACTCAGCAGCACCCCTCTTCACTTCAAAGGACGCTGAAAATTTCCATCAATAATGCAGGAAGATTTCAGCTCAGCAGACCAGATCCAGACCCACTTCCATGCCCCCCTCATTCTCCTGTGTGACCCTCGAAGATTTAACACAGTCCACCAGGACTGAAGTTAGATCTTCTTTTGACAGTCATCCAGAGCCCCCTTGAACAGGAGAAACAGCAGAAACACACAGAGAGGCTGCAGCCAGCAGCCCAGAGGTGACAGACACCACCTGTGAGCCAGGAGTCACAGTTCTTCAGTGTGCATGTGATCTGAAGTTCTTTCTTCATATGTTGAGAGAGCTTGAGTACACTCAGATATAAACCAGTGAAGTATTCTGTGAAACGTGTGGGAACTACAAATCAAAGAAGCCACATGGTTGTTCACCAATCAAAGGAATCCAAGCTGAAATTTCCGGCACTGTTCAGTCTGTCTAAATATTTAACTGAGCACATTTCACATGTACAGGAGAACGAGGAAGCACACGTTATGTCACTGCTCGATGCTGTAACTTCAGTGAAACTTATCAAATCATTAATTAAAGTGCATAAAATCATTCTGCAGGTAAACTATAAAAGGATGCAAAAACAAACAGGACACAGCTCTGTACATCTCTGCTGTCTTTATGGCTTTAGATGGCAGAGATCTTTCGGCATATCACTGGTCAGAGCTGTTTCAGGCTTTTTGAAACTACTTTGACCGTCGACAGCTTTGCCAGCAGCTCTCATTGCCCCTCAAATGTCAACAAATCCAACAAAACACAGTCAAAACCATCACATGCTGAATACGCTTCATGCTAACAGGCTAACAGCAGTGTGTCTTCCATAGCGTCATTTTTGATGAATGACCTGTTTTATGTCTTACTGCCCTCTACTGGTCTGGTAGTGTGTTGCAAATGCATTTATTTTTATTCACAGTACAGGTAGAATTAAATAATCCATCTGGGTCTTTGGCCAAATTAATGACCAAAGTAAAATCCATTCATCCATTCCTTACTTCATTCAGTTTTTCACATATTACAAAAAAACAATCAAGCCGGTAATTGTAGCTTCATATAGAATGACTGAAGCACCTAACACCATTCAAACTTCAGAGTGTTTTGTCTGTAACTTGTGTGTATTTTATGAAGCAGAGTTAATCTGAGTGAGTTTCAGGAGCTGGTCCTGCAGATTCAGCTCTCTTTGTCCCGATTCCTCTCATTGACAGCCCACTGGCTGGCCTCATGGTGCTTTACTGCCCTCTTGTGTTGATGTCGTCTTATTACTTCAGCTATGGCAGACATTTGTGTCAGGCCAACATGAGGTAAACAAGCCTCTGACCTTGTTGAATTCCTCTGGTTTTCATTGAATGTCAGTATCCCTAAATGGATATTTAGATGTTATTTATGTGACCCAGATATTAATGTTGTTGAGAGTTATCTTTGCTGTTTGTATGAACTGTAGTCTTACAGCACAAATCCCTCAGCTCCCTGAACACTGACTCCGCTGTTGAAGTGAGCTTTAGCTCAGAGACAAACGGACAGTCTGGAAACTATTACGCTGCTTAGCTGTGATGGATCATGTGGAAGGCATGTCCGCTGCTCTGGGTTTTGTCATCATAAACTCAGACTGTGTGTGTGAGAGCTCAGCCAGCCTTTCCATAAGAGATGCTCTTATCATGACTGTTGCTCAAGCAGTGAGACGCCTGCGTGGAGGAAGTTCAGGTTATTCATACAGCTGCTGCAGAGTTTCTCTTACACAAGCTAACATGCTCTCTATCTGCTCGAGCACGCAGAATCATTTCATGAGGAATGTTTCTATGACCTGTTTCACCTTCACATGGCGTTCAGATATCTTTCATTTTGACGTTTCCACTGAAAGTTTGGATGTTTTTTTTCTCACATTTTAAACATGGATGTGAAGTAAAAAGTTTTTTTTTTTTAATAGTACTCTTTGATTCTGGTTGTTTAGTTGTTGAAACATATTGTGTATATTATTCTTGGTGAGGCCTCCTTTGAAAAAGTGATCACTGATCACAGTGGGACTGGCCTGGTTCATTCAGAGTTACATATAAGAATTAATCACCACCTGTTCACTGTTTCATCTAAATACTCTGAAAAACAGAACTGATGGATCTGAAGGTAAAAGCTTCTCCAGTGATCATTTTGTCTTCACTTTCTGTTTTGTGTCTTTCAGGTCCTCGGCACCCCATCAGAGGACACCTGGCCTGGTGTTAACTCTCTGCCTCACTTCAAACCAGGTGAGTAAAAACCCCCGTCTTCACTCCTCTCTAAACTAAATCATAACGATCCTGGGCTGTCGTAAGAGTTCAGGCTAAAGCGTTAGCATTACGTCCATGTTTGTAGTGTTACTTGTGTTTGAAGTTAGCATTAAAAAAAGAGGACAGGTGAGCAGGCTGGTTCCCTGTCATCAAACCAACCATAAATCAACTTCTTCAGTTTATCAGAGGAGTGTCATAATCATGGACGCTCCCTAACTCACAGATACACAAGCTGCTGGACTGATGCTCCTCGTTCTGTCTGAACATGTACAATGATCAGCATATGAACCTTTTCATCAACACCCAGCTGTCCTAATTCATCCTGTCAAGGTGCTCTGAAAAACTCAAAGCTTACTTTCTTGTATTAAGACATTAGTCTTATTTCCAGAAACCTGAGTATTGTGTCATATTTTCTGTTTCTAGTACATATTTTTCTGTCGTCAAGCATTTGCTTATTACTCTGTGACGGTCACATGCTTAAACTGAACAAGCAACTGTTACGTATGTCTGTAAGATCCTGATTGGTCAGTACCCCAAATTAATTAATTTTGTTTTTTGCTTCTTGACACCAAACCCCAGGAGTCAGACCTGCCTGTTGACACTGTGACAAAAACTTTATATTAATACTCAAAATACCACGTACATATTTGTAGCACTAAGTATTTTGAAATTTGGCTAAAGAGAGCGTAAAAGTTTAGATTCCTTCAATTGATAAACCATGACCATTAAAAAAAAAACGAAAAGAAAAAGAGAGGAGAAAGGGCGTGCAGGGAAAATGCTCTGCAAAAAACTGAAATTTGAGAATAATGTCTCAGTACTAGAAATTGATTGACTGAATCTATTCCAACATCGTTCTTGTCTTTTAAAAACTTGAAATAAGATTTTTTTTTTTTGGGGGGGGGGGGGGGGGGGGTGACAGGTGAGTCTGGCTCATATTAAGTCTGATTATACATTTTTAATGAAAATAAGATAAGAACTTGCTTGGATTTTAAATTTTACAGTGTGAGCTTTCATAGATCAAAATAAGAAAAAAAAAATAAAGAATGTAAAGTTAAACTATCCTCCAAATAATAAAAAAACATAAAGACACCCAGGAGAATAAATGTAAAATTAACATGTTTTCATTTGAAAGTAAATATATTTAAAAATAGACAAATTAAACTGACCCTGAGCTTCTGTACACAGCAAATTATTTAACACAGACTATGATTTAAATTCTAACATTCAGACATGTTAGATATCTGAACTTTTTTTATAATCTTTGAGTTTATAACAAACCTTTAGTTGAACATGAATATGCCTTTTTTGTTTATTGGTTAAAATGCAAAGTCAAATTGGTTCTTTCACCAAAAGTCTCATCAAAATAAATCTTCAGTAAGCTCCTCAAGTTGCAACTGAATGAATTCGACATGCATCAGAATCAGAAATACTTTATTAATCCCAGGAGTGAAATTTGCATACAGTAGTAGACACTTTACATACAGAAGTGCAGCAGGTGGAAGTAAGATGGAATAAATAAAAAAAAATAAGTTATGAGATAAGCAATAAAAATAAGCAGTAAAATAAGTTAGAAGTACTAAAGCAAGTTAGAGAGAAACTATTTACATTATGAGTAGAACAAGAAGGACCATGTTAAACAGATATTGCACCTTATGAACAGTTTTAAACAGATATACCACATGAACCAAACCAGCTCCTCTTACAGCTATAAGGCCCATTTTCATGGGCAGCAATATTACAAAAAATACATATTTTTGGTACAAACACACTTTACTAAAAACAGAAACTAAATCATTATTCATCCTTCTCAAATACTGAAGCATATTTTTTTGAACTTAAGCTAAGATAATTTAAAAAAGCTAGTATTTTTATTGTCCCTGGGCATACATGTGCTTAAATTAAGGATGAAATAAGACTTTTTTGCTTATACTCAGTATATGTCACTCGGTATTGAGCTTCAGGAAGTTTGTTTGAACATGATCTTCTTGTTTTAGGAAAACATCTGCCAGACAGATAATTAGACCACTTTTAGGAAATTTCCTCATTAAATTTGGTGTGTTTGTCTGGTGTTTTGGCTCCTCTAGCAGAGCTGTTACTGTCTACAGTCTGTTACTCTGACCTTCATGCCTCCTCAGTTTAATAAGAAACAGTAAGCTTCATGCCAACAGGTTTTACACACCTGAGCAGATCCATGATGACTTCAAACTGACCCTGAGCCCAGACTCTGTTCATAAACAGGAACTATGACTGTTTCATCAGACACTGTTTATGAAGTCAGTTAAGTTCAGTCACTCAACAACCACAGACAAAGGGACAGCCTCCATAAACCCACCGTCCTCCTGAATGCAGCAGCAGGAGCAGCAGGAGCAGGAGCAGCAGGAGCAGGGGTGGGACTCGGGGTGGCAGCTCTGCCAGGGCAGCCGTGCCCTCTGGGAGCTCATTAGGGCTTTTTAGGGGGAGCATGAATGGTGGGACTGCACATTAGTGTTGGCTCACAGAGGGACCAGGAGCTGGAGTGGAGGAGAGGGAACGTCCAAAGACGGACATGAAGAGGGTCAGAGTGATGGTGTGGGGGCGGCGAGGCATGGGACCCAGCCCCCCATCTCCAGTGGCCAATTAGAGACCAACTGGGGTGACTGTCACAGTCACAGTCACAGTCACACACAGACACACACACACACACACACACACACACAGGGCAGCCTTGCCTGAGTCCATCCTGGGACCACTCCGAGTGTGTTCAGAAAGTATCAGAGCAACAGAAATCAAATAACCAGTGAGCTTTAATGATGTGGGCTGGTGGTGTTAACACACAGAGAGGATTGTGATATTTAGAGGAGGCAGTGCTTACCTTCTTTTTCTGTAGCAGTCATCACATCTCTGGAAAACAGTGTGTGCAAAATGCACCTGCATGTGTAGAAGGATGTGTGTGTATTCATGTGAGTGAATTTTAATTAAGGTCTATTCAAATGTTTTTCAAGTCAGTGTCAGAAAAACTTGAATCCAAACCCAGGAAAAACATCTGCTTACAAAAAGTCCTTCTGCTGAGTAGAAGTGGAACAGTTTCACAGAATTAAGAGAGAATACAAAATGAAAACGTACATACAGACACAACTTAATTTAAAGAACAACTAAATTTGTTTTCATGTGTTTTTGTTTCAAATATTTTTATGAAGGTTTTAAGATTTACATATTAACTGCATTTACCTGGTCATATACATGCATAATTATTAAAAAAACTTATTTTGTTATGAGCAGACATGCAAACATGTCCAAAGTAATATTTTAAATCAAGTTGATAGGAAAAAAAAAAACTTCACATAGAAATCTATGACAAAAATTTCCCAGGAATATTTAACAAAATTCATTGAAGTTTGCGGCAACAAAACCTTAAAAATTACCAATATTCATGAGCTAAAATTTCAATGAAAATTTTCAGGAAACTTTCCTAAAATTTACCAGAAATTTTCCAACCCTTTGGAACCGTATTAATTTATAAACTTACCAAGCTGGTCTTGCAAAATACCAGTGAAATAACTACACACCACACCTTTGATAAAACATATAGGACATTCTGTATAAATATATACACTCACCGTCCACTTTATTAGGCACACCTGTCCAACTGCTCGTTAACACAAATTTCTAATCAGCCAATCACATGGCAGCAACTCAGTGCATTTAGGCATGTAGACATGGTCAAGACGATCTGCTGCAGTTCAAACTGAGCATCAGAATGAGGAAGAAAGGTGATTTAAGTGACTTTGAACATGGCCTGGTTGTTGGTGCCAGACGGGCTGGTCTGAGTATTTCAGAAACTGCTGATCTACTGGGATTTTCACACACAACCATCTCCCGGGTTTACAGAGAACGGTCCGAAAAAGAGAAAATATCCAGTGAGCAGCAGTTCTGTGGGTGAAAATGCCTTGTTGATGCCAGTGGTCAGAGGAGAATGGCCAGACTGGTTCAAGCTGATAGAAAGACAACAGTAGCTCAAATAACCACTCGTTACAACCGAGGTCTGCAGAAGAGCATCTCTGAACGCACAACACGTCGAACCTTGAGGCAGATGGGCTACAGCAGCAGAAGACCACACTGGGTGCCACTCCTGTCAGCTAAGAACAGGAAACTGAGGCCACAATTCACACAGGCTTACCAAAATTGGACAATAGAAGATTGGAAACACGTTGTCTGGTCTGATGAGTCTGGATTTCTGCTGCCAGTTGGATGGTAGGGTCAGAATTTGGTGTCAACAACATGAAAGCATGGATCCATCCTGCCTTGTATCAACGGTTCAGGCTGGTGGTGGTGGTGTAATGGTGTGGGGGATATTTTCTTGGCACACTTTGGGCCCCTTAGTACCAACTGAGCTTTGTTTCAACACCACAGCCTACCTGAGTATTGTTGCTGACCATGTCCATCCCTTTATGAGCACAGTGTACCCATCTTCTGATGGCTACTTCCAGCAGGATAACGCTCCATGTCATAAAGCTGGAATCATCTCAGACTGGTTTCTTGAACATGACAATGAGTTCACTGGACTCAAATGGCCTCCACAGTCACCAGATCTCAATCCAATAGAGCACCTTTGGGATGTGGAGGAACGGGAGATTCACATCATGGATGTGCAGCTGACAAATCTGCAGCAACTGTGTGATGCTATCATGTCAATATGGACCAAACTCTCTGAGAAATGTTTCCAGTGTAGATATAGATAGATAGGTAGATGTACAGATAGACAGATAGTCAGATAAACATTCATTCATTTATCTTCTATACCACTTGTCCTATTCAGGGTCGCAGGTGTCTGAGCCTATCCCAGCTGGCTTAGGGTGAGAGGCACTGGTCTCCAGCCAATCACAGGGCTGACACACAGAGACAGACAACCTTTCACACTCACACCTACGGGCAGTTTAGAATCACCAATTGACCGCGTGGAAGGAAGCCGGAGTACTCAGAGAGAACCCACACATGCTCGGGGAGAACATGCAAACTCCACACAGAAAGGCACAACATGCCCGAACCGGGATATGAACCGGCGACCTTCTTGCTGTGAAGCAACAGCGTTTTTATAACCATAATTTACCTGAAAGTGTTTTCAGCACTTTAATGTTTTTAAACAGTCTTGCTGCCTGTTTTATGGACATGTAGGGTTTTTGTTATTTTTATTATTATTAACCCATTACTGGGTTTAAACTGTGGTTATCAGCAGACGTTTAAGCCTTGAATTATGTCCCATGTGTTCTGGTTCATCACAGTTTTTTGATTTTACCTTAAATTTCTGCGTCTTTTACTTTGACTGAATCTTATGACAGAGCTTAGAAACAGAGGGAATGCTGTTTTTCAGAGAGATGTAAGTTTCTGCTGCAGCCTGTGTTTTCAGCAGCAGGTGGCAGCGTTGTGTCAGTGTGGAGATCGACCCTGTAGTGGGGGATGAGTTTCCACAGCAGCACTGAGCCCCTCTGAGCTGACTGTCCTCTGCACACATTTCCAGAACACAGAGACTGTTTCTCTTCTGCTCCTGATTCATCACACTCACTCCATCCTCTAACAAACAGAATACATTTCCACACTAGTTTAAAATCTCTGTCATAGCAGAACATATTTCAGAGTTTGGATTCCAGACAGGACTGTGTGGTCTGACCTCAGAGCAGAGACGCCACTTCTTTTTTTCAAATTTTTGTGGTTCTGAAAAAGTTCTCAGATACCTCCTCAGATCCAGTCATGTCTCCGGTTAACTGGCTGCTCACTCACGGCTCTTTAAGGTCAATTTTAAACACTTCATTCTGAAAGAAAACGACTTTTAGCTTTTCTGTTACAAAGAGTTTTTCTTTGATATATTTCTTTGGAATTAGATTATTAATGGATGCTTTAATTTCAGAAGGATTTAGCAGTTTTGATTTTTCTATAATTGAAAAACATCAGTGATCAGCTAACTTCATCTCTGTTTGTATCAAGTCCACCTTTGAAAGAATGTTAATGTGTATGTTAACAGTATAAACTCACACAGAGCCTGCAGTGACGTATCAGTGGAGCCTTTACATTCTCAGAAACATGTCCAAGATTGAAGAAACAAAGAATACCTCCTATGTGTAGAATTTGATCAGGATCAAATCCAGATCCTAATCAAATCCAGATCCTGATCCTGCCATAAAAACCTGCTGACATATTTGTCCCATATCGCCCCCTAATGGAGAACATGTTCGTTGGTCTGAAGCAGAGTTTGATGATGTTTACACAGCAGGTAACACTGCAGAAAACAGACCACTGATTATCTGGGATGAAGAGACACCTGAGGGACAGGTGAGACACCTGAGACACCTGAGGGACAGGTGAGACAGCTGAGGGACAGATGAGACAGCTGAGAGACAGGTGAGCTTTGATTCCATCATTCTATGATGATGGAACGAGGAGGAGGAGTCTTTCAGAGACTGATTTTACAGAAACCTGTCAGAGAAAGAGCTCACACACACAGAGCATTCATGTGTTACTGTCAGCTTAATATATTTGTAATTTTTCATGAAATTAAATGTGGCCATCTTAGAAAAAAGTTTGGGGATGATTGATTGGTCAGACAGCCTAGCCCCCCCTGCCTGCTCTGGAGAAACAAACATTCCTGTTGGGTCGTTCTCTTCACCCTCACAGTGGTTTGTTTCTCAGTATTTTCTCTGACTGAACTTTAGCACACTCACAGTAACAAAATAATGATGTCTTAGAGAGCAGAAAAGTGGACTTGTCATCAAATAATGTGCGCGTCCTCTCACCTCCACTCTGTTTATGTCTGAGTTCTTCAGCTGGCAGCTTTCACCTCTGGTTTCCAGGAAGCTTTGGCCAGTTCAGACCAGCTCTGGCAACAAACCGGGTAACTGGACCCAGCGTCGGCTAGCTGGCAGGCTGTGAGCTGAAACTGAAAGACCGTTGGGCGGTTGGCTGCTAGGATTAGGCTGGCAGTGTGGGAGGTGGACTAGCTCACTGGGTGGTTGGCTAGCTTGTGTGGTGGCTGGTCGGCTGGCAGCTCAGCCTGACTGTGTGTCCACATGGCAGTTTTGGCTAAGATTAAGACAACACTGCAGAGCTTCACACACTCCCAGCATAATAAACATGGCTGTGGAAATATGGCGAGGCTGTCTCACCAAACCCTCTCCAAATGATGACAATTTAATGCGGCCTGGCTCTGAGCATGAGTACACGCCTCATACAGTAACACTTAAAGGCGTCTCTGGGTGAGCCTCTCTGTAATTAGTCCAACATCAATCAAAAAAAAAAGCAGTGTTCACTGAGATACTATTTCAACTATTCATAATGCTTTGAGTGTCTATTTTTATGTGGCGATTTCATTTTCAGTTTTTAAGATTATCTTTGGGGCTTTTAGACTTTTTTTGATCTGACAAACCAACATGGGACAAATCCTGCTACCGCTGTTCATGGGGCGCCTACTACCTACTGAGCCCTATTGATGCCCCAGAAACCAGAATTTTAAGATTTACTGATCACGTTAAAGCTCCTGTGAGTTGAACTGGCTATAAAACAGACTGGATTTATTTCTAATTCATCTTTATAACTCACAAAACCAAACAAGCAACAACAACACTGCCTGTCTCTAAAAAACAGTCTTTTTTATCTTTACAGCAAAGACTCAAAATAGGTGAGACATTTGATTGTGAGAAGAAGACAGGATGAAATTGTTTTGGTGCTAAACTTAAGCCAAAGAAGTGCTGAACTGATCAGAAAAGAGATTAGGCACTCTGCTTCAGCCAGAGGGGGCGCCAAAATGGAAACAAACCAAAACCGAAACCTCAAATCCAAAAATATGAAGCCTATACAGAAGTGCAGTTCTAAACACGTTTACAGTCTGCTTCAAAAGTAAATCAATACATAAATTTTTGGGACTGAGGACCCCATTTATTCTCTGTACAAACTGAATAGGTTTCTTTTTTTCCATAACCTGTCATGTTTGAAGTCATTAAACTGATGACTTTTGCCCATATAAGGTCATGTCTGACTTGACTGACAGGCGTTCACCCTGTAGCTGTCTGCAAAGACACTAAAGATCTGCATCTTCACCTCATCCTAGCACAAACAAAGATGGGTAAAGTCAGGCTTTTCAATATGTCATCCACCGAAATCAGGCTTCAAAACTCTGTATCAGGAACAAATGGGTGACATCACTCACACTGTGTCTATATAAAATATATAATATACAGTCTATGCAAAAACCAAAAGTTCTTCATGTGAGCTTTAGACCTCTCATTTTTTACAACGAATGTCAAACATCCTTCACAGTATTTTGGTTTGTAATGCAGTGCTGCCTGAGGGGTCAAAGTTCACGGGCATTTAATATTGGTTTTCAGCCTTGCTGCTTACGTGCAGAGATTTCTCCAGATCTTTTGATGATATTATGGACTGTAGATGATAAAATACATCAATTCGTTGACATTGTACATTAAGAAACATTACTCTTAAACGGTTGGACTATTTGCTCACGCAGTTGTCCGCAAAGTGGTGAACCTCTCCCCATTCTTGCTTGTGAACGACAGTCTTTCAGCGATGCTCCTTTTATACCCAATCATGACACTCGCCTGTTTCCAATGAACCTGTTCACCTGTGGAATGTTCCAAACAGGTGTTTTTGGAGCATTCCTCAACTTTCTCAGTCTTTTGTTGACCCTGTCCCAGCTTTTTAGAAATGTGTTACAGCCATCAAATTCAAAATGAGTGAATATTTGCAAAAAACAATAAAGTTTATCAGTTCGAACAGTAAACATCTTGTCTTTGTTGTGTTTTCAGTAGAATATGGGTTAAACAGGATTTACAAATCATTATATTCTGTTTTATTTATATTTTACACAACCTTCCAACTCCATTGGAACTGGTGTTGTATTTCAAGATTTTAAAAGTCAAAAATGGCACCTGAAATGCTTAAAAAATCAGCCAATGGGAAAAGAAAAAGTTCCTTGTCAAGTTTCTTTAAATGAGTATAATGTCCCTTTGTTGTGCTTGATATTAAGTTGTACAAATTCACACCAGCTTATCGATTATTTCTACTGCTGATATAGAATAGAGAATAGAACATACTTCATTACTCCCAAAAAGGGAAATTCAGAGGTTACGGCAGCAAACAAAGTGTAAGGTGCAAAAATTCCAAGAATAAATAAGTGGTAAAATATAGTAAATGTCAGCTAAAAAAAAATGTCCATCAGTGGCAACAACTTGGCCATAATTCTCCTATTAGCTACTACCTCCAAGGGGTCCACAGGATCCGCAGGGTCCACAGGATCCAGGACTGAGCTGGTCTTCTCCTCCAGTCTGTTCAGTCTCCTTCTCCTGTATCCTGTGCGCTCACAGCAGATGAAATCCTGAATTGCGGTGTTGGTGTCTAGTCTTAGCTCCGTGAGACGTCTCTGTGAACAGCGACTACTCAGCCAGTATTCCCTCTGGTGCTGGATTAGCACAGCTAGCTCGTCCATCTTATTGTAGATCTTACATTCTCCACATCGATGGATGGAAGGACAGGTTGATGTCTCCTCTTAGCTCAAACCGCAGTACCAGCACTTCGTCCTTGCCTCTTCCTCAGTTTGCAGGCAACTTTGGACTGGTTAGCATTGGCATGCTGCAGGCTGCTAACAGCTGATACTCATGTGAAAACAATGAGACCATGATTTCACATAGGATCTCCAGACAAACAGGAACAGAAAAGGTTAAGAACACCACTGCAAACACAACCAGTTTGGTGTCAGTTGCAAACAAACGGCAGGCTCCAAGTATAAAAATAACTGAAAAGATAAGAAAACAAAAGAACAAAGAGGAGAGAACTGCTGCAACAAGCTGCCATTCCAGAGGGGCTTCAATAATATATATTATTAATTATAATATTACAATATTGGAATAGACTACATGTGATTTAAGTTGTTGGAAGTTGTTTGACAATATTTCTTTATCATGTTGTTTATGTATTTATGTATGTATGTATGTATGTATGTATGTATGTATGTATGTATGTATGTATGTATGTATGTATTTATTTATTTATTTATTTATTTATTTATTTATTTATTTAATTATTGCTAAATTGGCTACCAGTGGCTCCAAATGAATAAATCTGTTTTGTTTTTTGTTTTTTTGTTTTTTTTTAATTGTAGAAATTTGAATTCATGTGCATATATTTCATCTATCTTTTAATCCGTATTATGAATAATTAGGCTTAATGTGACAAATTTGAATTATTCCTGATTTTATTTCTGTTGTATGTGTGCAAGTTAGAAATCAACACTTAATTTAGCATCTGCTTAAAACACAAATCCTTTATTTCAGGAACTGACCAATCAGAATCCAGTGTAATGAACATGCTTGATAGATGCGAGTATGCTTCCAACACAGACTAGTAAGCACATAGTTGAAGATGATTATTGAGAATAAAGAATGTGAGTGACAGCAGCATATGAAAAACATTTTTTCTAAAGTGGAACATTTAGTTTCCTACAAGCTCTTGTTTCAGGTAATGGTCTGATTCCCTGTGTAGTTCATTAAAGTAGCCTGGGTGTTTTTGGTTTGGTTGCTGGCAGTTGAATGTATCATTTCTGTTTCAGGTAAGTCATCATGGTATGTCTGTGGGAGGAAACAAATATCAATCCTGATTCTTTGCTCGTTGTTTTCTTGCCGCCATGATGGAGGGATTCATGATTGGCTATATGGATTCATGTTGGGTGTTGGATGTATATATTTGTATATATATGTATATGTGTATTTTTATATGTATATATGTATCTATGCATATATGTATATCCTTAAAATGAGGAGCTTTGTGCTCTATTGTAAAGTGTCTTGAGATAACACTTGTTATGAATTGGCGCTATACAAATAAAGATTGACTGATTGATTGATTGACTTAATGGTTATGTGTTTGTCTCTCTGCAGACCGCTTTACGGTGTACAGCGCCAAGAAGCTCCGACAAGCGTGGAATAAGTGAGTAAACAGTTTCATTTTCATCTGTGTGTTTGAGGGTGTGTGTTACTCTCTGTTGACCTGTGAGATTAGTGTGATTGATTTGTACCTGACAAACAGTCATGTCCTCCAGCCTCCACCTGTCCTGTAATTCTGCTCTGAAACTTTTGTCACAGCTGGCAGGAAAAGGCCACGGTCACATGGTCAGGGTTCCCCCGTTGATGTGTGCCACAGTTTGCTCCAGGCACACATCTGCAGGAGACCACGCCGAGAGCAGAGGGGTTTACCTTAAGGGACCTAAGAGCAGCTCTGGGACTCTGATCTGTGAAAATCTTCAGCTGTTATGAGCTGGGATCACAACATAATAATATCCTAATTTGTAATGATTTATAATTGTTATAAAGATACTTCCTCTGCATGAAGAAAGTATAAAGCAGGGCCCGACCGATAGGGATTATTTGAAGCTGAGAACGATTCTGATATTTGTCAGAAAAAAATCCAATGACTGATTGATTGGCCAATTAGTTTTAAAAACATTTAATGAATAAAATAACTGCTTTTTTGGTCCCTTTTACAACAAAAATATAAATTACAGGCAGAACATTTGACTGTTTCACAATACTTTGTCCATTAGTGTTTGGTCAACTTACAACAAAGAGGAATTTCCAAGTACAAAAAATGCCAAAAGAATTGAACCATAATACTCATTGCAGTATTTTGCGTTGTTTGGAGCCTCGAGCTTGCCGTAGTTGTGCTGAAGTCAGTCATGAGCCTGCAGTAACTTTTCTTTTCTCTTCCTGTTTGAAAACATTTGCCTGTTTGTATTTTGACATTTAGAGTTTTCAGTGTTGTTTGCAAATAGTAACTGTGATCTGTTTCTGTGATGAAAGATGAAATTCTGTTTGAAAAACAAAGTTGTATTGATGTATGCTAACTATTAGCATATCAATGCAATTTCTCATATACGTTAGCATCAAGCTAGTGGTATGTTTTCAATATGATTTTTGCTCCATTGGGGGATGTTTAGGAGAAATGTACATTTCTTTGTGTTAAATTTTTCAGACAGGGAGTTGCTTAAGCTAGGTTAGCACAACTTTAGCAATGCAACATAGCCTAAATGAAAAGCATGACCAACGCAACGAAGCACATGTCATGACACATGGCAAAGAGAGTGACACTGAAACTGGAGACATGCTGAGTCATTGTTACGTTGTCATAATGTTACCAGTGTGTTAGTGAGAGGACAGCAGTGGGTACTGAGGATTGAATGGATTCAGAGCTCCATCTAGTGGACAAACAGCTCAAGGACATCATTGTGTGCCACTATGGCGTTCAACAGCAATTACTGTTTTATAAGAAATCAAGAATATTGACATTTAATTGGCCAATGGGTGACTACTTTGAAAAGCGCTACAATCGGCTGATAAAATCGGCCCTGAAAGTAAAAAATATTTATCTCAAATTTCTGATAATCCTGTGGCAAAATGTTCTTCTCCATGTGAACTAGAATCTTCCTAAGATTGGGGTTTAATTGATCCATTGAAAAAAACTACTCTTTGATGTAACTAATGGAGTTATTTCTGATTCGATCATAATAGTTGAGCTTTCATCCTGTTCAAATTTCTTTTATACAGCAGTAAAAAAAACTGCTTTTAGAGAGTCAGCTAGCATGCTAAGCTAAAGTTTATTTCTACCAGCTCTGAGAAACTGTGTTTGCAAATATTTCAAATACACTCCAGCGGAGTCATATGAGTTGAGGCTGGCTCTGTGTCCCCTCCCTGTCCCCTCCCTGTCCCCTGGCCTTGCTCCAGTCCAGGAGGAAATAAAAATGTGAAGAAAGAAAATGAGGAGGAATGTTAATGACTGTCACTTCCTCTCTGTGGCCTTTTATCGTAGTCCAGGGAACGATGAATTTGATATGAACTCATACACTCGCTTTGTCTCTGCTCGGAGAGTTGGCTCACCCTCTCTCGCTCTCTGGTTCCTGCACACAGTCAGACGTTTTTTTTTTCTCTCTCCTCTGTTTTTCTTCCTGCAGCTGTAAAAATGTGAACGATTGATGTACGGTAAATCGGTCAGGGACTGTAGTTTTTACATTCTTTGATGTGGATGATGATATAACTACATTTCTGTAACTGGATGGAAAAGACAGTGAAGTTTTTCGGGTTTATAGACGTATCAGATTTATGAATTTACCAGCTTCACCAAGGAAACATGCTGTTCAGCCTTTTTCATGTAAAACTATCTCATGTTCACTGATTTCTGTTTGTAGCTGGAAGTGGAACAGAAACTATGGGATGAAGACTATTTAAAAAAACAATTTTTCTTTGAAAATGTTGTGAGACACACACACAGACACACAGACACACAGACACACACACACACACACACACACACACACACACACACACACACACACATATATATATATATATATATATATATATATATATATATATATACATATATATATATATATATATATATATATATATATATATATATATATACATATATATATATATATGGTGGGTGTAAAAGATCAGAGAATCTTCTGCCTGACTCTTTCCTAAATGAAGGGATCATAATTTCATTTTTTATTATTATTATTATTATTATTATTATTATTATTATTATTATTATTATTATTATTATTATTATTATTTGAGATAATTTGTGTTTGCATCCTGACTCCTGGTCTCATCAGAATTACATCATTAAAGGAGTGATGTGTGTTTTTTTTAAAACACACACATGAAATGCACACAGAGGTAACTCATTACATTTACTCTAGTTACTGTAATGGAGTAGCTTTTATGGGCGGCTTTTAGATTCCCTACTTTTACTTGTACTGAAATAATTTCATTTAAATTTCTTTTTTTTTTTTCTTTTTTGCTGCCACACCAGAAAAAAAGAAATATTTTCATGTTTTTACGTGATTCTGAATTATGATATTATTACTTGGTTAGTTTTTGTGGTGTTAAACTGGTTCAGCTGAGTTCTTAGCTGGATGGTAAAGTCCCAGCGGGGGGTCTGGTCTGGTCTGGTCTGGTCTGGTCTAGTCTGGTCTGTGTTTACATGCAGTAAAGAGAATCAGACTTCTGTCTGAGAACGTCTCCCTCTGCTTCAATAGGTGGCGCTGTGTCCTTTATTGATGAGTGAAGCTGTGTGTGTATCAAACTGGTTTCAGTTCACCTGAAGAGAAAACAACATTCTAACCATGATGGCTGAGATGGATGCAGCTGCAGCTCTTCATGTTTTTATTCATGTATGTGTCATGGTGTGTGTTTGTTGTGTTGGAGCCTCAGACTGTATGAGCACAGTGACCCTATTTATCATGGTCACCTACTTCCTCCTCCAGCTGAACGCTGAGGATTACTGAGACCTGCAGAGTCCAACAGCAGCCTTATAGCATCTGCATTATCTAGGTGTGTCGATCGAGCTCTGCTCAGTCTGTTCTCAGTCTGACTAACATGTTTACATGCATTTAAATAGTCTGATCTCACGCTGACTGAGCTCATAGTCTGATTTCTGAAGCTGCATGTAAACATACTGTCACCAACTTGGTGACTTTGTCGCTATTTATTTTTACTTTTCAAACCCCTGTAGCAACTCCTTTTCAAAAAAATGACTATAGTGACAAATCTAGAGACTTTCCTGGAGTTTGTAGGTGGACTTGTTTTCTGGACTTTTCAGTTACAGACAGAAGTTTCATTTTTGGTAACTTAATCATTTGTCCACATTGAAGAATCATGAAAGGAGTGTTTTTTTCCTCATTAGAAAACTTGATTGTTAATTCTTTCAGCTGATGTGCCCATATTAAGCTTAAAGTTAAATCTCTGGTGCCTCTCATTTGGACGGAGTCTCTGTGATGTCACCCATTTGTTTCTGATAAGGACTTTTGAACTCTGTCATCCGAGGGGGTGATATTGAAATCATTGGACTCAACATAGCTTTGTTTTAGTTTGAATGGAGTAAAGACGTGGATCGTTAGCGTCTTTACAGACAGCTACAGTGTGACCACCTGTCAGTCAAGTCAGGCAAGTCAGGCATGACCTTGTATGGGTAAAACTGATCAGTTTAATAACTCTGAAAATAATGAGTGAAAAAAAATCATCCCAGGTAGAGTGTGTTCTGATAGAGAAATTAGGTAGCCAAACAGTTTCCAACCAGGCTGTCAACACATTTGTCTTTGCTTTAAAGATTAGCTTTTTGAATGGGTGTGTATGCAGTTTGTGGTGTTTCTGCAGACAGCCTCTAGTGGAAGCTTGATGAACTGCAGACCCCTGTGGTCCAGCTCATTCAGAACAATTTTTCAGAAAACCAGGGTTGAAACGGCACATTTTCTTAATTTAACTCATGTTTGATGACAGTTGCGTAGCTCAGTAACTCTTGTAACTGCGTGCTGAGGCCTGTTTGTTCATGCTCGGTTCCGGGATGCCCTCTGACACCCTCATCCTCACATGAGTCAAACATGGTGAAAGCTCCTCATGAGGTGTCTGCAGACAGAAACACAGAGGCGTCCTGCCAAAGCAGCTCCTGCTATCTCCTTAAACAAACAGAGCAGTCTGTTTCTCTCTGCTGTGGAAGGGGACAATACAGACAGGTGCTCTCCTCCATCACGCCTTTCCCGCCCTCTTGGTGTCGTTCTCTGATAGCCGTGAAAAAGCAAACACCATGCACCACTGCAGAAGGAATGCTCCTCTTTGCTGTAAATTTGTCATCACCTGCAGCTGTCTGATAGCTGCAGAAGATACTATCCATCTTCCTGCAGATTTACTCACTCTGCCGTGATGACAGCGATAGCAGGAAGGAATGTGCGCCCACTCTACATCAACACTTGTGAAAGGCTGGTGCTCTCATATCCAGGTGATCTTTTCAAATCTACCTGATTGTGTCCATGCATGGAGAGCAGTCATAGAGCCAAGCTGGAATCAAGCTACAGTCACATCCTGTTTACCAGATGGGAATTATCTTTCAGCTTTCATGTGTGGACAGAAGAAGGAGAGTCCCCCTGTCGGATCAAATCTTCTTTCTCCTTCATCCTGATGCTCAGTTTGCACTTCAGCAGCTCGTCTTCACCATGTCTTCATGAATAGATGCTGTAGAGCTGCTGCCATGTGATTGGCCAATCAGACATCTGTGTTAATGAGTGGTTGAACAGGTTGAACAGGCGGTGAGTGTAAGTTCAGCACTTACCCGTGATGCCCATAACCAGTTAAAACATTAACTGGGGGGTCGTTTCTGGGGACTTTGACACAAAGCCTTGTTTGTGTCTAAACCCTGCAGCAGACCTTCAGTGAGTTTCAGCCGAATGAAGAGCTCCTGATGGACTTCATCTTTATCCTCCCTCTATCTCTGCTGATAAGTCCAGATCCTCACTTGTGCTTGATGGTGGATCCAACCATGAGGAGTCTGCAGAACAGGCCAGGATGAGAGGCAGTTTGAGCAGTGTGAGCGGCACGCCGACGAGCTGCACTCAATGACATCATCCTTACTTAATGAAGGGGATGAATTTGTTGCCCCTCGTTTATTTTCAACTACTTTTACCTCTCAGCACCATGAGGTAGAACTGGTTAAGGAGCTCAATGACTCCCAGTACCAAGGCTTAGACACACACACACACACACACACACACACACACACACACACACACACACACACACACACACAGTCAGCACTCTTTGTCTCTCCTGGTGACCCAGCCACCACTTGCGAGCTTAGGTCAAAAGAGAAAGGTGTCAGTGGGAGTGTGTGCTCGTCTGCATCTCTGTGTGTCTCAGAAGCCTTTTTTACTCTGGAGTCAGCAAACCTTCAGCATAATTAAAGGGCTTGTGTGTGTGTCGTTTTTGTCAGCAGTTCTGTGTGATGGAGAAAAATTGAGTTTCTTTTCTGAGGAGGGCGTGAAAGGTGTGAGGTGAAATTTTGGATTCTGACTGTTTGTTTCCTGTAAAAACATCTCTGCATGTGATCTGATGTGTGTGTGTGTGTGTGTGTGTGTTTCTCAGGTTGGGCTACGTGGACCATGCTGAGGAGCTGGCCTCCAGGTTCCTCCAGTGCTTCCCAAAGAACCGGCTGTCAGCTCAGGCAGCGCTGAACCACGAATACTTCAGCAACCTTCCTCCACGGCTCTGGGAGCTGCAGGACAGTACGTAACACAACATCTCTTTAATCAAACACTGTTATCCCTGAGGCTCTGACACCGTCCACTCTCTGAAGGCATCAAACGTGCTGCTTGTGGGGGGGGGGGTGTCTTTGAACTGGGACACTTCATACAAAGAATTTAAAAGTGTCTTTGTTGATTCTCTCATCAAGCAGCAGCAAAACCAGTAATGACCACAAATTATCTGGAAAAAAAAAAAGGGCCATCCAAGGTGCAGTGAAAGTCTGATCTAAACTCTGTGGTGACTAAGACTCAGTTTGAAGACCGGGGACAATACCTAAGACCTGGTGACTCTACTGCAACACGTCTTTTCAGAGACATTTTTCAAGACTTTGAAAAACCGGTCATTAGGGCTGCCAAGATTAGTCGACTAGTCACAATGACATCATCGATCAAATTCGTCGGCGACTTATTTAATAATCGACGTTGTCGTTTTAATTTTTTTTAAACTTTATTTTTCCCTCAAAACTGCCGCTGTACTTTCACCTGTCTCGTCTGCCGTTCTGTCCTTGACGCATACGCGCAGAAGTGGTTACCAGGGTAACCTGTGATGTCACTGGAAAAGTTATGCCCAACAGTATCATGACTAGCCGGCAGCAGAGCTCGAAAGTTTGGGAGCATTTTTCCAAAATAAAGGAGAAAAGTGTGCAATGCAAAATCTGCAAAGCAGAAATGTCCTTCCATGACAGAACGACGGCGATGAACGAGCATCTGAAAAGACAGCACGCCGTGGCTGATTTATTTTCTGACGAAGAATGACAATCTCGGTAAGCTAATTGGCTAGTTAGCTGCTAACATTAACGTCAACAGGGAGCTACCTACTTAATAGCGATGTCATGTTTGAATAGAAAATTGGTACATTAAAAAAATGTCAGAAATGCTGCTACAAGCTGCAAAGTTCATTAAAAGCTGAATGAACTATGATATTAACTGTCTTCATTTTTAGTTAGCACATACCTTAAACACTTGAAGCTGGAAGCTAATGATGTTAGCTGTATGCTGGTGCAATAAGCTGCAATTTATGTATGATCCGAATAGTCGACTAATCACAAAAAATAATCGGTGACTAGTCGATTATCAGAATAATCGTATGTGACAGCCCTACCGGTCATGCACTTGGAGACTTCTCAGAAGCTGATTGAGAGTTGGTGGAGAAACAATGTTGAAAAGAAGCACACGTCATCTTTTCAGGTTGAAACTATCTAAACACTGAGGTCTATTTTTGCCTTTCTAAAATTATCTTTCCTGAGACAGAAATACGGCCTCTCTTTGTTTCTCTTTGTCTCGCTCTCTTTTCCATTTATATCTAAATCTCTCTTCTTTGAGCCTCCTCAGCTCAGATAGATCTCACAGTATCATCTGTTCTCATATAGGTCAGAGTGAGCTGACAGGTACAGATGTTTTCTTTATATGCTAACACTACTGGCCACAGAAACGTGCTGACTTTGACAACAACAACCTTATTCTCAACAACAACCTTATTCTTAATAATAATTATATTCATTAATAATAACTTATTAATAATAGGAGCTTAAAATTTTAAAGTGTCTTCAAACCAATAAACCCATTAACCTTCCTCCCAAAATGCCAGAAACACCAGTAAAGGCAGACTCAAGCTGAACCAGGCGCTCTTCTTGAACCCTCTGGAGTTCATGCAGCAGTTTGGTTTCTCTGTAAAGGTCACACTCTGAAATCTTAACCTCAGCAGTAAATGTAGCAACACATGGAAGGATGATGGTATAAAATCAAAATTTAAATAAGGGTACAGGATGTCTCTGGACAGACCACAGATGGACCCAGCTGGTCAAATGAGGTGTTGGTCAAAAGGACTACGATGTTGATTCAAACTCAACTCAAAACAGCCCACAGGCAGCCACTACGATCCAGTGGTTAAGGGGTTAAGATTTTAAAATATTTTATTAACATGGTTTCTCTCTGTTTGTATATGAAAGAGCATTGTAATAAGAAGCCGCTATGAGCATCAGGGCTACAGTACACATTCATGAGATTTCTGCTAAAACAAAGTCATAATTTAACAAGAATAAAGTCAAACATCACCATAAAAAGGTTGCCATGTCACAAGAATAAAGTCATGATTAAACCTGAAGAAAGTCAAGACGGTATGAGAATAAAGTCATGATGTCAGGAATTCTCATGATGAGTCATGATGAGAATAATTCTTTACGTACAGAAAATAAAATCACAGCATTAGTTTGATGGACAGTTGATTCAGTATCCTGATTCTTATGATACTGTGGTATGAGCTGAAAGTAGTTAAAGTCAGGGTTGGTGATCAGATTTAGATAGATACATTTAGTTATTCTGGTTAAAATGATCATTGTGTCCTGATGGAGATCAATGCATGCTGTCTACAGCAGGAGTACACCTGGGAAAACACCAACCAATCCTAGCCTGTGGCAGCCACTTTGTTAAATCAATCAATGCTCATAACCAAGAGGGATCCAAGTACGCTGGAGAACAACAGAAAAACTACCTAAACCCTGATTACTGGTAACGTAGAGCAAACAGAAACCATGTTCTGAGGACCAGTTTGAGTCTGTGGTTTGAATCAGTCACCATCATATGATTGTGAATCAGCAGCGCTCGAATATGTGAGCTGGGGTGTCGTTTTGGAGGAGCTCAGAGTGTGGGAGGGCGGGGACTAAACGGAGTCCTGAGGAGATGCTACAATCAAATTCATGCTAGTTTTCACTTAATACCAACCCTGCCTTTAATATTTTAAATAAATTTGAACTTTTATGTGAAGGTGTTACCCCACATGATGCTCATCTGCCACCGTGAATCAGGTTCCGCTTCAGTTGGTTGTTTTCAGAGAAGCCTCAGATTGCATGCAGACAAGTTTGAGAGTCTTCCACAGTGGAGCAGTTAAAAAGAGGTTTTTAGAGCAAAGCTAGCTGCACCAAGCTTAAAGGAATCAGCTCAAGACATTTTGGTTATTATTTTTAAAACAAACAAACAAAAGCTGTTACCAGGACATCCCTAACTTCATCCAAATAAATGAGGACCACTGGTGTCAAAGGTGTCAACCAGCAGTCAGCCTGAAGCTTCATGGACCATATTTGAATTGATCCCACAGAGCTAGCTTTGTGTGTATGTGTGTATGTGAGATGTGACAGCATATCCACATTATGTGAAAGCCCACAAACACACACATCAACCATCCCCTGAGCTGTGATTCATTAGAGAGGTGTAAAGCATGCTCAGCAGACCTGAATGTGCTGCCGCCACCGCCGCCGCCGCTGACATGGTGGTTATATTAATGGAAGAATTCCACTTTTAATTCCCCCAGATTAAGATTTTTCAGCATTATTAATCCTGTTATCAGCTCGCAGCAGGTTGTCATGCCTGAAAGCGGCGGTCACTGAGAAAGGGAGAAAAGAGAGATGGCTCATCTTGATTTTTCTCATGCTCGCTCGCTCTCTCTCTCTTTTCTCTTTATCTGTTTCCCTCTGATTCTGTCTTTTCTGCACACGCATGTGACACACTGGCAAAGCTGCAGAGCCACAGAGGGACGACTGGCAGTGAATTAAAACAGTTTCCTAAAATGAGGACAGGGATGGATAAACACAGAGTTTCATCTGTGTGTGTGTATGTGTGTGTGTGTGTGTGTGTGTGTAAGAAGGCATGTGTCAAATTATGCAAATGAGAAATCAATGTGAGATTAAAAATACAGCCTAATTACTTCAGTGTTTGGCCACAGCTCCAGCGTTGTTCTTCTTTAATGACAGAGTAGAGCCAATGAGGACAGCACAGTCAAACCACACTACTCTAAAGTCAAACACCAATCACATCCAGACTTCACCAACCACAGGGTGCACCAACCAAGACAAAGACTGACATGTTGTGAAAGTGATGAAGCTCTCAAGTCAGCGTCTTTGTCTTCCTCTGTGGGGATGAGCAGTGTTTTTGAAGGCCAGCTGTGCTCTCTATTGTCATGTGCTTTATGAATTAATCTGAACAATGCTCCCACAGATTACTGGGACAATGGCAGAATTACTCAGACAATAGCTCCCCTGAGCCTGCTCTTGCAGTGTGGATTTGATTGTGACCTTTTTTAATTTGATTTCAGGGAGAATGTGCTGCGTGGGTTCGGCCCCTGAGTGAAGTAAGAGCCCAGGCCTCAGGGACCTGGACTCAAGTAGATTCACATGGGCGGTGAAACAAAAGCAGGTGTTTGATGGAGTGTTTGTGTCTGGTGCTCTTTGCTAAACCCAGGGTTGGTTTTTGTTGTACCAATAAGTTCCATGTGACCACTTAAACTGAACAGCATTTCCACCTTAAATGTAAGCTGCAGATTGTGACAATGGTGGAACTTCTTACATCACCACCTGGCTCCACAGCTGGAACTAGATTTTCTAGGAAGGTTAATGAAGGTGCTTTTTGACCACAGGAACCAGGGTCTTAATAAACTAAAAGTTCCTGGAACTCTTCTTGGTATTCATTAACACATTCAACTGAAAGTGGCCTACAGACTGAGATTTGTGACACTAGAAACTGAATTTGAGTTGTTACATTGAATTTCTCAAAGCTTGATCTGAAATTGAATTTATTTACTTTGAAAGTGTTTTAACCTACTTGAAAATCCAACTCGCTTCATTCCTTGAATTAAAAAATATAAAATTCCATTTCAGCTCGCACAATTCAGATTCAGTTTTACAATTTGACTTCAGTTCAGTGTTTTCCCAACTTCAAAGCAAATAAATTCAGTTTCAAATCATTAAATTCAGATTGTGCTTTTCAAATTCAAAAACAGTTCAGTCTCAGCTGGTGGTCTCCAGTTTGCAGAGTCACGGTGCACTCACTCTTGTCTCCATGTGTCGCTGGACTGATTTGTATGGACTTCATAGGACTCGGGGCCTCAGTGGAAAATCGAGTCACTGATGGTTTTGATAGTTTTTTCATATAGAGGTCACATATTAGGTCACACAAAGTCTGCCGTCTGTATTATAAGCTGTTCTAAACTCCTGAGAGGAGCTTTAAAGTGATGGAAACAACCCAAAGAAAGTCAACTCTGTCTTCAAACTTTGTCCGAGCAAAACTGATGCGAGTGACTTTTTAGGTCCTGACATGAAAACAAGAAGCGAGAGGTGGTCTGAGTTGGAAATTATAAAGATATTTACGGCTTCACGTTTTACACCGATTATCTTTATTTTGATAATGTGGAAGAAAACTTTAAAAAACAAAACAAGTTCAAATACAATAAGTTTTAAAGGTGTAGGCTGAAGCTTTCACTTATTTCACCTGCCCTTTTCAAATCCATGATTCACTCAGCTTCCTTTCAGCTTCCTTTAGATTTACAGAAACAATAAGATAGACACAACTAAATACTAGTTCATCATCCATAGATGCTTTTTCTATCCAAAATCTCAACTACACTACGTGTTCACATCACATTTCTCTACCTTTCAACCGTCACAATAAGTGATAATTAAAAATAAAAACAAACCATGCTGTCACTTCAAACTGTAGTTTATTGAGAATCATAAGTGAAACCATAACACCGTCTTTAGTTTGCCAATCGTTTTTTAAACATGTGCAGTGAATTTATATAACGTCTCCCTCATACTGAAAACCTTCCATCATACCTACTTTAGATTTTTTTTTTCCATTCACTGCAAAATTTTCATCCAACCTCCAAGTAGGCACTTTGTGGTATTTATTTATTCATCAGTGTACTTCTGGAAAATCATGTCCTTGTGCCTCTTTTTTAAAGAGAAATATGTTTTGGCTCTGCACTCAGTCTGCTCCACAGTTTGACTCCTTTAACAGTGATTCAGAAACTCCTTACCCCAAATTACAACTCCCCTCTCCTTCATAAAACATGTTCTGGATGTTTTTCAGTAGCAGACTATTTGTTTAATAAGGAAGCTCTTTGTTTATCACCAAGACAAAAAAAAAGATTGTTTTGGAATTTAAAAAAGAAGTTCTTTGTGTGTTGGTGGAAATCAGCTTTATGAATGATTGTGATTGCTCTTTTCTGCAGGGTGATGCCTCTGTTCAGTCATTTTAAATAAGGAAGAATTTGTCAGTCATACTGAATGTGTCATGTTACAGGCCTGCTGTTTCCTTTCAGTCACTTTGACCTGGGCCTGGCTTTAAAATGTACATTTTTACAAGGAGGGAAGTCCTGGAGGTCAGGGTTTGGATGAGAGGGACTCCTCTGTACGGGTCAGTTTGTTAAAAGCTCTTGACTTAGTAAGTTAGCTTGTTAGTAATGATGTTTTAACCTGCTTATAACTTTCTAACCAGTACAGCACAAGAAGTGCTGCTGCCTCAGGTCTATGTCAGATAGACATCTGTAAATCCTTGGTTCATAACTTGGAGTAAGAACAGGAGCTCAGGACTCATCTGAGAATCCTCTAAAGATGGAATCAACCATAAATCCTTTGGATGGACGGAAGCAAACAAGAACATTCACTATGTCACATTTAGAAATTAATATACCACCAAACTGTATTTTCCCTTCTGGCAAGATTTAAAAACAACTGCAGATAAATATTCAGGTTATTCAGTTTTATGTAACTGTCTCCATTTTTAACAGCTCACTTGGAAATGTTCTCCTGCCTGTCAGCCTGCGTGCTTCTAATCGGCTTGCGTCTTCTCCCCCTGCAGTGTCTTCTATTTTCACCGTACCAAATGTCAAGCTGCAGACGGAGAGCGGGGACAGCATACAGGTGTGTGCACGGAGAAACAGTCATGGGAAGGCATCCTCTGGCAGCAAACACTGACCTGAGGCAGCATCCTGCACATGACTGCCTGACAGGTACGTGCTCATTACCACAAACAGTGTTCTGCAGAGGCAGCAGAGGCAGGATACACTCTACACAAGCAACAAACAAAGACACGCTGAGGCTCACGCAAGGTGAAGGTTTAATGACACATAAACAGGGAGATGGAGCGTGATTACTTCAGGCTCCATTAAAATCAGACTTTTCTCCTAACCATGATGAACGATTTCTAAAACAGCTCTTACAAACATGGAGTCAGCTCTGTCTCTGCTGGTACTGACATTATGTGAGGCAACATCACCTCCAAAGCATCAGGTTTTTTTTTATTTCTTACTCAGAAGGACATGCTAAAATGCTAACAGCATCAGGTTTCAGCTTTCAGCATCAGTCTTTAACAAGCACCTTATAAAACTTTTACAAAATAACAAAAAAAAAAAAAAAAAAAAAACAGGGTGTTTTAACAAAAGTTGAGGGCTGTGTTTTCATTTTGTCACACTCCTGAAAAAAAGAGATTAAAAAAAAGAATCTCCTTCATTGATCCCAAGAGGGAAATTAAAGGTCGTCAGACTGTTAAAACATGCTGCAGTCATGGGTTTGCACACAGAGGAGCGCCTCAGATGGTTGTGGGTTTGATACCTTGTTTGATTTAAACAAACTTTAAATTTACAGCTTCAGAAGTTCATAACAAGGAGGTTGGTTCTTGCTCTCAGTTATCAAAAGAAAAAAGTATTTATGCAACTTCTGAGAAACACTGAAGGATAATAAATTGGTAAATTAACTGATTTGGAGCTGACGCCATGTGTCAAAAACACAGAAACAATCACTGTTAAAACCAACGTTTTCAGCATGTTCTGGTTTTATAAGATCCATCTTTTTAACGTACATTTAGTTTAATCAAAAATTGACCAAATAAATACAAAGATGTCCGCTTTGTTCCTGAGCATCTGTTCAGCATCAACCACCAACGGCTGCCAGCATGCTTTCTGCCTCCACCTTGGCTTCGTCCACCAAAAGTGTCATTTACGGACACAGAATCATTCTGCTGTGACAATGCAGCATCAAAAAAAAAAAGAAACTAAGAAAGAAAGAAAGAGAAAAAACAAACTGAAAAGTATTTTGAAGAAAAAAGTGACTTCAGAGAGGTTTTGGGAAATAACTGCATCTTATGTTTGAAAAGGAAGTAAGAGACAGATTAATGAGTGAAACTGTGAAACTGATGTGTTCTTGTGATGTTAAATATTTTGCATGCGCTGATCTGAAACTCTGTTTTTAGAAGGTGTGATGCAGGACACACACAGGATGATGTTGAAATGGTGTCTCCATGCTGATGTCCAGCAGGGGGCGCTCTATCTGAGGAGTTGAATGAAACGTTCTGCACTGTCTGCACATACAGCAGAGCATCTCTGGTTTTTTATGATCTCTTTTGTGAAGACAGTCACTCTGCAGTCTGAATTTACTTTCAGAAATATGAGATCACTTCCAAATAAATGATGTAAGAGATTTACTCTAAAGACTAACCCCCCCCACAGTCTTCCATTGGACCGCTGAAAGCTCGCCTACTTTTTCAAGTTATTTTAGCCTTTACATTTTTGTCTAGCTGTTATTGCAGAGAGTACATGAAATATAAACAATGTTCTCCTGTTCATTTGTACCAGAACAGAAATACTCAGAAAACAGGAGGTGTTTAGAAACACGGTTTTGTTGTAAGAACAGATGAACCCAGAGTATTCTGGATCATTGGCTCTTCAGTTGATCAAGCAGTCACGTTGACAACTCG
>CM061148.1:32780071-32782571 GCA_030710495.1 Labroides dimidiatus | reverse complement strand
CAACCTCTAGTCCCAACAACAAGTGGGAGACAGCTGCCCTGTCTCTGAGCTTCAACACTTCATCGCTTCTCCAGGCGAGAGAGCCAGGAGAGAGAGAGGAGAGAGAGAGGAGAGAGTAAAGGAGGAGAGAGAGCAGAGCCGGACGCAGCACGCTCACAGTCAGAATACATAACAAAGCATGAAACATTGATTCAATCAGGGAGCAAAAAGCAACATGAAAGAGGGAAAATCAACAGCTCTGTGTCCCAGTCCAAACAAGAATTTAGTCAGTTTGATTTTGAAAGCAGATCTTCAGAGGCATTTAAAGCAGTGTTACAGATCTACACTGAGATAGAATTCACTCCTCCCCACAGGCCCACTGTTCACACTTACTCTACAATTAAACTGATCTGCAAGTGTCCACACAAGTCTTCCTCTTTATTTCTGAACTCTGCAAATGACACTTGTATACAGTCTCAGCAAACTTTCAGAGTTATGCTATTTTTGAAGTTTTGCTCAAGTTTATGTTTTTAATTTTAAATCAATTCTAACAGGTTTCACATTGTGCTAGCTCAAAGTTCAGTTCACACCAATTCAAATGAGCTAGTCAAAGACATCGACAGTCTCTTATCCACTGCTGCTAAACGTTCTGTGTGAACAGGAATAGCCATGCTGAGTGCACAGAGAGTGCAGTGTGTTGGGAAAGTTGCTATTGGATGTCCCAGAAGTTGCTAAAAGTTACTAAATGATGTCATCATGTAATTGGCATAATAATATGTTTGCATATAATTGTTGTTGACGCTAAAGGAGAAGGGAATAACACCGTAGGAGAGACATAAATGCTATAAAAACGCTGTTAAAGTTTTTATAGCTATAAATGGATTTTATTTTGTGGATTCCTATTTTTATATAAAAATAAAAACCCTCTTCCTCCATCTGGGCTTAGAACAAAGTGTGATTTATTTGAACAGTCGTCTGCTCCGGCTGCAGCTTGGAGGGTCTGCTGTGAGTGAGTCTGTCTGTGAGTGTTTGGATGGGGGAGGGCCTCAGCACCCACTGCTCGATGAGAAGCAGATCAATACATGCTGACATATTGTTTAAAGTTTTGTATTGAGCTCAATCTTTGTAATGACTCTGCTCCTGACAGAGACATGCCAAAGAGAGCCAATCACAGCTAGCTGTCAGGATCCAGGCAGAAACAAAAGAATGAGGAGGACCTAAATAAAAAAATACTGATACTGAAACGTTTCACAAGTGTTCCCTTTACAATGACACCAGAATGATTCAAACAGGCCTCGTAACTGCAGAGAGATACTCATCTCAGTTCAGGTCATTCTTCAAGCAGACCCAAATCAGAGGCCAGGGCTGAGGGGTTAACCGTTAGTAAGTAAAAACTACAAAATAAAACAGGAAACGGAGTAAAAAACTACAAAATAAAACGAACCAGGGAGTAAAAACTACAAAATAAAACAGGAACACAGGAAGTAAAAAACTACAAAATAAAACAGGAACCAGGTAGTAAAAAACTACAAAATAAAACAGGATCACAGGGAGTAAAAAACTACAAAATAAATCAGGAACCAGGGAGTAAAAAACTACAAAATAAAACAAACCGGGGAGTAAAAACTACAAAATAAAACAGGAACACAGGAAGTAAAAAACTACTAAATAAAACAGGAACCAGGGAGTAAAAAACTACAAAGTAAAATAGAAACACAGGGAGTGAAAAAATACAAAATAAAACAGGAACACAGGAGGTAAAACTACAAAATAAAACAGGAACACAGGGAGTAAAAACTACAAAATAAAACAGGAACAAAGGGAATTTAAAAACAACAAAATAAAACAGAAATTACAGCCTGTCACAAAATATGACTTCAGTCTGAACATCTGATTTCAGCTCAAATTGAAGAGGGTTGGTCAGAAAGACTAGAAAAGGGTTATATAAGTACTGGTCCATTTACCATTTACGTTAGGGTGGCTGTGGTTAAACACAGCTTTTTCTTCCTCCTTCTTCTTCTTCTTCTTCTTCTTCTTCTTCTTCTTCTTCTTCTTCTTCTTCTTCTTCTTTCTTCTTCATACAGAGTGAGTCTGAAACTTACCCACATTTTGATAAAGAGGGCGTGTTTTTGCCCTTGTTAACTTGTTAACAAGTGTCAGACTGAAGACTTTTAAACAGTTTTTAATGAAATGATCTCAAGCTTTTCTACTGGACATGTTAGCAGCCAAAGCACCGTCACTCATCTCTGTGTACGATAAACATGTTTTTATTTTCTCTTCCCACTTTAATGCGTTTCTGTGCTGGGGCCTGCAGTCCCTGCTGCTGCTGCTGCTGCTGCTGCTGGACTCATGACCGGGCTTCACACAAAGCTTTTCCTTTCCACAGTGTGTCTGTGCAGTCAGCCGTCACAGGTCAGGGACGGGACACTCTGGCCCTGCAGCCTCCCGGTGTCACTTTGAAGATAACAGCTGTAGGCCAAGCTACGCTGCAGTGTCCACAATGTGGCCATGCCAGCTATTT